>JAITYT010000622.1:991881-1016593 GCA_025433975.1 Liostenogaster flavolineata | reverse complement strand
ATATATATATATATACTCTCATTATATCTATTCGAAATGAATTTCCTAGCTTAGCAATGCGTATATATTTTACCGGAATATCACATCTCCTTCCGTCGACGGAGCAACGAGAGAATAACGTGTTTCGCATATAACATCAGTTAAGCTTTGTGGCTGACGAGTTGAAATTCCTGGAAACGATTGCTCACAATTATGTGCAAAATATCGGTAAACCTTCCAAGTTTGACCAAAGTCATAAGATCGTTCGATCAACATAGCTGCAGGTCGAAATGTTTGAAAACGGATAATAGTGTGAGTAAAATGAAATTCAGCTTCAAGATCAAACTGTATCGTGACATTTTCTACTCCATTTTCCGCTTGCCACCAAGTTCGTGGATTTGTTCTAAAATAATATTTTTAAATTAAATTATAATTAACTCTAATGCTAGAAAACTAATTACATACATATATTGTACTCATATTACACATTTTTATAATCCGTATTTATCAGTTAATATTCATCTCTAAAGAATTAATTCACCCTATCGTGATAACGTTTCTTACCCACTGACGATATTCTCGATATTATGTTGTTGCTTCGGCAATGACGCATCGCAGAAGAAGCACTTTTTCCTTTCCTTTAAGTGAGAAACAATACAAAATCTTTCCGGTCCATTAAGACCACAAGTAGACGAAGCTTTTAGACGATTTTTCCGACCAATCAATAGATTTCCAGTCGCAGGATAACAAGATCCTTGCTCGCAAGGATGTGGCCTCTTAACATGCTGGCCTATATAGTGAAATATATACATATAAAACACATTATATGTTTGTTCACTTATACTCCTCTTAACTATTTCAAAGCTACGTTATAAAATCGAATACGAGTTGTTTGCCGCATGGTCACTCACCTCTGTATGGTACTCTATGATCTCTGCTATGTTGAGTTTCCGCAAATTCTAGAAAGAAAATTGTAGGTAATTTTTATATAGGGAAAACACTAGATTATTAAATTATTCATGATATTACATTTTGAAGAAGATCTTAAATACCGGCTACAACGTACGCTTATCAAGGGGCTGTCTACTACCGGTGTATGCTATCACGCGTGACAACCGGATGTATGTGATGAGACTGTATTCGATGTTAACATTAACAACGATACATTAATAACGTATTCATGTTTCGTACTATCCGGAAATGATAAAATCAATAATTATTTTTATTTTCTGCAATATATTTTTTTCCGTTTTTAACTTAATATTTGAAGATTAAATCAAATATAGATCGTAAATTATTTGGAGAAGCAGTTTATTTGCACTTTTTATCATATTATACGACATATATTCCTTTAATTTCAAACTTTTTTGAACGTGCATATTACAATTAGATTTCTTACAGTTCAACAATTCCTATTTTAAAATGTAAAATTGCATTATAATTTATTAATTTTACAATTTTATAATTTCTAATTTTGTAGTCTATCATTTTATGAGTTAATTTTAAAGTTACAGGACCCTTCGATTTTGGCACTCAAATAAACACGTACAGTTTCAACGAAAAGCAGGGTCGCAGAGGTCTTTTCACTATCTAATCATAATGGATAAAGAGTCATCTTGTTGTAACAGTAGGAACATGAATGGGAAGTAGAATACATTCCACGAAAATAATACATTTTTAACGAATTACATTCTACTGATCAATTGAACACATGCTTAAAGCGTACTTTAGCAGAATTATAATTATGCAAACATGATAATTCATGTTGAACAAATTTTTAAGGACGCTATTCATATCGTATTTCATACACAATGAATAAATATTTATAAAATGTTTATTTTTATTTAAATATTATGTTCGCGTAATCTAATAATGTAATAAAGAAAGTACTTCAATTTTCGTTTATTTCAAAGAAGCGATAAAAAAAACATTACCACGTAAAAATATTGAAATTCAATGCATTATACTGATTTTTTGTTACCCATGAAACACGGTACTAAATGCACAGAACTTGCTGTTTTAGAAGTGCGATATTATATATATATACTGCGTATACGTAATATATTAAATATTTCTTAACTTGACATCAGCGATTAGCAAATCGATTCCTGTGCACCAAATTTCAGGCTTACTAATCTTGATTTTTTCTAACACGTGCCAAATGTTCAAGCCGACTCTTTAATAGTAACAATTACGAAAAGCTAAGGAATATTTATTAAAGCGATACTGCATAAACTTCTCAAGTACCTGATAAAATGGATATTGCGAGTATCAACGCTGCAAGGAGCATACGCCAATAACGATGTCGTTCCATTTCAACGGATCTTTTCGTCGTGCGTCTAGATTCGCTGTGACAAGGTTAATACAGTGACTCCATTTATTCTATAAAAGAAGAGAATTCAATAGCTGACAATATGTCTAAATTATATCTTTCTTTCTGAAAACCACGTGCTTTACGATAGTAGTATTCAATTCTTAATTGCGCAGAATATGTATCTCTCTAATATCAAAACAAGAGAGACATTATTTACAAATTTTGATAAATAAATAAAGAGAATATACGAATACAAATTTATATAAATATATGCGAAAAAAAAAATATATATAAGTACATATATTCCCTACAATATAAATTCAAAATCGGAAAATAAATGTATTTATACCTGTAAATAAAATATATTTAATATATATTTTGCAATCATATAAAATAATTTCGTGTTATTCTCGCTACGTTTTGTTACAGTTTACGCGTGAATAATCTCTAAAGCAAATGACTCCGTAGTACTCGTCAATTTGTAATCCCATCATCAGTCACGAACCGAGTGCAAACACACGTTCCGTTTGAACCTTACTAATGCAAACGATTCTTACTTATATATCGCGAACGACGAGTAACATCCAACATCGTTTAAAAATAGAAATGGAGAGCGATCTTCGATTATTCCTGTCTCGAAATAAAATAAGCTTAATTCAGAAGCGCGCGCAAGATTTAAAGGCCGGTGTATTTGACACGATACAAAACGGATGGCGCATACACGCGAGTTCAATGACCATTTTCAAAAAAAGTTCTGGCACATCTTTCGCACACGTATCTCGATAATGACCCTCTAATATTTTCTATACATCCCCATAAAAACGTTATAAAACCCTACGTCATCTTATCTACGACCGAAAAGAAAAATCGCGATAATTTAAATATCATCGACGAAAGCCAATCCAATCGCAAGATCGCCGTTTTTCTAGGCGCGAAAACTCCAAAACGTGACTCTGGCCTCGCCGAGCCCCTTCTTCTCTCCCTTCCCCATCAACCAAATCGAACCGAACGAGCGTCGATCGAAATTTTGAACGATCGATCTCGTTGGATGAAGCGATAACGCGCGTACCTGCATCCACGATTCAAAAGCGAGCGCTCGAGTTTACCGAAGCGTTTATCGTCGTCTACTCGTCGGAGATCGTCCATCCATCGACGTTTATCATTTATCACGCGGCAATATCGAGTATCAAACGCTTTATCCACCCACGCTTACTCGTACCAGGTAAAAGATATACCTACGCATCTACGGAAAGGACGTACGTACGACACGATCGCTTCGACGTCTCGTCGTCCAGAAAAAAAGTCCGAGAACGCTGAAATATCTTCTCTTCTTCTTCCCTCGAGCACGCGCTCCTCTATCCTCGCCCAGTCGAGACAACACTGGCCGGAACGAACGCCACTGTCATGTGGAAGTTCTCGTGTTGCACGATGGTATGGGTAGGGCCCGGCGCGTATCCCAGAGGGATCGAGCCACCGACCGCCTTACTCACGCGACGACGTCGACGTCGTCGTCGTCGTCGTCGTCGTCGTCGTCGTTCGTGTACTTTGCGTGAGTTCTCTCGACGGAGGAAAAATTCACGAGAAAGGGAAAGAGAGAGTAAGAGAGACAGAGAGAGAGAGAGATAAAGAAGTCTCTGTACGTACGAGATGCCCTCTTGGTCCGCGTTTCTGCGTTACCAACGAAACGAATTTGTCGAGTGAAAACCGAAGGAACGCACGACTTACGATCACTATCACGATGCGCGTCTCTCTTACCAATACCTTCCGATCTCGTACTCGCCGAGAGACAGTGCCATACTTACACGAGATCGTAAGGCGGCGGCGCAAGCGCATGGCCTATCGCCATCGCCGCCGCCGCCGCCGAAGGAAGACTTTCTTATTTGTCGTCTTCCTTTTACGCGCGATTTCTTTCGGTTCGCCAAGATTTTATTCTAGCTTGCGACGTTCCCTGGAATCGAAAGAGGGTACTCCTTTTTTTTCTGGTTTTTTTCTCCCTATAGGAAAACGATTTTTTGGTAAGTTACGAGTAATTATTCGAGGAGCGTACGCAGGGATTCGGTTGATACAGCTTGGTATACCTGTGTTAGCGATAAATAATGAACGGCGTGTTTTTTGAGACACGTTTTGGTTCTCCTTTTGGGATGAGCGTGTGAAATACACATGCTTGTTCTGTAACAGTAATATTTTATTTTACGATATAATCTTATATGTGGAATAAAAAAAAATAAAACAAAATAAAATAATTAATAAAAAATTATATTATCTGTTTAATAAAGGGAATTCATTTTAAGATATAATTAAAAATGATGTAATCGCCTTAGAAATCCAACGTCCTAAATGTTGGTATATATTTGTAAACGGAAGTGGAAACGGAATTTTTCAATACATAGTAAAAACTATAAGAATTTTAAATTAAGATGACTTTAAAAAAAGTAACAAATTCAAGTTAACGATTGAAGGTTAAATTTAAATTGATCTTTTCACACGCATGTACACACCGAAATGCATGAAAGTTGTTAATTTATATTAACTTCGCGTAGGAAATAAACTTTTATCTAAATGTGACCACGAATAACATTAAATCGACATTTTACAACACATATTAATTAAATAATATTCATACAAACTCTTCCGCCATCACGGTATTCTTTTCCAATTTTAAAATGCGAAATAGACGGCATACCAAATAAAACTAATGTCGGCCCATGAAAAAGCAGAAAGTGAAGGTTCCTCTGGTGTTGAAGACGCGTACTATTATTTTTTCTTCTTCGCACTGGGCTCACATATGGGCAATCACATACAATTGATCTGATGTGTGTGTTCCATGGCAAGGTTCTGTTTTCTGCAATATTTAGCTATATATACTACCGGTTCTTACATCAATCGCACATGTCGCGCCATCTACCAGAAGATATGTTAACTAGAGCTAATCAATGGTGCACCAATTGTACATGCTGCGCCATCTGGCAGAATAATTGTTAACTAAAGCCGGTAATGTGCGTTTAATGTGCAAGTTCCGCTATCTACCGGAATAATTCGGAAGTAGAGCCGGTAACAAACGCCTAAAGTCCAAGTTTCGCCATCTACCGGAATAATTCCGAACTAGGGCCGGTAATGTGCGCCTACAGTACACGTTCCGCCATCTACCGGAATAATCCCGAACTAGGGCCGGTAATGAGCGCCTACAGTAGAAGTTCCGCCATCTACCGGAATAATTCCGAACTAGAGCCGGTAATGTGCGCCTAACGTGCAAGTGCCACCATCTGCCGGAATAATTCCGAATTAGAGCCGGTAATGTGCGCCTACAGTACAAGTTCCGCCATCTACTGGAATAATTCCGAACTAGAGCCGGTAATGTGCGCCTAACGGGCAAGTTCCTCCGGCATCTGCCGGGATAATTCTAAACTAGAGCCGGTAAAGTAGTGCGCCAATCGCACAACGCTGCGCCATCTAGTGCAGGGATCTTGAGGAATTGTTAACTGTACGATCAATCCATTGATCATTGACGTAGCAAACTTTTTTTGTGAGGGCGCTGCAATAGAATTATCTGTACAACTACATAAATGACAAAAACTAAATTCACCTTACCTTCAATGATTAGAATAATGATAATAATAGAATAATGATTTGTTCATACCATATCACACTTTAATATTGAAGTACTGTGTAACTTGTTATAATTATGAAACCCGTAAGAATGAATTAAGAATGTATATATTTAAAAAATTAAACTTTGCAATATGCAGATCAGTCAGTTGTTAATTTTATCGAATACAAGATACACATACACACGCAGCAGATATAGGCGCACCCATCAAACAAATCCGTATGAGTGTGTGCGTATTATTAATTCGTAAATTATATAAGTGGCTAACAAGGAATATAACTAGGTAAACATTGTTTTGAATCAAAGAATAACTTAGAGATTGGAGAACATGCCTGAAAATACTAGTTCGTCTGATTACCTTGTTGGAGCAGTTGATGAAGGAACCTCTAGTGCAAGATTTTTGGTAAGATAGTATTGTCATTTTAATTCACGTACCGTAATCACATATCTTAAAATGAAAGTCAGAATGACATCATGGATAACTTCTCTTAGAACTCAACACTATATCGTGATGTCTTCTCTTTAAACCTAAAACAATGTATAATAATTATACAATTTTATGATGTTATTATAAATATAAATAAAAAATACTCTTCAACACAGTTATTATTTGTAAAAAAGTGATCTTAATCATGTTATCAATACATTTTAATAGTTAAATCTATAATATCAAATAGACAAATTTTATAAGCAGTTAACATATGAAATAAAACATTTATTACGAATTGCAAATTAATTAATCTGTAACTGACACATAATTTGTTCCTTATCTGTGACATAAAAGTATTGTGATATTTTCTTTTAGGTTTTTAATGTCTTGCGAAGGAAAGTTATAGCGTCGCATCAAATCGAAATAAAGCAAATATATCCACAGGAAGGATGGGTAGAGCAAGATCCAAAAGAAATTTTGGAAGCTATTACGCAATGCATAAAAAAAACAATAGAGAAATTACAAGATCTCAATCTTAGCGTATCTGATATCAAAGCAATTGGTATAACCAATCAAAGAGAAACAACTGTAATTTGGGATAAAGATACAGGAGAACCTTTATACAATGCAATTGGTATAATATGAATTTGCTCGATAAACAAATATTATTAAATTATTTTTCAACTATGCTTCTATTACAGTGTGGCATGATATAAGAACAACAACAACGATAGAAGATGTGCTCGACAATATACCCAATAGAACCAGAAACAAAAACTATTTAAAACCACTCTGCGGATTACCTTTGTCACCTTACTTTAGTGCTCTTAAAATCCGATGGTTAATTGATAATGTACCGCGCATCAAGCAATCGATAGAAGCAAAAAAATGTGCTTTTGGTACAATTGATACTTGGCTAATTTGGGTACATTGTGCTTCAACATTTTAAAACAATGTACAGTTGAACATACTTTTTGATTTCCTTATTTGATTGTAGAACTTTACAAAAGGTCAACTTCATATGACAGATGTATCTAATGCATCACGCACTATGTTGATGAATATAGAGTCTCTTAAATGGGATCCTCTGTTATGCAAATTTTTCAATATACCGCAACATATACTTCCTGAAATACGATCCAGTGCCGAAATATATGCTTATGTTTCAAATCCTACTGTCTTGGCTGGTATACCAATATCAGGAGTAAGATTAAAATATATACTTATGGATACTATACAACTTCTCAATTGAATTGACAAGATGAATTACATTGATACGAAAGATATACATAACGTAGACATGATTCATATATTGAAGTTAACAAATTCATATTTGTATTGAGAATATAATTTTTATAGTAAGATCCACATAATTTATCTATGATTTGTTCCAAAGATTTGTTTCAATATATGTAAGCAAACTGTTTTGCAATAAATACGATTTAATTGTATAGTGTATAGGTGACCAACAAGGAGCTTTACTAGGTCAACTGTGCTTAAGACCAGGAGAGGCAAAAGCTACGTACGGTACCGGATGTTTCTTGCTATATAATACAGGAAATATAGTATGTTTTTTCATATCCTTTTTTTCTATTTTCATCTTCTGTTTATTTCTCCCTTAATTTATCCTAATTATACAAATATTTTAAATTCTGTTACATATTTTATATTATTTCAGAAAGTGGATTCAGCAAGTGGCTTACTAACAACAGTTGGTTATAAAATAGGGCCATCGCCGGCCATTTATGCATTGGAAGGTTCAGTTGCGGTTGCAGGTGCTGCTTTTACTTGGTTAAGAGATAATTTACAAATGTTCAATAATATCTCTCAGATGCAAGAAATGGCAGAGTGTGTAAAAACCTCAGGAGATGTATATTTCGTGCCTGCTTTTTCCGGCCTCTATGCACCTTATTGGCAATCAGATGCGCGAGGGTATATATCTTTAATATATAATTCTTATCTTGCCGTGATAAATTCATATTTCTTTACACTTTAAATTGTTTTTTTATTACAACTCATTATTGTTTAGGATTATTTGTGGTATTACTGAAGATACTGAGCATAATCATATTATTAGAGCAGCTCTTGAAGCTGTTTGCTTCCAAACAAGAGATGTTTTAGAAGCTATGGTAAAAGATTCAAGGACGAAGCTTATGACTCTTCAAGTTGATGGTGGTATGACTGTCAATAATCTGCTAATGCAGCTTCAAGCTGATTTAACTGGGATAAATATTGGTACATTCATTTCTTTCGCTTTTAATGCTCATATTTGTCTAAAAATTTAAGCATTACATCATAAGAAAACATTGTTCTATACAGAACTGTTAACTTCACTGGCTTTATGTGTGTAGATTATTGTAACTTGATGTTTCAAAAATATGTTCTAATTATAACTGTACTACAAAAATACTATATGATTCTATGATAATAGTATTATATATTGTTTCAGTTCGGCCAGATATGGTTGAAACCACAGCGTTAGGAGCAGCTATATTAGCTGGTGTTGGTGCTGGTTTTATCGATATCAATGATATAGATTCTTCGCAAGTTACAACATTTGAACCTATTATTGGAGAAGACGGTAAGTTTAATATTATTTCTAGAAATATTTTCTATCAAGATTGTAATTTCTGTTATACTTGACATTAACTTCATTGATTTCATATATTTTCTTTAGATCGTGATCTTAGATACTCTAAATGGAAAATGGCTGTAGAACGATCTATGAAATGGGACACTTCTGCATCGTTAATAAACAATTAATTAAACACATAAATTAAAAAGAGTTTTACAATTATTATTAAACAAGTTGATATTTAGGATGTATATAACGCAAAAAACGTGTCATCTATAATGGAGAAGGCAATTATGTACAGAAAAGATTCATTTATATGCACAAAATAAAGAAATTGAAAAGAAAAATACAGATATCTTACATTGATCCTTATAATATTACAGTAGTTAAAATAATGATAATAATAAATTAGCCGCATAAGTTATTCATATGAGATAATATTCTATTTTGTACAACAAATTTCATTTTGTACTCTAATCAATGTATATTCTGAATAAATAAATACGATGCTTCTGAACTTCAAAAGTACAACTTCGTATCTGTATTATTCAAAATACAGTTAAATAACGATAACGGTAAAATTGAAATCGCACGATTATAACAATATTATGCTAATATTACATAATATTCAAAATGAAAGGAAGATAAATATTGTACGTATCTTTTTTGAATTGATTTAATAGGATACCATCTTAAATTGCTAGTCAATAGTATTATTTCACGAAGTCATTAATTTAAAAATTGTTTATTGCATAATAATTATTATATAGATTATATTTTATTTATTTGTTTTTTTTGACAATACGTTACTAAAACTGTACATCTAAATTAATATCTTTTAATTCGTTATATATCCTACTTACGTAGTATAATTCAATTTCTACGAATTCTAATAAGGCAAGATATATTCTTTCAAATAATGTACGATCGTCGATACGTAATATAAACTATCGGAATTATACTTCTTAACTATAAAATAGTGGAAAAATTAGGCAAAAAGTAAATATATTAACATTTTGGAAAAATAGCCTAAACACGATCAAATAAACAAAATCTTTACAACTTACAACAATGCAACACGAGGAGGATATGAGCAAAGACTCAACACGTCAGAATAAAAGTCCAGAAAAGGCGCGTAAAGTTAGTCAAACGAATAATAAATTTATTGATACGTTGATAGGACAATGGTCGAAACGTATGGGCATACAAACTATACTGACACAAGGAAATACGGTTTGACTTTATCATTTAAATATTCTTGATTTCTCTTCTATCATGAATTACGTCACAATGAATGCAGATGAAAAATGTCTATTTAGGCGCGAGATAATATTACTGCTGTCGAAGAAGTGCAACCAGTGAGCACAAGTCAAGAACACAAAATTCAAATTCTACAGAAAAAATTACGGCAGACGGAAGAATCTACAGCTTTACTTTCAACAAATTTAGAAGCTGAATTACACGTTGAAGATGAGATATTAGAAAAGTTATATATCGGCGATGAGTAATACATATTAGTATGTCCGCTTTTTGATTAATTAATTTTTTTCTTTATAGACTAAATTCAACTTGGGAAGCTATCGATACTATTATTAATTATTATAATTACGTATCTGAAAGTATAAAAGGATTTCAACAACACGTTGCTAATTTAACAAAGTTATATGATAATATAAAAACTGTACAAGTATCTGTCGTTGAAAAGCAGCAACAGCAATTAACACAACTGATCAACCAAGGTAAAAACATTATTAACACGTAGAAAGTAAGTTATTCAACTATACATATTCCTATGGACTTCATTATTTGATTTTCAATTAATTTTGTTTAATAAATTAGAATAATATTATAAACAGTATTATCTAAAACATTTAGATGCTGAACAGAAAAAATTCGTTGAAGAAATGGGAAATAAAATGTTACTTCAAGAGAAAAAGTAAGCATATTATAAGTAAAGTATTCATATATAATTATATTTTATACTTGACTAATTTAAGTTATCATTGATTCATATGATGTTTTTATAGAATAGGTGAATTATCAGAAACAAAAAGTAAAATGGAAAAGGAATTCTACGAATTCGAAAAAAGGTTTTCACCAAACAATAATTTTTTAAATATTTCTAAAAACAAAAATTTCTTCAATATATATATATTTTTTAGAATACACGAACTACTGACTATAAAAAAAGAAATGGAAGAAAAGATTCAAAATTTTGAAAAGCTACTGTACACAGAGAAAGACTATCTACTTCAGCTTCACAATGAAGAAAAGATAAAATTAATGAATGTGAGTTGTACTAAATTAAAGATATTTAAGTTACAAGCCGTTCAATTACCATCATCGTTTTAGATTTAAAATATAAAATTCGTCTTTTATTGTATCTATAAATTATTTTAAACTGTAGGAAAAGAATATAATTGCATTAGAAAAAGATGAATTGCGATCGAGTTTAAAAAAAATTGAAGAAGAGAACAGAAAATTAATAGATTTGCAAGAAAAAACAGAATTACATAACGTAAAACTTGCAAATGAAGTTTCGTTAAATAGGTAAAGAAATTGTGCTAGATGCTCCATGATTTTATTTAATTACTTCATTTTTATATATTCGAGGGTTATAATCTATTGTAATGACCACATAGATTAACTATCCATAGGCATATTACAATTGTTTCATAAGCATATTCTATAGTTCTATTTTTTAGGAATCGAATAAAACAAATTTCTTCGCAAAATATAGAATTGGATAGAAAACTTAAAGAGTTCGTACAAAGGGAAGAAAATGAACGGAAAAAAGAAAAAGAAAAAGAAGAGAGAAGGGAAAGAGAGAAAGAAGAGAATAAAAAAATAGAAAGAGAGCGAGAAAAAGCAACAGTCGAAGAAGACGAACCAGAACTGAAAAAAGGCAAAGAAAAGGAAGTTAATAAAAAATCTTTGAGAGTACGTAAAAAGAAATTTTAAACATAAAATACAATGCATCTTACATAAACGATAAATTATTACTTTTCCAATTTTTGCATAGCTGCAAAACTTGCGAAGAAATATAGATAGTAAACAAGAATTAGAAAATAGCTTATCTAAAGGATTAAAAATAACTACGGAGCATCTCGAAACACTTAAAGATAGCTTACCATACCCGAAGTATAAATTAGGAAATAAAGCATGGAGAAACATTACATATAACGATGAAAACATGATGTCGCAATTACAAAAAAGTGAAGAAAGACAGATACACGTAGATCAACCGCAAATGCAGGTATATGACAAATATGTAAGAAATATCAATATATTTATCTTTATACAATAAAAGAAGCATTTCACTATAATAAAATGTGTTTACAGGTTCCGAGTAGCGAAAGGACTTTTGATGAACTATTAAATAAGATATCTTCTACTCAAATAATACCAACTGTCCTTTCATCACCTGAAGAACAAGAACAAACGAATGTTAAGGTACATGAATTCTCATTTCAATAAAGAAATCTAAATATATATATATATATGTATAGCTTGCAATATATTTACTGTTGTAATCATAATGACCAGATGCCGTTAACACAAAAGAAATTCTTCAAATTAAAAAATGCTCCACTTCGCCGCTACGAAAATAAGAAAAATAAGAAGAAATAACTATCAATTAACACAGTATCCATACATATAATCAAATAAATATAAAACACCTTACTTATAATAATTTAATGGTTTTTACCGAGGTAATTTCATATATAAAATAACAGCTATTTATGAATTATTTATAAAGCTATAAAAATATCAAGCTACATCTTGACAAAGATTTTTTTATATATCAAATAATTATTAATAAATATGCACTAATATTTTTTTGCTAATTAAACTACAGGTAAAACTTTCATTTTTGTTATGAAAGTAATCATTCTATGCATTATGTTACTTTGATTTATTTTTTCTTTACTTTTCTTCATAACGTTTAATAGCTTTATAAGATACTCTTCTAAAAAGCTTTAATAATTTAATTAATTTGCAATAAAGACTATATAATACGTATAATTTGTAAAAATAAAATAAGTAGCTACGAACGTTATTTCTCGAATGTATAAAATTTTGATACGAAATTCCAATGTACTTCTGTGTTTCATATACAAGATATGAAATAAAAAAATAAATACAATTTTATCGAGTCATGCAATAATTTTTAAAATATTTTATCAGCAGAGAACGCAAATTTGTCCCAATCGTCTCCACTGTATTCAAGGCGATGGAAGATCGTCTTTATTTCACGAATATTAGAGTACCTAATCATCATATATCGCGGTAGGAGGAAATGACAAAGCAACAGTAGCAGCAGTAATAACGACAAAATAAAAACGAAGAGCACGTACGACGCCCGTGCCTAAAGGCGAAGGATGGCTCTCACTTTCCTATCTCCTCGCATATAAATTCGCAAGAAAGGCCATGATTTTTATCCTTGTCGCAACTTCCTGCGCATGCTCGATATCGACTTGCAGCAGCAATGCCAGTATCACCGACCGCGGCTGCAGTAGCAACGGCAGCAACAACATCGGGTACGACAGTAAGTGGAACGGGTAGCCGAAGAGAGCGGTAAGAAAGTCAACGACAACGTTCACGCATTGGAAGAGCACGCGACAGGTACCGAAGGAAAAATTACGAGACTCGCCCTAGTTGCTGTTGTCGTTGCTATTTTTGTTACTTTAGCGCGTCGTGACGCGCACGGTCTATCACTATTTAATTCATTATTTATCGTCGCATCGGGTCTACGCCGTTCGTACTTACGTGCGTTCGGGGTGCAAAAATTAATCTTCGCGCCTCTGTCAACGTACAATAAACAGAAAATAATCTCACGTTTGAGACGACCAAAATATCTTAATGTCGACTTACGATCGAGACAAATTAAGATTCGATTTGTACATTTCCAATGTAATTTTTTTCTATTATTTTAAATCGATATCGCCCGAAAATTATTAACATTGATTTCATTCAGCCGAGCAATCGACGTATCATTAAGATATTTGATACCGTTCTTCTCTGTACCGTATCAAGATTTTCTTGAAGCGTAAGGACAGCACGTCGGAGTCCCTTTCGTTTATCTTGATTTTCATTTTTTCGTACGCTACGTTCAATTTGAATTTCTCGATGCGTAGGCGGTATATACATACGTAATGCCGCTTGTTGCATCCGCGCCATGATGTAAACAATGCAGTACGCGAATTTCGTTGAGTAGTCCTTCCTTCCATTACTGTGAACTCGTCATAAATCTCGAGGAGCTAAACTACCCACTTTGGCATTCCGCCGCGATCCCCCGCATCCACTTCCATACGACAAGTGGAATTTAATTCGAAGTAAATCGAGCTAGGATACGTCTCCTCGATCTTCGACTCTTCGAGAAAATTCGCCTTCGAAAGTGAAAAAAAAGATACGGCGGAAAAAACAAGCGCTTCATCAACGTCGGATGTTACCTTACGGCTTTTCTCATCATCTTCTACTCCAGCCTTTTTCCGTCGTCTCAACCACGAACTCTTTTTCTTCTTCCTTTTTCTGATCGTAGAAACGCATCAAAATTCTTGCGTACTACGGCGAAAGAACGCTTAGCGACAAACTAAGTTTTATCAACGTAGGGAGGGTGGTTTCCCTTCTCTCGCTCGTGTCTATGTCGCAGTGCGAACGTATACGTATTGGCGCGCGGATACTTTGCACGAAGCGATAAAAAAAGAGATAGAATAAGAGGGAGGAAACGAAAGGTGACCGAGGCGGTACAACGCGCAGCGACCACCGCGTTCAAACTCAAGGAGACGCCGTACTAAGTGGAAATCCTTTGATTGTCTAGTGTTGGATTCCCGCTAAAATGAAACGCAGCTGAAGTGGACAACGCGACGAACGTATCGCTCCTGGATCACCATGGTGTTTGCTCTACGGTGAGAAACGGCGAGAATACTCTCCTCTAACGCGTCAGAAAAGTCTTTGGGCTTACCATTCGAAGAAGAATAATAACAATAGAGGCGCGTTGACTCGTGACACGCGCCTATAATGGATGTACGTGTGCTCGATGTGCGTGTAGATCGAAAACGTAATACGACATTGTTGGATCTTCGTTAACGCGGATCGTTCAGCGCTTACGCGTAAAGTATCTAAAACGAGTCACGAAGCGGTTGACGAAGGATATCTAAAGATGAAGTCCGAGAGCAATAATGGATACCTCAGAGCTAATGTCATCTCGGAGCAGAACGAATTGTCGACTAGCGCGACCGAAAACATACCCGTTTCCGGTACTCCTCTACAGGTACGAAAGTTGTAAAAATCTTCTCTTAATTTCAATCGAGTATCGATTTCACGCCCGCGTTAACGACATCAAATTCTATAGATTAGATAGATATATATCTGTGAAATTAGTTTATACGATAATTGATCGTTTTGATTACCGCTCGCTATGATCTCTTAAAATTTAATCGAATATTACGCTTATAGTAATACAGAGATAAGAACTTAAATTTAAATAGGATCTTTTCCTTCTTTGGTAAATACTTTCGTATCGGCCTTGAATAATTCTGCCTTGAAAATATTAGGATAACTAATCTTTCGTGTTTGAAACACACTTATAGGTGATTTGTAAATCCCATGGAAATGCAACAACTACTGTACTTCATTCTGGTAATACAAGAAGATCCATTGCTGGCATAGCGCGAGGAACTTCGATTACTCGAAGGCGAGGAAGACCCGCGAACAGGCAGCATCTGTTGAGCGCATTGGCTGTAACGCTTCTCGCCACCTGCTTTTTTATTCTCCTATTGTTGGCGCTGAATACCACGCGAGAATGTATACCGGAGCCACGTGAGTGCTTTCTTATATCGGTCGATTAAGTAGACCAACTGAAGTACGTAAGAATTAATTGATTTTAATTGATATTTGTGACAGTTAAATAAACTTTTTTAAGTAATCGATAAATTTGTTACTCATACTTCAGTTTATTTTTAGGTGACGAAATTTGCATGACAGAAGAATGCATCAAAACAGGTGAATTACGAAATTTTCCTTACATACGAAATTCATTGGGAGATGATCTGATCAAATAGGGATGTTTTAAAATCTAACTGCGTCTAATTGAAAGTATATTTTTGTAATTTTTAATTTTTTCAACCCAGTATTTAATAATTCAGACAATATAGAGATAAGACATGAATAGAAAAATTTACTGCTTCTCACGCGTAAAACGTAGTAACGTATTGAAATGTGATTGCAGCCGCTAGTTTATTATCTGCGATGGATCGTACAGCGGCGCCTTGCGTCGATTTTTTTCAATACGCATGTGGCACTTGGAATCGTTTACACGTGATACCAGAAGACAAGAGTTCCATTAGTACCTTCGAGGTTCTTGCGCATCAACTTCAAATCATCTTGAAACGCATACTGGAGGAACCACCGAATCAAGACGACAATAACGCGACACTGAAGGCCAAAATGTTCTACAAATCCTGCATGGACATCCGTGGGTATAAAAAAAAGAGAAATGTAATAAATATAATCGGATAAAAATAATAAGTGAAAGACACAGTTTCAAATGTTCACATACGAATACGTGAATATGAATAAGAATGTGATAATTTATTCAAATATCTTTTTTCTGTTAGAAATAAAAAGATATTCAATGCGGATACGTGCATTAAATGTAGCATCGCCTAATTCAATCTTATATAAAGTTTATAATTCTTTTCACTTTGAAAATGTTACAAATCTGTTTCGTTACAATTCTCAATGTCGAAATTGTCGTAGGCATTATATGGACCAAAGAACATTCCTGTGGTTCAAATAATTAAATAATTCACCGTGAATAAGTAGTTGAACGTTTGATTGAATAAAATGCATAATTCTGTTTGGGATGATCACTTACAGACACTTGAATACTCTGCAGCACGTATACGGAAAATCGGCGACGCGCCTCTGAAAAATATGCTTGCCGGCTTGGGTGGCTGGCCAGCTGTAGTTGGGTCCTCGTGGCGTCCACCCTCGGAGCTTGTCGAAGTTCTTCTTGGTCGTTTACGCGGAGAGTATAACGAAGGCGTATTGTTAGAACAGTGGGTTGGTCCTGATGACAAAAACTCCTCCGCCAACATCCTGCAGGTGCGCCGGCAAAGTAAGGCCCGTTGGTCGATGAATTCCCAAGCTTTTTTTCATCGGTCATAACATAATATTTGGATAGCACGCTCTCAACTTGGCAAGCTATTGAATCGACGATATTATTTAATGGAAGAAAAAAAAAGAACTTGGGAATATTATCATTTTTCAAATACTCAAGCTCCATCTTAATTATCGCGTTTCTGCCATAGTTGGATCAAATGCAATTGGCATTACCAAGCAGAGATTATTACTTAAACAAAAGCAGCGAAGCTGAATTGAACGCATATCATCGATATATGGTAAACGTAGCTGTACTTCTCGGAGCTGACCGAAATACTGCCGAGGAAGAATTTAATCGTGTCATTAATTTGGAAAAACAATTAGCTAATGTATATATACTTCCTCGTACTTTTACGTACCGCACACATGTTCCAATAAATTTAATCTATTAGGCATACAAATTTAAGGAGGAATTAATTGATTAATACAACTAATTTCAGGCTTCATTGCCAGAAGCTGATAGACACGATACGTCATCAATATACCGGAAATTGACTCTTAGGGAACTTCAACGTGAGGTGCCGCAATTAAAATGGAAAATTTATCTTCAAGAATTTATAACTGCACCGATCACGGATGAAGAACCCGTAGTAGCTTATGCGATGTCTTATTTCGTCCAAATGGGTCGTATTTTGGAAAAGACTGATCGCAGGTGATAATATTTTAATTCCTAATTATTAATTTATTATTGACATGTATATATATTTACAAAGTATAATTCTTTTATATTTCAAATTTATACCTTTAATATATTCTAACTTTTTAAAAGCATCAAAGCATAATGAAACAAGATAGATAGTAGTAAATAAATTCAAAATTATCTTCCCTTAGAGTGATGAAACTTAAATATTTCGAAGTGACAAGTTACGACTAACTATATAACATTTTTTTATAATGTATTTTATATAATACATTTTTTAGAACACTGCATAATTATATACTTTGGCGCTTGGTCATGTCGATAATGCCTCATATGATAGATGATTATCAACAAAAGAGAATCGAGTTTCGTAAAATACTACTTGGTATTCTCAGTGAGGGAAATAGATGGTCTCAGTGTGTCGAATGGACAAACAAGAAACTTGGTATGGCAGTAGGTGCTCTGTTTATACGCGACAATTTTAATCATGAGAGCAAGGTTATTATTTAGCTAATTAAATACGAAATAATTATATCATTATTTCATGATAAATTTGATGCAGCATACGTTTTTTAGGAAACCGCCCTTGAAATGATTCACACTATACGCGAGGCTTTTAACGAATTATTAATCGAAAATCATTGGATGGACGATGAGACTAGGGCCGTAGCTAAAAGTAAAGCTGATTCTATGAATGAGAGAATCGGCTATCCAGAATTTCTCAAGGATCCAGTAGAGCTCTCTAAGGAATACATAATGGTATAAAATAAATAGTTCGCTTTCATGAAATTCAAATCGTCTTTAAGACAAATTTTATAGATATTTTAACACCAAGAATAAGGATATTCAATACACTCCCATAATAATGTATTAAAATCCCTATCATATCTCAAATCTTTGCTTAACCCTTTTAGTGCCAGACACAAAACTAATCCCTATTCGAGACACGAGACTGCCTAGATGCATTGAAAACCCAAAAAAAACATAGTTGCACTTAAAAGTGCAGTTGAAACTTATCGATTGTTATTAAAAACTCATGAGTAATGTATTCTATCGGAAGAAATATGTAGAGATATTTCATTAATTGAAATATGTTTATTTACAGCAACAAAACAATATATGTACTAGGTGGGATATAGAGGCCGTTGTGTTTTATGGATGTTGTGATTTAGCTCTTTTTTACGCGAACTATTGTTTTGCTCAGTTATTATCTAAACAATTAAGGAAAATATGTCAAAGATGCCTGCGATCGTCAGGAAAGCAGTGATAATAAAAAATAACAAACAACAAACGTAATATCTACAACAGTGATCGAAACAATTTCTAAATCTTTTGAAAAAAATTCTGCATTGTTTATACGAACACAGTCGGATTGGCATACTTTTAAATGTCGTAAGATTATTAACAAAAGTTACTTATTTCAATGAAGACTATCATTTGGTAACAGATACATTTACTATTTAAAGGATTAAAAGGTGAAAGTTATAATCGATAAATGAATAATTTCTTCCCTATATTTTGTTATACAATATTTGAGGAAGTAGTCTGTGAAAGACAATCTATCATAATTAAAGAAATGCTATCGTCGAGAAACTCGGTTTAAAGATACTATAAATACGACACGAACACGATATCAACGTGTAAATCGCGACGTCGATCAATACACCATGCTTTGTTTTAAAATACATCGCACAAAATTATATTACAGTTTATATACAATTATATATAGTTCATGCACACTTACCCGATGTATCGAAGAAGTAGGAGAGAGGAGAGACGACCGGTCGACAGGTCTTCGGTGTTCCAATGCTTCGAAGTTTCATATATTATTGCACTTCACTCGTATTCACTACACTTCACTTTATTACACTGCACTACGCGACGCGACGCGACACGACACAAAACACGCGTCGGAGTTACGAATATCATTTCACCGATGTTCACGCCTCGACGATCGGTTACGAACTAACACACTGCTTAGGATCTCTAAGATACCTCGGTCGATCGAAATAAAAACAAAAGGAGAGCGTCCTTTCCTTAGTACGTAGTTCGATGAATTGTTATTGTTGTCATACTGATAGTAAATCAATTATAAAAACTCCTATGAAAACTCATCTCGTTTCATTTTATTGTTGTTATTAAGAAGCACTAATATGAACAAAAAATGGCATTGATAATTGAGTTTTCACGGTTAATATTTCTACTTCAAAATGACAAGAAATATTTACCGTAGTCGACAACATACGTAGTTTCAGCGATTTAAACAAAAGGTGCATCTTCACTGTGTCTAGACAGCCGACGCAGTCGCATCTCGAACGAGATATATCGTCCTTCGCGTTTCTCGAAACTGTTCCAAACGACGATATATCATCGTCTGGCACTAAAAAGGTTTAATTACTCGGTAGACTTCTACGAAAACATTTATTTGGAATTACCGATATTCTGATATAAACATAGAAATAAATGAATATTTGTCACATGATTTGCACTTGAATATTTCAGTTGAACATCACGGAGCATTACTTTCTTGAAAATGTTCTAGCTGTATTAAAGTACGACGCCTATCATAATTTGCAAAAATTACGTCAGCCTGTCGACAAAGACAAGTGGTCCACTGAACCAGCCGTGGTGAATGCTTTTTATAATCCTAATAAAAATGATATTGGTAAGCACAATGATCGAATTTAACGTTTACAATGAAATAAATAAAACGACACACCGACTAACCAGTTTGAAACAACATTGAATGATGTATAAACATTATGAAATAACTAGTACAATGCCCTCGTAACCTTTGTACTTTAGTCTTCCCTGCAGGAATTCTCCAGCCGTTATTTTATTCCCATCATTTTCCAAAATCTTTGAACTATGGCGGAATCGGTGTTGTAATCGGTCATGAAATTACACATGGATTTGACGACAAAGGACGACAATTCGACAAAGATGGAAATATGATGCAGTGGTGGAACGATGCAACGATCAAGGCTTTTCGACAAAGAGCACAATGTATCGTAGATCAATATTCCCGATATAAGTTACAAGAGGTCGATCTATACGTTGACGGTAGAATGACGCAAGGTGAGAATATCGCTGATAATGGTGGTCTCAAGCAATCATTTCGTGTAAGTAAATTATCATTGCTCCCTTACTTATTCAAACCAAACTGTTTAAATATTCATAGAAAGAATCTCACGTTAATAACTTTGCAGGCTGAAAAGTACCAAATGCTAAATCTAGAGTTTACGACTTTACCAGTTGTTGCAATACTTCCTTTTGATAATGTTAATGATATAGTTAATTTTTTATTTTTCGTCAAAACAGGCTTACAAAAAATGGGTTTCCATACACGGAGAAGAACCACTGCTCCCGGGTGTTAATCTGACCCATGATCAGCTCTTCTTTTTGAACTACGCACAGATCTGGTGTGGCTCGATGAGACCGGAAGATGCACTCACTAAAATACGCAGCAGTGTTCATTCGCCTGGTCCCGTTAGAGTACTTGGTCCGCTTTCGAATAGCGAGGATTTTGCAAGGGCTTACAATTGCCCACCAGGATCGCCAATGAATCCAACACATAAATGTAGTGTATGGTATGTTACCTATTAAGTATTATACGGATATTTACCATTTTTTGTGTGCATAAGTCATAGCTGATATCGTCTTACATCGCGTATTTACACACATGCACTTGTCATGGTGTTAAAGAAAAAGAATTTTTTTTAACATTGCAGGTGAAGTCGGTGCACGTATCTAATAAAATAAGACGAACATAACCCATGAATGTAACTTATCATTCTCGTTTGAAAGACTTGTATCAAAATGGACTTACTTTACATATGCAACAGATCAGACGATATCGGAAAATATAAAAAAGTATTTTTATTGTGTCGTGTTCACTGTAATGTGTGAATCCGCTTTTTAAAACCTATAATCCGAAAAGCTGCAATAAAGAAGAAGAAACTCGAAATTACGGAGCTAAAATATACATACGTGTATATGTATTTGCATATACGTGTGACGTGCTTTCTCCCCTGCTCCCAATCCTACGTACATATGTGTTCTCTGTGAATATGTATGAAAAAATAAACCAAATACCGAAAGAGACTAATACATGAGTAACGTATCAAGTAACGTCCAAGCTGTTACTCCCCGCTCGGCTTCTGAAAAGTGACGGAAAATTTGCGTCGCACAACTTCAAAGATTCCACAAAAAAAAAGAACGGCACGATATAAATTACGAATCAAAGGGATTTTCTCGTATATAGAAAGGAAGCAGCTCAGTAGAATGGATTCAATGGTGAACTTCAAAGTCCAAGAATAACGTGGTTTCTTCGTCATTCCCTCCAGAAAAGAAAACTTGTGTATATGGATGATAATTCCTTTTATAATATGTACAATCCAGTAGCACGAGTTTACGTTTATCCGTAAATTGACGTTAGATATGTGTCGCGCTGACAAATACCGTTAACATTAACATACGATAAGTACGATAACGAGATTCGTTAAACGAAAGATTGTTGTAAAGCTTAAAAGCTACAAAAAAATCAAAATATATAGGCTCTATTGTCGAATTAAGAGAAGCAAATAAGCAGTTATCTATTTACTAATAGATTTACTCTGATGTTGAGTGATATTCACATATGATACGGTTACTATGAAACTTATTTGTTTTTATGTCAAAAAAAATTGTGGAAATAAAACTAATATACAAGAAATTTAATTTACTAAATTTAATTTCAACTAAGTATAGTATCATTCTCCTATTTTATCAATATCTCGTTCCCCCGTTTCTGGCCAGGAGGAAGCGAAGTCACGAAATCGATACTTAAGAGGCACTTTGGTCGCCTTTGTCGAATCATATCTTAGTTTACTTGGGATAAGAAAACAAAATTTCGATGAAATTTCATCCGGCCGCGACAACGACGAAAAAGTTTTGCGTCAGAAATCAAAAGTTATATACCACGAAAGATGTCTGTTACGTCGGCTAGGATTATACGCTGTTGAAAAATCATTTCCATGAATTTTACAATTCTTTTTATTTCTTTAATGCGGTACGCTATCTTCTTCATTCGTCTCACAAGACTTTCAACGAATTGTCAAATGTAACATGGCATTGGAAACGTGCGCTTACGCATAAAGTAAACGGACGTTTATACTTTCTCGCTTGTCCTCGAGTAGCATCATTTTGTTCATGCTTGTAAGAAGGGGGCCGTGACGACTCTCATCATCTCTCTCCCCCATCGTTAACACTCCCACAGCTAATGTAATTATTTCGGATCTTTTAAAATAAACGAAGTAAATGCGAAGATATTTACTCAAATGTTACATCGTGAGCCGTTCTGTAAAGAGCGTGTTAAGTTCAGAATCAAGAAACCATGAAAAATATAAATGAGAACTATAAATCTAGGTAACTTACAGACGACAGTCGGTAAAACAAAGAAAACAACGATTTAACAATATAACAAGTCCTTACTGGTAGATTAGTCTTCAGTAATCGTTGAACGATCCACATCTCGTAATGATAAAATCATTTAGACGGTCATGTTTAAATTGAATCATCACACTTACGACTCGCATTCCAAAATAACGTACGCTATCTGTATTCGACGACTATCTCTACAACTGCCACCTTTTTAACGCAATAATGAACACTTCGTTGTACTTTCTCGTCGCTCTTAAAGGCGCCGATCATCGAACGTGAAAATCAACGAAAGACTGACGATAAGAGCGTTGTGAGCGCTTTCGACGTCTCACAATCGGAAGAATCGCGGGATCCGGATGGGCTGTCTGGACGATAAAAGACGACAAAAAAAAAGATGAAAAACATGAAGGAACAAATTATTTTACATAGGATGTGCAGGTACGAAATATTTATTTTTCGGTTAAAGTTTGCAAATGTAACTCAGGTCGCTACTGGGCAGAGGCGCCAAAAATTTTTAACATCGACAGTATAGCATAGATCATCATTCTTTTTCTTATTTTTTTTCTTGTTGTTTTGTTTCGTGAGCATGTATATGTACTTTTTTTCGTAGGTGCTAAAAAGTTTCAAAAATCACGGATGTTCGATTACTTGGAAAAATAAAGACTCTTCCGTCTGCTTACTTAGAAATCGCAATCTTTAATTCTGTCACGGCCCCGCGTTAAATAATATTGCACCGTGCGCGAGAGGACTGCCACATTCGGTACGGTGCGAAACCGTCTCGTAGGATAACCGACGTGAGATCGCGCGAACGAACGAACGAACGAACGATCGAACAAACGATCGATCATCACTAAAACAATAATTCGCATCGTTACGCGTTCGTTCGCGGCGCGACGTCCCACGATGAAATTTGGCGATCGTCTCGTAACGCACGAGAGCGGCGCGTGTATGCGCAACACGTATATACATACATATATACGTAGCCAACGAGAGAGAAGTGGATAAAATTCTTTCTCCTATGTACCGGTAGTGCACGAACAGAAAAAAAAAGAGGGAGAAAAAGGTTTCCAGTTCCGCTTTCTTTTCCTCGTTGCGCGCTTCGTGCTCTCTGCCACACGTCTGACCATTCCGTAAATTCGCATAGGTGTCAAGAATTTTATCTACGTGTGTACACATACATATATACGTATATATACACATACATCATACATACATATATATACATATGTATATATATATATATAACTACACACACACATATTTGTCTCGAGTAACGTTCGATACGCATATAATAAACCAACACGTAACGAAGTAAGCGTGGGCGTTAAAAGTTAGAAAAGAAACAAATGTAAGAGATCGCGATTGAATAATAAATCCGATCGCCGCCATCCTCGCTCCTCGTGAATAATAACAGAGACAAAGGAATAATGTACAAAGTTAATTTACAAAGGTAGTTCTCGTTACCCTTTATATTTTCTCGTATCTCGTATCTCGTCGTGTTTTCTCAACCTCCTTCTGTATTTACGTCCTTATGTACACAGTAACGGCATCTTCTGCGCTGTCTTTCTTTCGCAACCATT
>JAITYT010000622.1:945112-955991 GCA_025433975.1 Liostenogaster flavolineata | reverse complement strand
ATATATATATATATATATATTAATAATAATAAGTATATATATTAATTTCGCCTCCTCGGTACGTTTCTTTTATCGAGTCGAAATTACCCGAAGCTCGCGACACAAACGAGGAAATTAACCTCGTCGAAATCTTCCCCAGTTTTCGTTTCGCGAGGTTCGTCGAGCGAGATAAAAAAGAAAAGAGGATAAATCTGAAACTTCGTCCGTTAGATTTAACGATCAATTATGGAGATTAGTTTTATTAGAAAATTGCGTCGTGAGAATCGAGTGCGCGTGACGTCGCACGACTGACCTCAGGTCGGCGAAGACGCAAGAAGAAATTTTCTTCTCGTCGTCGTCTTCGCGCGAACTTTGCGCTCTTCTCTTCTTTTTATATTTTCGTCGAACTCCGTCGAGTGGAAAGTCGAGTACGGAAGTAACGGAATTTTCGTATAGTTCGTCCCTTTCGCTTACACTATGCTGGAATCTAAAATAAGAAGTACGAGCGAAAACATGTACTTTTCGTATAAAATGGTTCGTCGTTGAAAGAAAAACAAGCAAGAGAACGACGACGATGACAATTTCGCTAATAATAATATCAACGATAACGGAGAACGCGAAGGTCTGTTTGGGAATTAGAATAATCCTTGAGAGATTAGGATTTGCCTCGTCGATGGCCATGACCGCGGTAGAAATACGAACGAACGTCGAACGATGGACGATCATTATCGCCTGTTGCTTGATAAATCAACGACCTCGCCTCTCTCTTCCTCCTTGCGCTACAAATCGCTCGAATATTTCGCGCGGAGAGGAACTGGAAGGGGAAAGAGGTAGCAGTAGCAACGCGTTTCGCGTTTCGGCAATTTTCACCTCGATTTTCATTCGAAACGCTTACCAACGCGGCTGAAATTATGCCATCAAACGCATCGATACACTCTTTAGATTCGTTAATTTCGTATTAACGTATTAAAGTATAAAATTCTATCGTTTTCGAAACGAGACGCGATTGACCTTTTCACCGTGAAATTTGCTCCACGTTCGCTTCGAAGGTCCTTGAAAAATGACCAGATCGAGTAAAGGAACTCAATGTTTAACATTTAATAATTCGCGCAATAGGAAGGCAAGTATCCGGAAAGAGAAATTCGATAAGTCAACGAAGACACGTTTTCCCTCGAATATAACCCATATCTTCGTGTTCTTTTCGTATAGACGCTTTAACGCACGAATGATCGTAGAACACCTGTAACGTAAATTTCTTCCAAAAACGAAGTAATTTCCAAGGCGACGTGCCTTACGTGACGAGATAATAATACGAAATGTTTGAACAACAGTCGGGTAAATTAGAACGTCGTACGTAGTATTTTTAGACGTTTCTCTTTTTCAACTCGTCGAAGGTTATATTTTAAGAATATTTAACGCGATAACGACGTCAACTGCAACGAATACGTTCGCACCGTAGAACGAGCGAAAGCATCGCGCAAAACGTCTCGTGAAGATTCTTTCGACGTAAAAAAGTTTCTTGCTTTCCTAACTATCGATCGCGGGATCTTGACAAATTTCAAAAGAAAACTTTCTCGATCGAATTCATTCTTGACACAGGTGAGGTGACACCTTCTCGTCTTTCAACTCGTTCCATTCTCTTTCTCCCTTGCAATTAATCACCATCGTAATGATATATCACAACGAATCGACATTTTTATTTGTACGTGTCTCGAATCTATCACGGTTAAAAGGTACTTCGAAACGAAAGAATAAGAGTGCGTGGTGCGCCACCGTCTTTCTTCGCCTTGCATTTAGATACGATAAAGTGGAGCACGGAGTAGCAAATCCGTACGCGTAATTTCATCGTCATTCATCGATGTATGTTACATGTCTACATATATCATACATTACACACATATACTATATATAATATATATTTATATAAAATATAAAAAATATAATAATATATATAATATATAATAAAAAAAATATATATATATATACATAGAAAAAAAGAGAGAGAAAATCGGTAGAAATTGCGTTATTTCGAGTTAGAAAGATATTTTCGCAATTTCGGTAGCACGATATATAATCGAACGTCTCTTTGTTCGCATAATCCGACCTACGGCATTCGATCATAGAAATCCACCATGTAACATCGCACCGCGTCATACTACTGACGCATATATCGCTTCTCGATATTTTCGTCTTCGCGTTGAGACACCAGCGACGCAACGACGCTCGTACTTTCTCTTCGAATGAAATTAGCTTCTCTCTCTCTGCTGTGCTCGCACGCGTGCGACAGCTGCATACGCGTGAGTATTCGACCTTGCTCGTAACGTAAGCACGTAATTCTAGTTAGTTTTCGAGAAACGACGAATGAGATTTTGGAGGATTCTTCCTTTATTTCGTCGTAGCATGGCGTTTCATTGATAAAAATTGAATGGACGCGTGGATAGTCGATAGCAAAGTTTTTGGGGATGTTAATCGTGGTCGATTTCGATCCTCGTTGACCTCGTGTCCTTCGCGAGTGACGCGCTCCAAAGGGAAAACCCATCGTCGTAACGATCCTCTCGTTTCCTGGTAGAAACTATCGATCGAAGAATCCTTTCGCGTACGACGCAACGAGGAGAAGACTCGAAGATCGACCTTGCGGAGCTCTTAACGATTCTCCCAGCCTCTGTTTGGTAACAAAAAATATTCTTCGACTACGTACGACGTTCGATCGTCGATCGACGTGATTTCTTAAGATATAAAACGCAAGAATAGCGAAGAAACGCGCCATCGTAATGGACTGCGATTATATTTTTAATCGTCCATGAAAACGAAAGGAAAGAAAAAAAACAGGATGCTACGACGAAGATAAACAGCAAAAACGATCCGTGACGATTGGAACCGCACCCTCGTAGACCCAAGAATTAATCGCGATCGGTGCTTCGGAAAGGTCGCGTCTATCCCTCCCGATCCATCCAGCCATCCGTGCATAGCGCCTCGCTTTTTCCTTCTTATAACGCGTCATCTCCGCCTTTCCTAAGCAACATCCGGAGAAGGTCTCCTCGCCTTGCTCGACGACCTCGAAAGATCTCTACGCGTTTTCTAGCCGCTCGTAATGACGTCGTTCGGACGAACTCTGGGATATTTCGGTTTCACCGGGAAAAGGAAGCATCGATGTAAGGAGTTTCGCCATCACTTCCCATCGTCGAGTGCGCTAGGTCGACGAGAGAGAGAGAGAGAGTCGACGATGGTAAAACGACGATAGAAGGACGTAGGTACGAAGGGTAGCAGCTACGTCCTACCTCCCTGTCGTCAGTGACGTCATCCACCTGTTACACACCCTGCACGTAAACGGCGGGTGAGGAAGTGGCGCGGGCTCTCGAGGATACTCTAACACGGAGCAGCCTTACACGGTCTCACGTACCAGCGTTGGGCACCACTTGCGGAAGCGATCGCACTTCCACTCCCTCTCTCTCTCTCTCTCTCTCTCTCTCTCTCTCGCTTTTAAGCCCCTCCAGACTATCCTTCGCCCTAGTCGTTCTACCGCCGCTACCACCTATACACCAAGCTCCCAACTACCCCCCACTCGAACTCTTCCTGCTTTCCTTCATCCCCCGTGCGACCTATCTTCTGCTGGTGCTCGACGCCGCGCCTGCGAACGTCACTGTTAAAAGCAGGAGAGGAGAGGAGAAGCTAAATAGAGAGAGAGAGAGGGAGAAACTGCGGCTCGGTTTCTACGTAGATCGTGGGTGTCGCTTTATCCAGCCAGCCAGCAGCCAGCCAGCCAGCCAGCCAGCCAGCCAGCCAGCCAGCCAGCCAGCCGCGGAGCGCCATCAGGGTGGGTCATGGCCATAGAAATGAGGACAACCCTCGATATGTCCAGGCCAGCCTGGAAGAGGCGCCGGATAAATTCTAAACAACTTCTCCCGGCCATCTTCTTCGTTCTTCCGTTCGGACTTGGACCTGAAGACGATTCTTATCGGAATGCGAATGCACACGCATTTTTATAAAGTACCGTCCGCACAGCCGTCGTCGTACTCGTAGTATCTGGCACGGAAGTCGTCTTCGAAACTTCCTTCACGGGCGTGGAACGCGATCGATTAAAATTGAACCAATACGTTCTCGCGATATCGCGCGATAGAAAAGAAAAAACTCCTTTAACCACTTAACCTACAACTACGGGCATAGCCCGTAGTACGATGATCGGATCAAACGTAAATATTTTCATTTTTATAAATGTTATAAACGTTTTCGGTCCAAAATTCTCGAACGTAAATCGTAGGTTGAGGGGTTAACGAAAATCGATATTTGAAATTTGTATCGTAAAACCGAGTAATACGTTACGGAACGCTATTGTTCCATTTCTCACGGTTAATCTCATCAAAAATCATTTAATTTCTGTGAAACGACCTACAAGGCAGTTCGACCGTGCTTTGCAGTTAAAAGGGTTAAGGTCGTACCGTTCGAGAGAACGCGTAATCCTCGATCGTTCCAACGTCACGATAAATTATTCGCGCGTCTCCCGCGTGATTTAAACAAATATGAATGACGAAAAAAAAGACCTACGATCGATATCACTCGGTTGTCATTGCCACTGAAGTTCGCGCAACTTGCCAGATTCGAGCATGGTGTGCCCAATACCAAGACTTTCTCAAACCTACGATATTCTCTGAAAAAGAATACGAGGGGTCACGTCGAAGATCGAGCGAACGTCATCCAACCTATCGATTGTTGATAACGAGTTGACATTTGCAAGAAATGCATGCCTAATCGATTATACCACAGTCTCCACTCTAATGGTTCGTCTACGAGCACCGAGCACACGTATTTTCGAGGTAGTTACGTCATCTGGTACGTCGTAATCGGAAAAGCGAAAGCAAGTCTAACGGAATGACGAGCGCGATTCGAAGCAATAAATCAGTAGCTATTTCAGAATTTTCACCGTTAACCTTTTCGACGCGGTTATTGACTTCGC
Organism: Liostenogaster flavolineata; assembly: GCA_025433975.1. Lineage (NCBI taxonomy): Eukaryota > Metazoa > Arthropoda > Insecta > Hymenoptera > Vespidae > Liostenogaster > Liostenogaster flavolineata. The sequence goes on along the minus strand of JAITYT010000622.1, from coordinate 951,061 downwards.
TCGATAACCACGCGAGAGTATCCTCGCTAAGTCGAACACCGACTTCGAGTCCAATGTCTCGATTGTCATCGAGAAGCCAAAGGCAAAGACTTCTGGAGGGTTGCGAATGGAATTGGATAGAGAGAACGGAGCATCCTTCTGCCCCTGTGTGCCACGACTCCTCGTCAACGACGAACAATATGTGCCCCACCTGCGAACGGTCGATACGCATTACGATATTAGGACAATAGGGCAGAGTCGACGTTCCGTCGTCGTTTCTCCTCCTTCCTTCTACCTTTGCCTTTCGTCCTCTTCGATCATCGCACTACGGAGAGCGACTATAGTCGCTCGCCTCGAAGCAACCTGCGATTAGCGCGGGCGGCTGCTGTTCGCTCGCCACAAAATGCATTAAACGCTTACCGCAAGGCCCTCGTCCGACGAGAAAATAGCATTCATTCGTCGATATAATATCTTGCATTATAGCTCGTATTAATGCTTGTCGCGAAGAGAATTGCAGTGATAAAATTAAAATTAATGTAAGAAAAAGAAATATATTGTAATAGATAAAAATAAAATTGAAATAAAAATTATTGTCAATGATTTCGTACCTCCTCGTCGTTCGAGAATGAGAAAAGCGTTAGGATGGTGGTGAAAGCTGGGAAGACTTTGAAAAAACGAGCCTTGCCGGGACGAGGAGATCGATCTCTTAAGACGTCACGCTTATCTTGGTGCCTTGGATTTTCGAAGTCTCTCGCGTAGTCGTTGTGACGCATGCAGGTGCGATGATGACGATCGAGGGGCTAAGCGAAGGAGGGAGATCGTTTCACAGCGAACCCAAGGCGACACAGCCTAGTTTTATCGAAGGCATCCGCTTACGGATGGCTCGCATTAGCTTTGTCGCTTTGCAAATCTCCTCGATCTTGTATGCGGTTCACCTACTTACGCGTGAAATTTTTTTCTCTCCTCCCTTTTCCTCCTTTTTCCCTCGTTTAGTCCGCGAAAGAGAGCGCCATCGTCCACCTAACATCTTTTCCTTCCCGTCACCCCACGCCGTTCTGCTATCCGCCTTCGAGATCGTCTCTTTTTTTTTCGTCTTTTTTACCGCGCAAATTTCTACGATCACGGAAGATTCTGACGTTCAGAAATCAATCGAAGTGAGGTCGGTTAATAAATTAAGTGTCACGCCGGTCCCTGCGGACCGGCATCGGACTATTCGTTTACATTACGCTGTAGGACCGGCTTACAGTAAATGAAGTTTGGAACTTAGTCCGAGCGAATTGGCGGTTGAATATTTTCAAAGGATCGACTCGTCGTTTCGGAAGGACTTTAGATCGTTCGACTTCCGAACTCTTCGATAATAGCGCGAAAAGTTGACAGCCAGAGAGTTAAACAAAGGAAAAGAGAAAAGGTGATGATGAACGCGCAGAAAAACGCGCGATCTTTTCGCAAGACACGAACGACGCTCGAATCGAGACGAATTCGTTGAAAAAAATCCGCTCTCGTTGGTTTCGATCGGAGAAATCGTTAAAATCGTATGGAAACGTTCGACGCGCGCACGGATATGCCATAAAGCGAGTGCAAAAGTACCGACGCAGTCGCTATGCTTCGCGAACGAACGACGAATGAAAATTCGTTCCGACGATTAACAGTATAAAAATAGTCGTTATACGGCGTTTTCAATGCCGATACAAGCGCGCTTCCTCGTTCTTCACGCTCGAAGAACGATTCTAATAACGAGTGACGCGTAGAGCGCGCGAGCGCAGCTCGTTTCCGCACAAAGTGCCATGTCTCACCGCTCGACGCCTTAAAACAGACCAAATCGGACGTGTTTCCATCGATGCGTTTGGATTCCAGCGAAATACGGCTCCGCTAATCCCTCGGGTGATTGTTCTCCGCTTAGCGGACCGAACCAATCAGCACATGCAAGCCTACGCGTCATGCACATTGATCGTAGCCAACGATGGAATCGCGTTCGACCGTTCGAGGAACTTCTGAGAAGATAATCAATAATCGCCATCGCGACGTCGAAATTGTCTCGATGATACGAGACACCGTACGAAACGCCAAGTTTCGCCAAGTAATTTTTCATGGGGGAAATATTACCAATCGCGAAAAAATACAAGCGTCTCTTCGCGCACCAAGGGCTAAAATTGTTCATTGGATCAGCGCGCCAAAATACTTCTGCCATTGTACGCCAGAAATCTAATGGACGCCAATGAACTTGGACGATCGTTTGGGCATCCCCCAAACTTTGAATCGCGTCGACTACGCATGTCTCGTCCTTCCTTCGCTTCCCCAGTTTCTCCTCTTCGAAAATTCTGACCACGGTCGCCAGTTCTAGGCCCTAATAGAGGAAAGATGGCGGAAGGATGCGCTAAGGACGGTCAAAGTCGCGGTAAGGAGTGCACGGTACGACGTTCGTGCAAATTCGATGTTTGTAGGCCGAAGAATACGAGCTCGCGAGCATCGTCGAAGTGAACAATTATAATAATAGATCGTCCATTATAGGTAATACGCCAACCGTGACTAATGACGCGCGCCGTAAAAAGGAGCGTGAGCCACGCCGGGAGAATTCATTCACAGAAGTGCGTCTTAAGTCTCGGTGTGTATCGTGGGCGGGCAGAGAAACGAAGGTCATTGGCAGTGCGATATTCGACGTCGTTCCAGGGCGCGCCGCCGCCCTTTCGATACGAAGGCGGTGATCGGAAAGAAACGGCCCGTAGGACTGTGCGAAATAACAGGACGAACGTCTGTGAGATTTCTAAAGAACGATATCGTTGGTGTTTACGTATTTGTACCAAGTACACGTATCTTACGATAACCACCAAGGCCTTTAAAAATAGTTTTCGTATCTTCCGTGCGTTACGACGTTCGCGTTTCGATTCGAAGTTAAACGCGAGGAAATAGTTGCAACCATCGTCACAGCGGGAGGAAGCGTTCCAATTTAAGAAAATCGTCGTAAAAAATTGCAAATATATTTCACGTAACGCTACCACGAGCGACGGTTGAGAACTTTGTCGCGCAATTTTACCTCGATAATCGTTCTTCGTGGACACAAAGAGAAATCCTGTTGCACGCTTGTATAGCGTTATCCAATGCGTTCCTCCTACTCTTCCTGCTCGCTCTTGCCACGTCGACGCGGACGGTAAGCGAAAAAAAGAGATAGAACAGACTAGAGAATAAGAGAAATGAAAAGATTAAGGAGCTACCACCGTTACGACGCAAATATCGTCGATCCGTGACGATACAGGAGGAATACGGATTCGAAATCGTTCGAGAAGTTGGAAGAAAAAAATCTTAGGGAACGGCCCTACTAACGAGATTGGCTCTTTCGATCCAACAGGCGCGGCAACTGCACACGGAAGCCTCATCGTCACCTCCTGCACGATGACCTCGAGCGACAGTTTAGCGTTAGTTTACAGCCATGATGTAATCGTTCGTACGACCTTCGTCGCTGTTTATGACCCGCAAATTGCCACGGCTCGTCTTGCAACAATCCCTGTTTTTCTTGGAAAAACGATGTAAGCTCTTTCCTTCGTCTCTTTCTCCTCCGCTAGCTCAACTTCTCATCCAAGGCGAGGAATTTTATCAGACTGCTACAGAAACACGCTCGATCGATATCGACGATATTAATGAGACGAATATATTCGTCGTCTTAAAAAATCTGTTAATGATCTCGAAAGAGAGCGTATCGAGGTACGAAATAATTCTTTTATTTTTTTTTTCTCGAGATATAATCGCGAAGAATCGCGAGGAAGAAAGAAATCATCGTCGCAAATCGCAACTACTGTCGCAGTCGACCACGGAGACGTTGAATTTTTCTTATCGAAGAAACGAACGAACGATTCCCCGTTACGTAATCTCGTTAAAAAGCCATCCTTCTCGTCTAATCCCCCTTTTACATCGAAAAATTGCGCAGTGGATAGGTCGGAGTCGACTTTTTGTCTCGATAACGAAGTAACGACATTTGGAGCTTGACTTATCTCCTACCGCGTTTACCGTTTCAACGATGTTCGCGGGGTAGAATCTGAACGCGAGAAGTTCGATCGCAGAATTGAAGGTAGCACGAAAGAATAAATATGTAGGTGGGACGGAAGACTCGCGACCACTCGAGGTCGCGATTGAAATCTCAACAACGTCGCACGAGAAAGATCCGAAGGCTCGCTACTGTTCTCTCGAGTCGAATCAACAAGAAAGATCGATTTTCACTCGGGAAAGAAGAGAAACGAAATAAGAGAAAATTCGTGCGCCACCTTGCCGCCCTAAGGATCGAGTTTAATCCTTAGTACTCCGAATTAATTTTCAATTTTGTTACCAGCAGCTCCCAACCGTTTCAAGTGTTTTATTTGAAGTTTACTCCGAAGAACACTTCCTTCACTGCTGCTTATTTAACAAATTCTTTTACTTTACCAATTATTCGAGTACATATACCTTTCAAGCTTTATTTCGATTCATATTTAATTATTTTATAATTTATATTAATTTTAACTATAACGAGAAGTGTAAGTAAGGAATGGATGAAAAAATGTCGAGCGAGGCTCCAAGGGAGCTCCTGAGTTAAAAACTGACGTCGAGTAACGCTCGATATAGAAGTGCAAAGAATTAAAGCGTTAAGTGTCCAGGCCGTTTCGTTCGGACATAGACTTTTTTATATTATATTCCTCCTTGAGCATTGGCAGAACAAAAACCGATGTCTCCTAACCTTCATTTTCGGTCTCACGATCGGTGCACGCAAGGTCAAACTCGCGCTGTTCGCGAACACGAACTTAACCCACTAACCGCCGATGTCCCGATTTTAGCTCACGAATAATACGAATATTTTGTTTCGAGCATTTCGTCATAACAATTACGGCACATCCTGCCGGCGTCCCAAGAATTATATTATGATGGCTAATGGGTGAAACCTGTGGCCGATTCTGGAGGACCGGCGAGACCCAAACGAAAAGTCAGACGCCGCTCCCTACGGGCCTCAAAGTGGTCCTCGACGTGTTAAAGGGATTTCCACGCTAAAAGTTCTCGCTTGTGTTCGCGATAATAAAATCGACCGCCTCATTGTGTCCCATGTTCGACGGTGCGCGCGTTCATCGAGAGAATAAAGTGGACACGAGAGAGAGAAAGAGAGAGGCAGACCAATAGAAAGAGAGGAGAGACAGAACGCGAAGGAAGAATGCAACGACAAGGGGCGATTGTGCAACTAAGGCCGAGCGAGTGTCAAGTGCACGAACGAACAGTTCTCCGCGCGTACACGCGCACGAGCATGCGTGTACGTGTATAACCCTCTCTTGAGCGTGTGGATCTCTCCCTCCTCCTCCCCCGCCCCCTTCTCCTACTCTTTAGCAATAAAATTATCGGTGACTAACGACACGAACGAACGAACGCTCGTCAAGGTCCCAACGTCTCGCGGATGATGCACTCTTCCTTCCTCTTTTCTCGACGACATCGCTCGCGGTCGCTTTGCTCCTTGCTCCTCCTCGCTTTGACCAATTGCGATCGTGCATCGCCACGTGCACGCGGCACGTACACATCGAGGCGCGCTGCAATATCGCAATCGCACTCTCGAAACTCCTCCTAGGAAGATAGGATTTTCTTCGATCGAGCGACGCTTCTTGACCTTCGCGCACAAAACGCTTCGTAATTATGTCGTTTCGAGTAATTACACCGAGGATGCGTCGGTCCGAAGGAGAAAAAAGTGACGGTAATGACGCAACGATGCGTGATTGCACGCGTACGGCGCTCCTCGGTTTGGTATGCGTGCATTTACACACGCACACACGTACGTCTGCATACCGAGGGATGGCGATGATAACAAGGAAACGCGAAATATTGGGTTGTCCGGAAAGTTCGTGCCGATTTTGAAGACAATTTTTTCTTTTTTTTTTAAGAAAAAAAAATAATTATATAATATATATAATTATTTTATTATATATGTATATATATATGTATTAAAATATATAATAAAGAATATAATAT
>JAITYT010000622.1:922461-937346 GCA_025433975.1 Liostenogaster flavolineata | reverse complement strand
TTCTTCTTCTTCTTCTTCTTCTTCTTCTCCCGACGGTCGAAATTTTGAAACGGCATGCCAATGACCGACCGTTGGCAGCTGAGCGGACTTAACGGAGAAAAAAAGAAAAAAGGATGCAAGACGAGCGGAGCGCACCGTAAAGGCGCGAGCTTTTGTGAGGAAACCACCGACAGTTTCACGAATGCACGTGTAACTCCACGATTCTGGATTAACATGACAAAATGCCGTGATTACCAGTTTCTCTTGGGTTACCGCGCGGTTACAACGAATCGTTTGCACGACCACGAGGCGAAGTGTTTCTTCTCCTCGTTCCTCGCCTTCTCCTCCGCCCCAACCGTCTCGAGAGGACGTACGTTCCTTTAATCTTCGTGTCTTTCGCTCCACGTTCGCCGTCGATATTCCCTTTGATTCTGGCCTGCATTCTAATTCGTCGAACAACGAGCGGCGAAACCAGGTGCGTTCGCTTCAAACGACGAGGAAAAAGAGAGAAAAAGGAAGGGGTTGGTTGGCACATTCGTTACTGTTGACCCTCATCAACGAGGACCGTCCAGCTCGATCGAGCTTCGAGTCCTCGAGGAATAACCTCCTCTCGTAAATCCGTACGTGTGAACTCGCACTTACGTGGTAGCTACGTGAATTACCAACATCGAGTTCAACGTCGAGGATCGATTATACGTCTAAGATTTAATTCAACGATAGGTACGATTTGTTTAAATTTTATGCGATGGTCGTTTCGTAGGATCAAACGTAATGTGACGCGTTCGATCTACGTTTCTCGAATTTGAGGTTAGCTACGTAGAGACACACGAGCCTTCATCGCACAAATCGATCGACTCCGTGAAACAAAAAGCGAAGAAAAGTGGTGAAATAATTTTTTTCCATAATTTTATTTCTCATGGAACGTTGCAAAACGATTTATCGTTGCCATTGAACACTCGCTGCTGTATTTGAATTACATTAGAGCACGGAGTTAATTGGAATAGCTTTCGAAATAAATCATTTGTTATACGATGGCCAAAAAAATTGTCGTTTACGGTGTTAATCTCTATTATTTGGAAGATTTATTACAGATATAAAAAGCTACGATCGAACCAAGTGCTTTGACACTTAGATTCAAAAAATTTTAAGAAGTGGAGGTCAATCGATTTGCGCAGTGAACGGCTCGTCGTATCAGGCAAGACGCGTAAAACGGAGACTTCTTTATTTCCTTACTCGTTCTCACGATGGAAAAAATCTTTGTTTCGCCTGTACAAATCAAGCACTCGAGTTCGCGTATTAAATCGAGAAAGATCTAAAAAAGGAAAAAAAATCGTAAAAACGCACGAAGCCTACGAAGAAACGAAATAATCCGAAGATTCGGATTTTTGTCGCGTAATGGAAAAATCGCGGATCGAAGAAGGGCACAGGGATCGCGCCCATCGAGAAATTCTTCGAGAACGTCCGCTTTCAGAAAAGGGACTCTCGCGCGTACCGGCTACGTTGCGCGATAAGCGCAGCCAAGCGCTGGAAGAGGTACGTCGCTCGATTAGCATCCAAGGTGCATTCAATTTTGCGAAGAAAATTATTTTTACGAGGCGATTTTCCCCGGTTCGAGCGTCATGCACGTACGTACGTATCGTGCACGGGTCGGCGCATTAAAACACGCTCGGGCGTGCCTTCCGCGCCTACTCGCAGCCTTGAGCGCTCGTTCGTTCCGCGAAAGGCTTGCCGAGGCGAGCAGGAGGTGGAGGAGGAGGAGGAAGGGAAAGGGAAGGGATAAGAAGGCAAAAAGCACGAGAGAGAAAGAGCGAGAAGAAGAGGAAGAGAGGAAGAGGGATTAAGGTGGGGGAAATAAAACGATAGAAAAAGAGAGAGAGAGAGATGCAGAGACGGACGAAAGAAGAAGAGAGACAGATAGAGACGATCGGGAGGATAGGAAAAGGAATCCGTGGGTAAGGAATGTCGAACGCGAAATGCAGAAATACGACGTATTATTCCTCCTTTCCTCCTTCGAGGAAGTTACGTGCTCGAATCCTCGTACGTACGACGAGATGTTGGCCCGTATCCATTTACGTAAGTCGGTCGTCTCGGGAAAGCGAATCGCGAGAGCATCGACGCGTCGTCGAACTTCTCTCTTGAACAGAGAGAGAGAGAGAGAGAGAGGGAGAGAGAGCAGCTTGAGCGTATTTCGCTGCTTCTCGACGGTCACGCGGAGTCCCGATAAAAACGCAGAAATCGATTGCGAGGTCGGTCGATCGACTAGAACCAGAGTCGATCGATCATCGCTCTGTTTGGGAGCCGAACGCGCCCCAATCTATTTAGAAGGTATAGAGAAAGATAGAAAATGGCTATCCGAGCTGTTGACTGTACGCAAGATGTATCGAAAATCATGTTCGAATTTATAAAGAAAAAGAGAAGAAAAAATATGTCGACTCTCGTCATACGGAATTTAGAAAGAATGTTAGAAAGAGAGGAACGAGAATTAAAAAAAGAATTTAAAAATTAAATTCGAACATTTTAAGATGAATTTTCCGGTGTCCCTTGGAACGCGCTCCGCGCTCGAAAGTCTCTCGGGCGAGACGAAAATTCGAAAGGCAGGAGAATTCCCGCGCCGAGGCGCGCGCTGCCACACGACGAGGACGGACCTCGCGGTTAGCGATAGTGGCAACGAGTGGAGGGGAGGAAACTTGAACTTCCGAGTGCCGCTTTCGTTTACGAGAAATTAACGTCGTCACGACGCCATCGACGGAAGAGGAGAAAGAAGCGCGATACTGACCAGCGCAACAAAAGTACGAGGACGAATCCGTCTGAGATAGTAACGCGACGCTGAACTCCTCCATCTCCGAGTGAGTTTATAGGTGAGATCATTTCATAGATGAGTTTATGAAGTGGCTAGCGGTGATAAGAAAGGAACTTGAAATTCCGACGTCATTGGTGAAGTAGAAGAAAAAAGAAGGCGACGATACCGATCAACGGAACAAAAATACGAGAGCGAATCTACCGACGATAGTAAAATAACCTTACAATTTTGTCGATAATGGTGAATGCTCTCGATCGAACGTTCGACCGATTTTGCAAACTTCATAGGTGAGTTTGCGAAGCGGCTAGCGATGATAGGGCAAGGGGAATTCGGACTTCCGAAAACCGCTTTTGTTTAGCAGAAATTAAGGTCGTTGGTGAAGTAGAAGGGAGAAGAGAGAAAAGTAAGAGGAAAAAGAAGAGAAAAAGCATGCGACGGTACTGACCAGCGCAAGAAAAGTGCGAGAAGGAATTCGTGGGTAATAATAAAACGACCTGCACTCTTTCGTCGATGATGGTGGATGTTCACGATCGAACGTTTCACGACCGATTCTGCAAACTGCGTAGGCGAGTTTATGGAGCGGCTAGGCGCTGGCCACGGCGCAGCCGGCATTGAAAGAGGAACGACGTCCTACCGCCGCCTCCTTCGCTTCGCTTCGCTTTTATAATGCGGGCGTGCACGACCTCGATTTAAAATTCCTCGAAACGGAACGTATGCACGCACGCTCGCTAGCACGCACCTTCCCGCCGCTTTGTGGAGAGGCGCAACAGGGCCGCCGCCGTTGCCTCCGACTGCTACCGGAGGAATAAACACACCGAGGAAACGTGACGCGCGTATGATCGTCCGATATTGAACGGCGCTCGTTGTTTTCTTTTCTTTTGCATCGCGCGCGTCTCGATCGACGCGATCTCCTATCTCGTCGATTTAAAATCTCGTCGGCAGAAAATGATTAATAACGCGTCGGATGATAAAGAGATCGAACGATAAACCGTTGTCGCGAGTTCCTCTCCTTGTTAAAAATAGAACGAATTTTTTTTCTCTATCGAAGAAGCAACGCGGCGTACCGCACGATCTCTCCGAACGGTTTCACAAGAGAGAAATAAAAGATCGTCGAGAATAACGGAAATACGATGGAATTATTGACCCTTTGCATTCGAGAGGTGACTCTCGCTCACCACTTTGTTTGGTACGAAAAATCGACACGAGGTGATAACTATTCGTGTTTAGTTTCTTTAAAGTGGGTTTCTAAGCTCTTATATAATCTTACGAAGATGACATAATCTCCCTTCCAACGGAGGTAAGATTTTCTTATTTGAAATTAGTGCGCGACCACGGACCGAACTGCTTTTGTTATATGAAATATCGTACAAAGCAAAATTACAAAGCCTAACGTTTAAGAAATTATCTTCCTAAAGGTGTGAAAATGCATAAAATGTTAAAATATATAAAAGTTTTATACGTTGATTTGTGCGCGTAATAATTTTAAGTCGAAAATAAAAAATTCGTCGGAGTGCTACAAAACCGACGAAGGGTTAAAACTATCTTCCAAAGTCGTTCGAAAATCACGACATCGCGGGTCGTTGATCTTCCTTCGACTTCGCGCTGTATCTCGAGAACGGCACGCTACGATCGTAGCAAAAAATTGCGATAAAACTTCCATAAATCATCGCGTCGATCGCGAATCTTGATCAAATGAAGATCAAATAATGAAACATTGTTCATCGATCGACAGACAGACAGACAGACGCGAGGAGACCAGAGAACGACAAAAACCGAGGAGGGGAAAAAAAAAGACGAGAGAAGCGCTCTTGGGCCTAAAACAACGAAACACGCCTCGGAACGAACGACTGATCCTCCCGACGAGTCCATCCAGTGAGAAGAGAGAGGAACGGAAGAGGCAGGAGCTTCGAGCTAGGACGCGAATCTCGTGGGCTGCGCGCGCGCTCCGGGAAACGCAGAGGCTGCTGGCGGCAGAGGCTACGACATTGACCTATGCCAGACAGTCGGGCGAACAGGCGACCAGGCAGCCAGGCGAGCGGACGAACAAGGCAGGCCAGGAAGGAAGGAAGGAAGGAAGGAAGGAAGGAAGGTAGGAAGGAAGAGACGAAGAGCAACTCGACGGACGGAGATCCCGCCGACTCAGGTCAGGGCCGTGCGTTCTAACAGGAACGCCTGGCGCGTTGTCGCCCGCCCAGCTGCTCGGTCTTCTCTCCGCTGGTGTGAGAGGTATCCTGCCGGGGCTCGGAATCAGGTCGCCACCGAGCAGCTTGGCCAGCCAACGCCGACAACTCCCCTCTCCTTTCCTTCGCCTTTCTCTCTCTCCCTTCGTTGCAATCCCGTACGAGGGAACGCGCGCAACCATTGCCACCACCAGCGACGCCGCGTAAACATACGCGTCATGGTGCCCCATGACGTGAATTCGTAACGCGCCGACGTCAGGTGCGCCGCCGAGTCCTTCGAGCGGTGCCGGAAGCGCTCGGAAATACGACGGATTTCTTCGTCGTAACTCTTGAAGTTTGAGAAGCGTAAAATCGTTCTCGATTACGCGGGCCTAAGAGTTCGATGTTTTTTTTAGCGATCGGTTTGGTTTCTCGTCATTTATTCGAGAAAGATCGGTAACGATGTTCGTTGGACGTCAGCGTTGCGTTAGGTCGTGAAAGATGAAATTTGTAGTCGATAATAATTTTCTACGAATTTCGGGATTGCTCTGCGTCTTTACGGACTTTTTAATCTCTTTTCTTTTCTTTTTTTTAACGTAAATCGCGGATTATTTTCTGCGCTTCTTTCGGCGTTACGCAATTTTTTTTATTTATCTACGCTTAATTTTGTATAATACGATTTTCCAGGGAACCGCGAACGCCGTACTATTAGCGCATCGTTGATGACTATCGATCGGTGTACGGATATCCGTATCCTTTAACGAATCGCTCTGCAGTAGGCACGAGAGATATTTCTTACGTAACGAATGCCACGGCATGCGCAAGGAAAGCAAGCTGTGCACGCGTACATTGTAACGAATTCTGCAGAAGATGACAAGTCAAACGTAAATGTGGGATGGGGTAGGATAATACGAGAATAACGTCATCGATCTCGAACAAACCTGTAACGATCAGCGAAACGATGATACATCGGGGATCAAACGGAAAGGTGAAAGGTCAAACGCGGAGGAGTATAAAAAAGAAACGAAGAACAATGTGATAAACGAATATAATGTATAAAATCGAAGCGATTCGAGTTCGTTCGTTTTCAATACCACTTCCTTTTTCTTTCTTCCTCCGTCTTTTTCTCGGAGAATTCTTACATTCATCCTCTCTTATTCTCGCTCTGGCAGAAATTAATTGAAAAAAATATTGCGATAATCGAACGATTTTCAACGAAGGACATCATCGAATTCTCGAAGATACGCGAAGCGTATTTGTCGTGTATGTGTATTTGTCTCGCGTTTTGACACGTTCACGCCGGTGTGTACCACCGGTGGCTCACACTGGCATGTCCCACCAGGAGACGCGTACCGTCAACAATTTAGTTCGTTTAGTAGCTAACAAAAATTTCCATATAATCGACAATTAAAGTAATGAAACTTTTCCACTCTAATTAAAGTTACGATAAAGCAAAGCGCTCTTAGAGTAGCCGTCTGTCTATGGGAGAAACACGAATTGTAGCGCCGGCGTGAACGTGTTAAGGAAGAAAGTTCTTTTCGTTCCGCTCGCTTGTTCGATCATCGAGACGAGGTAGCACGACGATCAACGAGTTTCATAAGAGACCCTACGGTGAGATTTGAACTCCCAAACGTTTGAAAAACCGAAAGTGTGTCGCCCACCGACAAAAAAAAGCCTACCCCCAGCCTAGCTCCCACGCGACACACATGACTTCCCTTTGAAATCGAGCGTTTCTCTGCTTCGAGACAGTACGACTTCGCCGTTTAAGTATCTCAAATCTCCCAACCATGCAGAAAATAAAATCATTATTCTCAATCTTATCGTCCCGTTCGATAAAGCGGAAGAAAAAATAACGATAATAAATTGTGTCGACTTCCACTACGCCAACGACGTTATCAATGCGAAACACGTTAAAACGGCGATAAAATTAAAAACTAATTAATAACTAAACTAAATTAACAATTTAATAATAAAACAAAATAAAGAGAAAAATTAATCCTCCGTTTCTTCGCGAAAGGCGTCGCGAAAGGCGATCAAAATCGAAATGAAAGCCTAAACGTGCCGAGATCCTTCTCGATGATGACGACGATGATGACGACGATGATCAACGCGACACAGAAGAAGTCGGATCGCAATTGCCTCGGACACGTATAAGCCGGCGTCTGTTGCGACGAGGGACGATAAGAAGTGTCGTCGTGGGTCGAGAATCGCGCGCCATCAACGGGGAAATGCGGTAATCGAAAGTACAACACGACAACGACCACGACGACAACGACAACGACAACGACAACGATAGCGATGGCGGAGGTAGGGCACCGACGAACGATGGAATGGAGTCAGCGGTGCTCGCGAAGCGGAGCGCGTATCACCGTGACACGGTTTTCCGGCTGGTGCACAGACGGGAGTTTCACCGTCACGGATGAAAACCAGTCGCGGTGAATGCGTGTGGTGCTCGGCTCCGTGCGCGCGCGCGACCGCCAAGGTCCGTGCGCGCGTGTTCGTCGTTGTACAACACGCACACACACACGCGCGTACGCGTGCGGTTGGCTCCGTGAGCTACGCGCGTCCACCTACGCGTTCGTACGCCTCCAAGCGTGTGAGGTCGACCTAACCTCGCGATGATCATCGTGGTCGTGTCGCGTCGCGTTGTCGCGAGCATGATCTCGAGGTCGAAGGAACTCCGCTCGAAGTCGCGATCGCGAGGAAAAACCCGTGGAGATACGCGCGACGATAACGGGCGCAATTTCTGTAACGCAATGGCATTGCCGTACGTGGCGCGTGACTTTCGGAACGCGCGCGATCGATTCGCGTAACGAAACGAAAACAAAAGTGACTTCGATTTTTCGGTCTCTCTCTTCTCTCTTCTCCATTATTAAAACGACGAACATCGCTTCGAAACTGTCCCGGACTCCCTTTCGTACTTTCATAAATTTCGAATACGTCGGGTGGAATTTTCTTCTCGTTTTCGTGACTTTTTCATGAATTCCTAAGAGGAACGCTTTTTTTCTCGCGCGTTTTTTGGTCGAAATCGCAACGGCGATCTCGTTCATGCGTAAAATAAGATGCGCGTAGAGGTTAGGTTAGATGTTTCTCTCTCTCTTTTTTTCTTAAAGAAAAAACAAAAAAACGAAGACAGCTGACTCGCGAAATAATATTTCGAACAAGCGATCGAATTTAAATACGTTTAATAAGGAGTAGAATATCGGTGATGGAACGTTTAGAAAAAAACAAAAAAATGGCGACTCGGAGGCGCGTACGATGCTTTTCGAGCTGATGTTTACGACTATTCCTCCTACGCCATGTCGGAGAGAGAGGGAGAGAGAGACGGCAGAAAAAGAAAAGAGATGCAGAAACGTCCTCGATGAGGTCAAACAAGACTGGATAGGAACGCACGCGCACGAATACGGCGGCTGCTCGCCCTCGGTTTCATTTCTCCCCGTTTTCTCGTCGAAGGTCGTGGCCTGGCCCCCTCCACTCCTCCCGGCCTCTCCCCTAACCCCGTCAGTCGAGCGCCGTCGGGATGATCTCGTCGGATTCCGCTTTACCGATCGAGAGCGTCTGTCTTGCCCCGCTTCGGACGATGAGGCAGCACGAATACTGATGATGCTGCTAGCAGATAGCAATAGTCCGGTAGACCGGTGATCCGTAGTTTCTTCTACGCGTCAGTGGTTCTCGATTTTTCGCGAATTAGGTCGCGCTCCGCACCTCGACGCGCCATTGGTCGAGTGACTCGTTGAACACGTCACAAGTGGCATCGTGATTCGAAGAGCAGGAAACATCTTTCAAAATTTCACTCCTTTCGAACGAATCGTTTCGATAAAGACCGCCTTTCCAAGGACTAACAAAGACAATGATTCATCCTAAAGCTTTCCATCGTTTCCCTATTCGACGTAGTGCTTCGACCTTCATTTTTACGACTTTTTTAAGTTTAGAACAACGTCGCTGATAAGCAAAATCCGTCCGTTCGGAGGATTTTTTGAGTTGGAAAGCGACTCGATTTGCGAACCACTGTCGTATGTATATCGTCGTTCGACGCAACGACGAAGGCAACGAACCATCGACGTAACACGGCGTCTTTTGCATTTCGAACGACGACCGAAAGATTAACCGCCTCGACTATCGACGAAGCAATGATAACATCTTTTGCATTCGTCGTTTTTGCGTCGTTCGTTGGCTTTTCTTCGATCCGTGGTACGATATTGTCAACGCGAGTCGTTATCGCGGCCATTTTGACACGTGAAATAACTCGATCTGAAATAATCATCGAAATGACACGCGAGATCTCTGTCCATATAAATATGTACCAAAGCTATCCCGACGTCGAACAACGAGAAATCTGATTATTTGCGTGACTAAATAACGAGGTTGGCCATAATTTCTTTCGTATTTACTCCCCCCCGGGTAGAAAATCTCCTCCTATAAAATCGTTCCACCGACTCACCCACGCGTTAACAAACGAAATAAAAAAAAAAAGGATATCGAAGCAAAACCAATGTTCAACTTGGCGCCTGGTATATTCCTCGCGCGAGTGATATCGTTGATCTCCTCGTCGCAAGTGAGAACATCGTCCGACCTGGCAAAAAGCGAGAAGGAAAAATGAAAGTTCGTTGCGCATCGATCCTTTAGCGTCACGGAGGATTATAGTTTCTCGTGCATGACTGCATTCGCCCTGTCAGCTAGGGAGACGTTCGCCTAGCCAAGAATACATACATCGGTGCGATTTCGAGCGGGGTCGAGGACGGGCGGACCTTATTCCGTTTCAAGGGATCCGGCGCTTTCTAGGATACGATACCTAACCTACGAGGAGAGCGTTCCAGGAAACGGGATTACGTGGGTCCGGGAATGCGTTTCTCTCGCTGCTGCCCTATGGTCGTGGAAAATTTTCTGTATGATGTGACGATGTGACGGTGACGATGACTGCGATGGTAGTGGTGGGTTGGCGATCGGTAGCTCAATGGTTTGGTGATGTTAGAGGCTTTACGGCGTTGATGGTGACGTTAGTGATGTGGGCGATTTTAGTCGGTGGTGTTGCAAATGGTGGTAGTGGTGTGGAGAGAATGACGCGGTCCATTCGTTCAGAGGCGGTCGGATTCCCGGAGCGTGGCCGCGAAATGGAACGGGAGAGGGAAGAATGTCGATATCTGACTGTGACCTAGTTATCCCAGGCTCCCGGGAGAGCCGACGAGGGAATCGACGTGAAAGAGAAGAGGAGAGCGTGCTGCGTGCGCGCGCGCGCGCATGAGAGGAGGGAGAGGGAGAGGAAGGATGCAGCGGTGGGAGAAACGTTGTACTTTGAACAGGATGTATGTACCTTGGAACATCCGATGGTTTTTGCCACGCGTTGGTACGCGATGGAGAGAACGACGACGAAAGGCATCTTTCCGAACATAACCTATATTCGTTGAGTCAGGTCCAATGGTTGAATTTGAATTTCGATGGAACCAATCATATCGTCGTTGTGTCGTTATCGTCGCGACAAAAATTATTCTTGCTTTGTTTTGACGTAGATCGATTCGAGTATTTAATCGCGTGGATTTAGCAGTTTATAAATAAATGTTGGAGATAAATAAATCGATGATTGCGCACTACGAAAAAAAAAGAGAAGATTAAATGGAAACGATACTACAAACACAATGTTGCCGTTGTATTTTTAGTCGCGTGCAGCTCGTATTGCAAATTTCGCAAGGCATCGTTATCGTTCACGAAGATAGCAGTTCGAGGAAAAACGTGGACACGTCGTAGGAATACGTAATGAGAATTCGTTGTACAAAAATCGAACGGTCGAAAGGACGGTATGTATCGCGCACAGATATAACTGATCGTACCTAAGGAAGAAAGAATTATCTGCGTTCTAGAAAACGTTACGTAATCGCATTCCGCAAACAACCAATAAATTCTGACTCGACGTACCGAAAAATTGTCAAAATTAGAACGTCGAGATTCACCTACGTAAGTTTATATTCTCGAGTCGAATGGTCTTTCTCGCTCTATCTCGTACGTTCGTCGGGCTTCGACGTCGACCCGGGACCCAGTGAGAAAAAATAGACGAGGCAACGAGAAAATCGGGTTCACGAGAAAACGTTGTCGTTGCAAGCTGACCTAACTCAAGGAGAGACGTCAGTGCCGTACGCACTGTTAGGCCGTTAGCCGTGGACTCTACCGTCGATCTTCGTGTCGCTAACCTACGCCACGCGATAGTCGACAATAGATACGAGACCACCACCACGACTTCGTGTAGGCGTAGGAAGAATTACAACAAAGTCGAGGCACGAAATTAGTTTCGTCTCGATCGGAATACTCCGAAAACGAGGATTCGTAACATTAATAATAAAATCTAACCTTTGCCGTCTCGCTCGAAGAATGCGTAAATAGAATCGAGCGTTTTCTTCGATCGCACTTTTAAAAAGCACGAAGTACGATAACTCGAAAAAAGAAAAATGACGTATTGCTTAAGCAAGCGCGATTACGCTTACAATGATATATAATAATTCGCTTACGTGGCGGCGACGCGATAATTTATTTCACTTTCGCGGCCATTTTCTTTACCGCGTTAATGAAGATCTCGTAAGAAAATCGAATAAAAGAAGATCGTCGCGATAACGAATTTACGAAATTTGAAAAAATGACGGAAATCTCTTGGAACGAGTCGCGTTGACTTTTCCACTCGTCGGGATCTCGATGATTTCATATCGATTCCCTCGTGGTGGAACGGCCTTGATCGTTCGAAGACCCGCGTGAGAATCTGCCTGCCTGCAAATCCACGTGCCGCAGGTTGTGGACCCTTCCTCCGCGGTGGAAACATCGCGGCGAGACGTGCGCGAATCGATAATAGTGGCGCCACCTGCCTACCGTTGCAACAACCACCGTATCATCTATCTTTGGTAATGAACTACAGGTGACGCGTGCGGCGCTTTTCGCGAGCACGCGCTGCCGAGCCACGTTGAATTCGTCGCGAAACAGCTTTTCACGAAAGTCATCATCGACTGCAGTCACTTACGACAACGAGAAAACTTCGTCTTTCTTTCGTTCCAGCGAACATATTGACCGATTCGGTCTCGTTCGAATGTCAAGGACGAAATGTCTGCAAGAGCGTATTTACGGGAGGGAGAAAACGATTCGAGGGAATCGTACGTACAAATTTCATTAGCGGACGGTTTTATAATTGAGATTCGACGAAAGTCGTAAGTTCGTCTATTTTCGCGCAGACCAAGTAATTATGCATCCATTTGTTATCGATGTTTCATATTGTCGTTGAAAAGAATCATTAAAAAGAAAAAGTGAGAATCGGAGAAAGTAGAGGAAGAAAGGGGGGTGGAAATTTCGCAAGAGCATTCGTAGCCCTAGTTGAAACGAGTAGGCAAGAAACAAACATGTGTGCGATAACCCTTCGATCGAGTCAATCGTTGCATTCTCTCTCATCCGCGTTCGACGTCGTTGTCGAACGACGGTAAGCAATGAGATTAGTAATAAAGACTCGATAAATGTATCTCTCCTCCACCTCCTCCTCCTTCGCTTCGTGCAACGAACGAGATAGTGCCAAATAGGTCGTGACCCATCGATCCTACGTCATTTCGTGCTAACTACGAGAGCGCGACTACGTTCTTCGATGGACGCGCAAATTAAGATTCGTCCCTACCAATTTTTCGTCCAACGAAATCTACCGAAAGAAAGTTGTCTCTTACGACGAATAATTTTTCTAAATCGATGTAAGTTCGATTTTGTACGATGCGAATTCGAACGAACGAAGAACTTTTAGCCGATCCATTTTCTCGTTATTGCCAATTTCCATTCTACTTTCTAAGGTGTAGTCGCGTACGATCATTCTACTGACGAAGTCGCTCGTCCAAGGCCGATGCATGCGTGAATTTTTTCCGCGCTTCGCGAATGCCTTGCACGAAGACGCGCTGCATAAACGAACCGTGCAGCTGCGCATCGTTAGTAACGTGCCGGAGAGAACGCAGGCGCGCGCGCAAGCGCAGACGCATCCTAGAATCATCGAAGCGTGTAATACCGAGCAGCTCCATCGACGATCAAGTTCACAGGCAGCCAGGCAAACAGGCAAACAGGCAAGCAGTAGGTAGGTAGGTAGGTAGGTAGGTAGGTAGGTAGGTAGGTAAGTAAGTAAGTAAGTAAGTAAGTAAGAAAGAAAATAAGTAGACAGGTAGATACGTATGCACATCGACAGTGTCCAATGAAAAAAAACCTCCTTGCCACTCGCGGGAATGTCTTTTCGTCGATGTATCTTAATCTTCCCGTAACTTTAGGTGTAACTTCTCATTAATTCTCTTTTTTATCTTATGGAAGTCGCGACGTTACGAATATCACCGGTTCGACCGGTTGACTTCGCATCGAAGAAGACTATGCTAAAGTGGATGCGGTCTAACGCTCAAAATGCAAATCCTTATCGGTCGAACCGTGTTCATTTATTTTATCCACGCACCCATCTATCCGATCGAAAGCCGCTGCCATTCCCAATGTCCTTGCATCGACGCGAACATATTTGTTGAGGCATCAATCGTCGTCCGAAGAATTGCCTCGTGCCTATCTACTTTATCACGAATGGAATAAAAGCGAAAGGATCTTGGTAGTATAGAAAAAAATATTACACCGACGAAAGACGCAATTTCTAACTCGATGATCGAAAATTCCAGAAAACCCTAACGTAATATATTCTTCCATTTTTTTCTTTTTTGAATTATCGTTCTACCGACTACCTTTACTCCTTTGACGTTAGTACGGCCTGTTCGCCGGGTCAGTTCGCTCGAGAGGAGATAAGAGAACGAAAAGAAACAAAGAAAAGAGGAAAGCACACACCGAGAGTCTCGTATCTGACTCTAGTTCCAACTCTTGCCACGTTCCATGGTCAGGGCATTCTCATGGGGCGCCATCATTACTCGGCACTGTACTCGCTACGCCTACTCGGTGTGACCGAGTTACGACGAAGCGCGAAGCGCGACGTTCGTCCTTATCGTGGCCCGATAAAGGCGGCTTGTGATAAATGTGGCCAAGATAAAGTGTGCAAGGTGAGGTGCGTCAAAGCGCACGGCGAGTCTCTCTCTCTCTCGCTCGCTCTCTCCTTTCTCTTTCTCTCTTCCCCTCCGCGTTGATGTGTGTGTGTGTGTGTGTGTGTGTGTGTGTGCGCGCGCGCGCGCGTGTGCGTGTGTTGGCAATGGACCATAATAATAATCATTAGACGGTAAACTTCTCGAAGTAATACCGGGCCGTATAATCCGCTTTGCAGGCTGTATAATGCTTCCTTCTCGACGTATCTTTAACCTCGTCGAGTTACATCGGGCGTTACTTAAAGTTCTTACCATGATCGCGTACTGCCGAGCACGGCGGTACACCTGCGAACTCTCACTGGTACATTCGTGTGGGTCGTGCCGAAGGTAACAGTGATTTCGTTGTTGCGTTAGAATGCGAGGGCATGGTAGAGGGAAGAATGCCCTCTCTGTTGCCACGATTAAGGGCAATTTCGGTGGTAGTAGGCTCCGAAACGTCGCGTTCGCAAATGCATCGATTTATTTTTTTTTTCGGTTAATTTTTGTTTTTTAGTAAAAAAAAAGGAAAAAAAACCATTGTTTTAATAACGCGAATTCATGTCTCGATAACTTCGAAATCAAAAATGGAAACAAAAATGGTTCGATTACTCTGCAAAGAACGCTTATTTTTATCTTTTTTTAAATATTTTTCGGCAATTGCAAGTATCTAAAGAACTTGCAAATCAACGGTGACATCCATGATGGTGCTTATCGATGATCGGTGAGATACGAGCAGCGGTACGAATGCTACCGCGAGAAAACTATTTTCGTAAGACGATATCGGCCACTACATTATTTCGATTGGAAGATGGAAATTCTTAGCACGAGCTGTCCGCCATCATTCGTCTTCCGAGGCGACGCTTGCTATCGATCAGCCGTCTTAATAGGCAGGTATGCGAGAAAGAA
>JAITYT010000622.1:850540-870405 GCA_025433975.1 Liostenogaster flavolineata | reverse complement strand
CCCCCCCCCCCCCCCTCTCATATATCGTCTCTCCCGCGCAAACGCGCTCTCGTTCGATCGCCATCGATTCCGGTAATAAATCCTTGGAAATACGAGATAAATCGACGATTCCGTTGGCCACCCTTCGAAATCGAATGCTTTCTAGGGTAGTTCGTTCGACTCCACTGCGTCTCATCTTTGCGATTTTTTCGTTATCTTTTGTAGTTTCACCCCCCCTCTCTCTCTCTCTCTCTCTCTCTCTCTCTCACTCGCCAATGCGATCCTTTTCGTCTGCACGTCGTCGCATTGTACGCGCCACGTAGCTAGCTCGTCGTCTTCCACCGTCCGTTTCGCGGCCTCGTCCCCCAGCAGCACGCCCGCCAAACGAGGAGGGCCCTCTTTCGAACTTTCTCATTCCACGTCGTCGTCACCGCCGCCGCTACGACGTTCTTTCCTCCACCACTGCGTTCCTACGACCTCGTCCATCTCGACCAGGGCCGCCGATCAAACTTAGGCGCAAGCTGGAAGAGTCGGGAGATCTCGCGCTACCAGCTGCTACGAGGAGGAAGGAAGAAAGAAAGGGAAAGAGGCTTCGATGTCCATCTCGCGGCCTTGTCGCTACTCTCGCCAATTTTTCTGAATAAATTACATCTCTTTTACTTTCTTTTTTTTCTCGTAAAAAAACTCGTTCGACACTCAGCAAGCGATTAAGAATATCGAAAACGTTGATCAAGATCGTCTCGAGAAACGATCTTGTCTGGGCGATCGTTCGTCCAATTTTCCTCTCAAATCGTTCGATGATTTTTAACTTCTTCGTAGATTCAATTTTCGACGAGAAATCATCGTTTCGCTCGTCGCAGGCGCCGAGGGATCGTACGACGGCCCTGCCCGCGAGAAACGTCCTTCTCCCCGCGACCACCACTCTCACCGATTCCTCCTTGTCCCGCTTGCACCGACGTCCTTTGCCGTCTCGCTTCGACGGAACGTTCGCGACGGAGCGCCACAAAGGCAGCGCCGCCGCCGTCGCCATCGTCGTCGTCGTCGTCGTTGTCGTCCTCGCAAGGCGAAAGAGAGAGAGAGAGAGAGAGAGAGAGAGAACGACTATCATCGTGCGATTCGCTTGCACTCGTGGTGGCCAATTGGACACGCGCGCTAATGTTTTCAGCTCGGTCAGTAGTGCCAAGGGAAAGCGCCCACATTGCCGATCACGCGACGCGGCATATGTGCGTACTAGCGGACGCAAAAACATCGTTACCGGCTTCTCCCCTACTCCGGCTGCTCCTCCGCCACCGCCGCCTCCTCCTTTCCCCCTCTTCGTCTTCCTCCGTTTCTCTTCCTTCTTCAACGCACGGAGTTTCGCGGAGCGACTCTCACTCTTTCTCTATCGCTTCTTCCCTTTCTCCGTCCCTTTCGTTCGTTCGCTGTCAGCGTTCGCTCCTTCTCTCTCTCTCTCGCTCTAGTGGACCTCAACGCGCGTTCGTCGCTCACCCATTCTATCTCTCTTCTCGCTTTTCGATGCGCCTAACCGTAGAATCGCGCTACGTTTTTCAGCTCTTCTCCGAATTATGTCGCCTCAGCGTCACTAACACGATTTACCTGTCGGTATACGTGTAACTTTGTCCGCCTCTTCTCGTGCGATTCGCAACGTTCGACGCGTAGAATTCGCGAGAAAAGTTGCACAGTTGGGAGCCGGGCGAATTCGCTTTTTCTTCGACCCCTGATGCGCGTTTCTCCATGGAGTCGAATGCTGCGTTCGAATGCACTGGATTTTCGAATCGGACACGTTTATGCCCTATTTTTTTTTGTTTAAATTGAATTTATACTTCACGCGCGCTTAATTTGGACATTCGTGGACACGATCGCTCCCCGTTCGATCGAAACGTTAGAAAATCGTGCAGACCGTATTATTTTTCTCGGATTTTACCAAAGGCGATGTTCGAGTTCGGTGCTTTTACGTCGTATTCTCCGATAAATTCGGTCTCTCTTTGCCTTTTCACTCGACTGATCGCACAGACGCGAATATATACATACGTATGCATTCTGGTCGAAGGTGATGTCATGGCAAGTTAGAGTCCGTCTGTCGAGGATCTCGCGGTCTGTGTCGTTACTGCGTTATTTGCCACGATGCTCTTAACGCTTATCCTACCCTGCCAGGTCGAACGACCGTTCTTAAACCTTGCTTGGAATTTCCTACGTGACGATACTTTTTCTTCTCGTATTTACGATGTAAACGAAAAAGAAAAAAGAAAAGGAGAATGAATTCGTAAAAATCGTTTCATTGGCTATTTAATTAAATGGCGAATTAACTCTTAGCCGCGTTCGATCGTAAAGAGATGTAACTTTTTAGGGGAAAGTGTTGGAATCGGTCGCGCTAAAAATAGATGCAGACGAAACGACGGTAGGTTTAGCGTTAACGTTTATTCGTGCGAACAAAGTGAAGCGAAGCGAGGACTGCGTACATGCACGCGTATTTACACAAGTCGTACATCGAAGCGAGTTACGAGCGGCTTCTGTCGAGTCGATGATAATGGCGCCGTGTATTATCGAGTATATCGTTTTGAAATGTATGAAAAATATTGGCGCGACGTTACGACAATGCGTCGTGTACGTTAACGACGTTCAACGATCCGAGCCGGTGTTCGCAGCGAACTGTTTCGTTCCTTTCGCGGAATATTAATATCCGGACAATGCCGACGGCGAGGAGAGGATGATAGCCTTGCGAGACGCGGCTCCGGTGTTAAAACGTCGCGCCATTTTAACGCCACGATAGATCAATTTCTTCTCCGTCGTTTCGAGAGGGTGGGAAATCGTCGAATGCTTCTTCGATGAATGCTTCTTTTCGATCGAATAACGAGGCGAAAAAAAAATCGATTTGCAATTCGAAATATCGTTTAAGCCGAAGGATAGATATTAACGAAAATGTTGGAAATCGTTAAAAAGCCACGATCGCGACTGATAAAATTCCGTATTATAATATTCTCGTGCAACGAAGATTTACGAGCTGTCGTCTTGGATGCGTTTCGTTCCTTTTCTTTTTATTATAATTTATACCATCGAACTAGCCAAGAACGACGGATTAATCGTTAAGATAAAACGATTATACTACGATGATAAATCAAACTTATCGGAGATACTCTCGATCGTAAAATCGCAAAATAAATTTTGATGTAAAATCAAGTTCGGAGCGGCATAGGCTCGAAGAAAAAACGGTCGATTAATCGAAGGAGAAAAGTCGCGGAACGATCTCGAAAAAGGAAAGAAAAAAAGAAAAGGAGAGGACTAAAAGCAGTAACGCGCGTAGCTTCGATCAGCTACCGTATCGCACGCCTATTAAGTGGCTGAGCGCACGGGAGGGAACTACTCTCCTCCTTTGAAAGTACTTCTGCGCTCGCCTGCGTCCTCCTAAAATTCACGTCCGTCGATCGAAACGGAAGATAGGCGTGCGAACGCGATCGAAGAGAGACGAGGAACACGAAGGAGGCAGCGCGTCGCGAGATCGAGGTAAGGAGAGAACGAGAAGCGAAGGAAGGATGACGGCACCCCTGGCGTACCGTGCAAACCTATGAAAGGAAGCATCGCGTCATGCGTTTTATCTTCGCGGTAACCTTGAAGCGGCAACCGAGTCGACCAATCGGCAACGACCGAGAGATACTCACGGACCACTACTACCACCACCATCCATCACCGTCGTCGGCACTAGTAGCGCATTACCACGCACCAAACCGACGCCGGTATCGCGATGCCACCGTACTGCCATCGTTAGCACGAACATCGAAATCACCACCACCTTACCGAACTAGTGCCAACGACGTCCATACCGACATCAAGCGAGCATTAATGAATAATAACGAAATCATCGACACGAATGCGACGTCACGACCAGACCAATACCAACATCGTCGACATCACTACCAACGCATCGGTGCAGAGTTCATTTTCTTTTGAACGATATCGCGACGCTTCGGGCATTCCTCATCCGCGCTTTCTCTCTCTTTTTCTTTCGGAGATTTTAAGAGGGAGAAAGAGGGAAGATCGACGCGCCGTTCTTTCGAGCGCTAAGAATCGATCGTCACTGCTCCAGAAGACAAGAGACCGTGGAATCCGATCGAGAGCACGGTCTGTCTGTTCGCAATTCCTCGCGATCGCTCGTTTCACGGAGAACGTGGCACGTTGTCTCTTCGGAAATCATTCTCGCGTCTTTTAAGTCACCTTGACGGAACTAACCGCTTCCCTTTTTTTTTTAAAGAATCGTCGAACGAACGATTTCATTACGCCTTCGGCAACGCTAAACGTCGTGGTGATCGTTGGCGCTGCCGCCGTTGATTTTAAGATGCAGTGAATCGGATAGGCAGCTAGAAAAATAGAGAACGAAAGAGGATTATGTCACGTTCTCGACTCGTCGTAAAAAAGTATGGAAAAAAGCGGAACAAAAGTGTCGTACGGCGCAGTCGAAGCCACTGAAATCGCGAAGAACGAGACAAGCCTCTCGAAATTTTCTGAAGACAATTCCGACAATGACGTCACGCGTCATTTTCTCAGTAAGCAAAGCGGTAAATGGCGGAATCGTGAGATCGCGGAGGAAAACTAGCGAAAAAGAAAACGAACTCGGACCTTCGCGAACAAGCTCTTATACGCAGTCGCTTACCTTTCGTACGTGAGAACAACGCGTTTCTGTTTCGCGAGACGGCAAAAGGCAGCGGAGATCCTCGATACCATCGAATCCAATCTCGACGCGATCTTCCTCGAAACTCTCCCTTTTCCACTCCTCGTCGTCGTGACTCGCGTCGAAACTTTTTTACTCGACAATTTTAACTCGAATTCTTTCCGTTACCTTTTTCAAAGGTCACCGTCGTTCCAGTCGATTCCTGTCTCCATAAAATTGACCCTGATACGATCGAGTTCTTAACAGAAAACAAAAAAAAAATTGGCACGTCGCTCAGGAATATATTTGAGATCGATTGGCACGCATTTTCCATCGATCGTCTCTTTTCCTCGGATTGAACGGGCCAGATCCGATCGTTTTTAAGGCGTTTCCACGTAAAACGCATCGTTCGGCGGCGCCGAGTGAAAGTTTCGTTCAATAAAATCGCGGAAACGAGCGTTTAGACCTGGCGTTCACTCGCGAAAACGATTGTCATCGAGTCGAACTTTTCTAATCGCGTGCGAGTTTATCGATAGTTCGCACGATACCTCGTTCTTCGCGATTACCCTTTTTTTCCTCGCTTTATATTTTTATTTTAATTCGAGATTACAAAAGGCAGCGTAGTGCCTCTTTTTTTTATCTCTCCTTACCGTAGGAAAAAAGAGAAAGATATATATACATGTGTGTGTGTGTGTGTATTTACGACCATCGCTGGCACGACGTTAAGAAACGCATATTCGTTAATTATGCGCAACGTTATCTACGACAAAACGTTCGTAGCCGACTGCTTTCGAACTTGTCGCAGCGTCGCGCGATCGTTAAAATCGCGCGTGAAACGCGAAAACACGTATTTGCCTCGAGAACGTATTCATTTTCTAATTTTCGTTTCCCAAATCCATTTTGCTACGAATTACGATCGTCGCTTCGAACGGTAGTTCGCGCGTAAGTTAGCAGCGCGATCGCTAACAGCTGCCTATCGCGATCGTCTACCATCATCACTACGATAGCGACGTTCAAACGTATCTTGATTGGCAGCGTGTAGTAGGTGCGTGCCTATCCCTCGTACGTGTTCGCACGTAGCGCGGAACGTCAATCGTGATTTATTCCTCACAACGACGAGTATGCAAACGAGGGGGAGAGGAAACGCTGTCACCGAAAACCGGAGTACCTGAGACTCCTTTCGACGATGACGTTCCAGCCGATTTTTCTTCCTCTCTTCTTCTTCTTCTTCTCTTCGATCTCTCGAGTGTGACGTCATCGTGCGAGAAAACCGCTCGCCTCGAAGCGCATACCGGTACATCCTGCGCCTCGCCGTGAGTCGAACGACATTATCGCGTCTATGCGGAGAAACGTTCCACCACGTTGAAGGTATATTACCACTTCGCGCTCGGTGCGACCGTGGAAAATCCCCGAGGAACGTTTGCGGTGCCCAGGACAGTCGTATCGTTCCGTCGTTCTGTTTGAAAATCGTTGTAATTCGTTCGCGATGGAGTGACGGATCTTCGAGGCGACGCGTCGTGGATCTCGAAGCGACTCGAAGCGATCGCGCAAGCTCGAGAGATTTTTCGGGGTCGTCGTTGGATTTTGACGTACTCGAGGATGCAAGTTCAAAAAGAGATGAATTAAAGTACGCTTCGATAACGCTTCGGGAGTGCGTTTATCGTTATGCAGGAATTATCGCGTTCACCTCGAGTAAGAATCGACGTGGAAACGATGGTCGAGATAAATCAACAGCCGATTCAGCGAGTTACCGGAGAAATTGCGTTTCGAAATTTCGTCCAACGAAATCGAAGGTACGTTCAAACCCTTATGGCACCGAGTGTGCCTCTATATACGATATATTTATACTGTAATTAATAATAAAAATATTGTAATCAAAATTATATTACCTGTCAAATAAATTAAGATCGTTTCGAATGACCTCGATATAATTATTTACGCGTCATTGTAGCATTTAAAATGTGACATTTAGAAACTTGCAAGTCAGAATATGACGAGAATAAGTTGGAATTGCGGGTCGATAAAAGTTTATTATTAAAATAATAATTGTTATTAAATTATATAATTATTTATTATAATATATAATATAATAACATTAAAATATTAAAGTTGGAGTGTTAAGGGTTAAATTACGACGTTCGAAACGGTCCCCTTGGAAATGCGTTTGGACTCGAGTCGCGATGAACTTCCACACACCTTGGATCGATTTCGTTCCAACGAAATTTCTCTCGCGAGAGACGCTTTATCGAATCGCGATAAGTCGATTTTCTCGGAGAATTACGGTGAAATGGAACGCGTATAGAGTCGAAGGCGACGCTCGCTTTCGTTCGACCGACGATCTTGCGAACGACGTCGAAGACCTCGTCGACGACAAGCCTGAGAAGAATTTTTCATCCACGCACGAAAGAGCTCGGAAGATCTTTGATCCACGTCGATTCGATGACCCGAATACGCGTCGACGTAAGATCATCGCTGACCCTCTCCATCTTGCGCTCGATCTCGACCTTGCGATTGCGAACCAGAACGTAATAACAATATTTTATCCGTGTATTTCCGAGGAACAAGGTCGCGTCACGCGATATCGCCTTCGTAAAGTTGTACTTTCGCGGCTCGTTCGTATTATTTCGCCAGACCCGGTGATTACGTAATTTCAATTGAGATCAACGCAATCCGTAACCGAAGACCGTAAATTAACAATTTCGAACGAAGCGTACGCCGAGAACTTACGTTTTCGACTGGAAACTCTCCGGATTCCGCCGTCAGACTGTCGATTCGAACGCAAAAAAAGGAAAAAAAATTATAATAATATAATTAATAGTATATCTTAATATATCGTATATTATTATATTACATCTAAAATAATAAAGTAAATAATAATAATAATAATAATAAAATAATAAAAAGTAATACCAAAAAATATAATAACGATAAATAGCACTCGACGATTCATTCTCGACTATCGTCCACTGATTGGTAGTCCAGTCGATTTTTCGAACGTTTCGGTAAGGATTTTCAAGGAAAAATCGTTTCCGCGTCACGGTGAGCGACCATAGTCGCCCTTAGGGGAGCGCAGTGAATCGTCGACGGGAAGCGCGACAAAGTCGAAGCTCGCGATGCGGAGAGGCACGAAGTCGAAGTCGAAGACCGACAGACCGACCAATCAACGGCAGACCGAGCGAGAGAGCGAACGAACGAGCAACAGACCAGTCGTCTACTGCTCGTTCGAAAAACGTAAGGTCGACGATGTGCATCGCGGTGCAGCGCGATTGCGTCACGCTCGAAAAATAGGCACGTGGCCCAATTCCACGAGTCTCTCGAACGTCGAATACCCCGCGCCAACGAAGCGAGAGTAATCCAGTCGTATCTCGTGCTTACGCGCCTACGTCAGTTTCTCCATCGTCTTCATCGCGAAAGAATCTTCCCTCGAATTTTAGGACAGTCGAGGACCTCCGTCCATTCGGTTGCCATCGATTTTACGTAAGCGCCTAAGATTATCGTCCAGGATTTCACGACTCTACGTCGAATCGGTTGGATTTTGGAAAAACGCACGAGTTCGATTCTCCGTCCATGCGCTTCCTCCACGTACATCCGGATTCTGTTTCTGCACGATTTTAATTTAATAAGAATTAGAAATTAGAATTATAGAGACGATGCATCCGGTCATCCGGTCTTAGGATATTCAAACGTGCAATTTTCTTTTCCGCCGCTTAATACTACATCCTTTATGCGACCGTTAGATGAAGATATAATCGCGATCCTTTAAACGTACTACGTAAAGCGAACTTTTCGATACGTAACGGTCATTGATGCGAGGAAGAAATTTTCGATTATGGATCGTATCGATTAAATTGAATTAGCGCTGGCTTGAAAGCTGTTTGGCTAGAATGTATCAAAAAGAAAGATCCCGTCTACCCTAATACGACCGAATTTTCCAACATCGTAATATCGGTGTAAATCTTTATGAAATAAAACATTCAAGATCCCAATTATTTTTGCTGATTTCTTAGGACCGGAACCAAGCTTCTATCTTTCGATATATGCAATATATTTTCTTGTACGATTTTTTTTACGCATATTATTCGGGAACGTATCTATCGTGTAAATCAGTATTAGGTGTGCTTGATTGTAATTTTTTCTTTTTTTCTTTTATCGCACGAAGGCATCGTCTCCGCCTTCGTCTTTCTTGTTGCATGCGTGCGAGAAGTTAAATATGGCTTGGCTAAATTTATTTCGATGGTAGATATTCTCGTAAATCGATTGTTTCGTCCGGTAGCCTTCGAACGAATTCGTGATAATATAACGATGAGGTAAGTAGACGAGAATGCGGCGCACTCGATGTGCATCGGGCTTCCTCGATATTTGTTGAATTTTTTTAACGATTCTCAAAAAAACTCGCGGTTTTGCCGCGAGCATAGCCGACGTGCGGATGAAAAATGAATTCGAACGAATTTACGCGCGACCGCGGTTTATATCGTCGTAATTGCATCGAAATATTTATCGACGCGTCGCACTCTCGTTGTATCGTCAAACAATTAAGCCAGAACAATCAATCGAAAACCAAACTTTTTTACCAGGAAAATCCGATGTCAAAATTTACGTGATAGGCGGACACCGCTTGTCCGTCCGAAAAAAAAACGAAGATTTCGAAGAAACCACTTTAACTTGAAAAAATAAAGAAATACATTTTATATCGAAATCTTTTTTTTATTTTTTTACGCTAAATCTTATACGTAAAGAAAAACTTCACCGATATTAAGTCGACCGTTTGGTTGAATTTTTAACTTCAGATCGGTAATTTACAGAATAAAGAGAAATCGATGATGGTATTTTTACCATCGAGTTCTCTCACTTTGGAATCACACCCACCGGGTAGTGAATATCGCGCATAAAGGACTCCGCTTTACGGGACTTTTTTTCTCATTTTTCACACGCCTTTGGCGACTTCACGCTGACAACGTTCAATCTTTTATTCTTTTTGATTGCGAAGTAAATTATCGCGAGGTAACGCGTCTCCGTCGACCGTTCGTTTCGGACGAGATTGTTTTCCGGAATATTAAAAAAAAAAAAACAGCGATTTTATAGCGATAATTATTATCATTGAAGTCACTCGAGCCGATCGATTTTACTAGAAAAATTAATAGTCGTCGATTAACTTTGAAGGATGAACAATGATCCGGAGTTTATCTACGAATTGACATATTTTCGTAATCGATCTGCACAAAGTCATCGTTATCGTTGAAATAATAACGCGACTGATAGATCAAACGTCTTTTACATTGGAGTCTCTGTTGCGTGCAATAGAGTACAAAATAAAAACGTACACGCGCCATATCATCTCGACGCATCAACGTTTGATACTTTGAATTATTCTTTCGAGATCGCCTTATCTCGAGTCTGTTGACAAAAAAGCACTTTCTCGTCGGCCGATATTGTAAAGAACGCTGCATTAAATGAACTATCCGTGTCTCGTTCTCGTTTTTTCTCCTCCCTTTTCTTCCCCTCGCAATCGAGTGAAAAAAAAAATATAGAAAAGACAACAAACCTTAATTCGAACGTCTTGGAAGGAACTGAAGGAAGAGACTCGACGAAACGAACGACAGGATTCGAATCGAGTTTTACTCGCGTGCCAAATTTCGAGGAAAATTAAAAGCGACGCGAGCAAGATTGGATGCGAGTGACGATTCGATAAATTTAATAAATCGATTTTTTCGTTACGAACAAAATTAAAAAGACGGAGACTCGAATTCGACAGAAATTCGACGAGGACTAGTAAGAGACTGTAACGAGCAAAACATCGCGAATAATTATAACGACGAATTATGACAAAAGGCGAATAAAAATATCCGTCGCACGTCGTTTCTCTTATCCCGGCAGACGCACGGATTTTTCCTTATCTTCGAGGCATTGCTACGTAGAAAAGTCGTCGTTTGGCCGTGAATGCGCGGACCGTGACAATGTAACGCTCTTATCGGTCCTCGAGGAATCCGGCGCGGCGCTTTCGAGGCTGACTCGTCAAGGACCGGCCGCCGCCGACCGAGACACGAATAAACTCGATATCGCGAGCCGTTTTTCGGCGTGCGTCGCGCGAGACAGCGTCGGCGGCGTCGCGAGAAGGGAAAATTCGCGAGCGAACTCGAAGGAATCTCACGGGTAACGTTCGAGATAACGAAGCGACGGAAACGACCCCCGTGAAGCGCTCGCGCTAAAAGGAAGCGGCGCGCTGTAACGGCGAGGGAAGGAAGGAAGGAAGGAAGGAAGGAAGCGGTAATCGTAACGAGTAAATCGATTTTCTGATAAAGATGCGGAAGGAAGATCGCGAGAAGGCATCGTCGATTTTTCGCTTGAAGGACGAAATTTGTGGAAAATCTGTAGAAAAATTATTACTAACTACAATTTTATCCTTGACGATCCAATAAATTTTTAAGTTGCCGAGTCGCTTCTTTTTGGATTATTTTTAGGATCGATCGATGTTTGGATTACAAAGATGCGTTCGTCTAGGCGCGCGCGTACGTCACTGAGGTTGTACAGTGACCGCCAAAAGTACCTCAAAAAAAAGTTGCGAATCTCGATAAAAATTCGAATTCGACTCGATTATCGCGAGTTAATAAACTTACGGATCGATTGTAATTATCCACGGTGATAAACCGAACGGTGGAAAAAAATGAGCCGACGTTCGCATAGAGCGTTTCGTTGACCTCTTCGTCGTCGAATGGAGCTGGAATAGAGATGGAATCGAATGGAACGGAAGGACGAAGGATTCGACGAATCTTTCGCTCGGAGGGAAGTTCGCGATAATCGCGGAATCGCAGAGCGTAGCCGACGATCGGACGCACCGTGGCCAGCGTCGAACGGCGCCAGACTACGAGCGCGATATCACGCGGCAGAACGAACACCTTTATCGCCCTCCTTATCTCCGAGAGACGGTGAAAAGGCGCGGGGAAGAGGCCGAGCAACGCGACGAACGAAGAGATGGCGCGATTCGCAAGACGGCCTTGAAACGGCAGTACGAGCGCGATCGCAGTTGCGCTTCTTCGATGCATCGTTGCATCGATCAGCCGGATAATGGAGAGATCGACCCACTTTTCGCGATCGATGAAAAAATTACCATTTGGTAATCACAACATTTGAATTTGGTAATTATAAAATTACCAAAGTTCGATTTAATGCATTTTTCGGGAGAATTTTACGAACGTGACGGACGGAAAGAGAAAAAAAGAAAGGAAAAAATATCGAAACGAGGCGAGTTCGCGCAGAATATTTCCGAATGCTCATCGTCGGCCACTTTCATCGAGATAACGTCGCACCTTCGCGGCTGCATTCGTCTTTAACACGGTATCGCTTCGATTTTTCGTCTTGAACGACGCTTCGACCGTACGTCGAACTCGAGCAGGTCGAAATTTAAAAGAATTCTACGTAAACGGAGGGACGAGAGCCTATCGCAACGTTACGTGCAGCACGAATACAAGGCAGATTTCGAAACTCCGTCAATCTCGATCGATGAAACGCGATAACGATGTTTCGTACCTACGGTTACCCGAGATAAGCGGGTGTCCGTACAGTCTTTGTGTATTATTTCGCGATCTAATCGGACGAGTAACGATGGCAACGGTCAAAAAATGCATAAGGTAGAACCGAGACTTTTCGTTCTATCCGAAGAGGGTTTGGTCGTAAAAAATCCAACGTTACCTCGGACCAGCGGAGAAAGCGAATATTATCGTTATCGAATTTGAACTAATCAAGAATTAACAAAAGAAGAAGGGTAACGCAAACGTAACTCACGCACAAGGATGTATCGGGTTGTCCGGAAAGTTCGTGCCGATTTTCGGTTTTTTAAAGATTTATTTATCATTTTATTATTTATATATAAAATAAATAATTATATATATATATTATATAATTAATTTTTTTTTTGTTCAAAAAAAAGAAAAAAATTTTCTTCAAAATCGGCACTAACCGGAACAACCCACAAAATCCAGACAACTCGATATAAATAAATATAAAAATAATCTTGGAAAGAAAATTCTCGTGACGTCGTGATCGAGGATCGTGAAATACGGTCGAAGGATACGTTGGAGAAAGAGGACGTTTGGTGGCGATGGAGGGACGAGTGGACGATATCGACGCGACAGACAGTTCACCGAACTGTTTAGAATCTATTCTTTCTCTCCTCATGCGCACCAAAGAGTATCGCCAGCACCTATCTTATCCGATCTCGTCGCAATCTTATCGCGCGATTGCCTTGCTTAAGGGTTCCGCGCGAAGCCGCTTCCTTCGATATTACGTCGCGCGCGCGATGTGTTTTCGATCGGTCACCGATCCCGCCGATCGAGGACGTGAAATTCACGAAACGCGACGGAAGAGCTCGCCGTAAAAATTCCACCTTATCGTTTCGAATCGTTCGCGCCTTCGAAAATCGTCTCCTTTCGCTCTAATCTAAAAACCCTCGAAATATCGATCAACTACGTTCTTTCCAATTTAACCCTTTGAGTGCCCATGCCGAATTGTCCAATTTCAAATTAAGCGAAAATTGCCACGCTATTTTACAAGGAAATGCAGACCTTATAAAAAAAATATAAAACCATTAATATGCCTAACAATTTGCTGAAAATTATAGTTACATTATACATATTATGTTATGTATGTTATATATAAATTATAGTTATATGTTGTGAGCGACGTTGGCACTTAAAGGGTTAAGATCCGACCTACGAGTCGGACAAATTTAAAATTTCGTATTTTTAAAAGGATTTTAATAACGTCTACGGCTTAAAAAACGCGAAAAGATAACATTACCGAATAGAAAGAATAATATAATAATATTGTAGTTGTTCCTCGATAGCATCTGCAAAATACGATAAGATTCGTCGAAATATTTACAAGCACCGATCGTTTCATCGAACTACTTGAAAACGTCTGAAGCTAGAAATCGTTTGGATCGTTACTGTAGGTGGTGTTCGGCAAGCGAAAGCGAAGTCGAGAGCGTCGAAATCGTCTCGCAAGGAAAAGCGACGATTTCTTTGCCCTACGAAAAAATGGTCGCGAATCGAGAGAAGCACGGAACTTAAATTGCGTAGGAACGCGATTTAATTTATTTAATCGCGTTAATGGCTCGAATCGACGTTCGGAAGGAATCGTACGTCGAGCATTAATCCGAAAATCGATAGTAAAATAAGAACGATTTTCCCGTCGTTTTTATCGATGATCTCGACGAGTCGAATCGTCGCACGATACGAACGATCTTCGAAACAATTCTTGAACGTGCCGACGCGTAAGCGATGAAATCGAATCCGGACGTCGGCCTCGACGGCAACGTTTCGTTTTCACGATGTTCGCGGAATAAGCCACACCACCGGTGATCCGTCGAAAAAGCGTCTCTTCGTTGGCTTTCGTGATCTCGACGAACGAAAAAGGGAAAAAAACATCGACGACGGTTGGAATCTCGAAACGCGGTTAATTATAGCTCTTCATCGAACGATTCGAATCTCCCGGATATCTCCTCTATTATCGATTTTAACGATACCTTTCGATAGTCTCGTTGAACGATCGAAAATAAAAAAGAATTCCGTATCATTCGAACGTCCGTAATTTGTCGATTCGCGTTAAAGGAATCGCGAATTATCGTCTAGAAAAAAAAAGAAAGAGACGACGAAACGAAGCCAGCGGTACGAGTGGCAAAAATGGACGCATTTGTATTCATTTAAATTCGCATTCTCTTACAGAGAAAGCGACGAATCGCGACACGACATTCGAGTTCGAACGTCGAGCGTTTCGACGGATTTGTGATCTTCGTGGCGTCGATGCAAGGCTCTCACGCGACACCGCGTTATCGTTGAATGCCGCCAGGGGCGAACGATTTTGCCGGTACCTTTGGATCCCCCTCTTGCCGCATTCAACGCGGACATTCGATGTAAAATCAGCTTTCGTGCTTTTTTCAGTCGATCCATATTCTTCCTCCTTATATTTTTTCAACTCTCGCGATTTTACGATCGTCGGACGATATTAGGGTGGAAATTCGTGATTCTTTTATTTTCTATCTTTCTTTTATATCGGTCCGATGCTGAAGTATCTCGAACCGATTTTAAGCGGAATCCTGTCGCGCTTACGATTGGTGCTGATCGTTGCACGAACCACCAATCGATCGATTTATCGATCGACGACTTACCATGGATCAAAACCGGTATATATCTTTCGAAAAATGTTGATTTTCTCCGTTCAAAGTCGGGAGAAGAGAATCATCGATGCTAAGAGTATCGGCGCGATTTATCTGTTCGATCGATAGATCTATAAATCGAAACCCGTTCCAACGACACGCGAGATGGACTCCGTGTCGCTCGAAATTTCTATCTAGAAATCATGCTAGTTTAATTTAAAAGTTAGTTGCTATTTAGATCGAAGAGGTAGATTGGTATTTGTACGACTTATCGATAGTTCCATCGTCGATATTTATCATCGGAAGACAGATGATGATACGCGATCAACGAGATTCTTCCTGACGCTCGTAAGATCGCCAAAAGGAAGTTGCCAAGCTTTGGAATGCCTAACGGCAAGATCGTTTACTCAGTAATGTATGTTAAACAACAATCGTACTTTCGAGACTTCTCTAAATAAGATCGTAACACCAGCAGTCACGTGGTTCGCCCATTCTTGCTCACCCCATGTTCGCTAGATCTCAAAGTCTAATCGGCAAGCTACGTCCATCAAAGTCGAACTTTCGCGATTTCCTCTCTAAACAATATCGCAACACCAGTAGTCGCATGGATCGTCCATTCTTGGAGACCGCATTGCTAGATCTCAGACTCTAATCGGCAAGGTACGTCATAAAAAAAATGGTACTTCCAAAGGCTCCCCCTCTAAACAGAAGCACATCGCCGGCATACGCGTGGTTCGTCCATCCTTGAACTCCTCGCGTAGCCCGATCTCGAACCGATCTCGATCTCGTGCGCGCGAACCTACCTCACGGTTCGCGACGCCGCTGCAGCCACCGCCGCCGCCGCCGCCGACCGACCGACCGACAAACCGATCGACCAACAGACCAACCTACCATAAACAAGACGACCTATCCGTCGACGCGATCATCGACCACGTCACGAGCATGGAAAGCGATACGCTTCGAAACTCGGCGCGCGTCGCTATTCGTCCGAGTGCGAGGGAGGGGGCGGAGAGGGGGAAGGAGCGAGAGGTGGCAGGGAAACGAACGAACGCCCGGACGCGCCGACGACGAGGACGACGACGTCGACTGCAACAACGACGACGACGACGATCACGATCACGACCACGACACCAGCGCGAAATCTAGAAAAATTCGTTTACTCACATAACGTGACGTACTCCGTGATGTACCGGGCTGCTCGCTGTTAAGGTGCGTCACCACGGCTTTCTTCTGCTCCGTAAGGGCGGTGGCGAGCTAACTCAACTTCGTCAACCTCAACCTCGACGTCGACATCAACGTCAACGTCGACAACACCACTCTCCTTCTTCCTCGCACTTATCAACATACACACACCGACGTAATCCGCAGCACGACACCACTTCGACTCTTCTATTACTCTTCCCTCTTTACCTTCTTCTCTCCTTCTCCTTCCACTTCCTCCACCTCCACCTCCGCCACCACCGCTTCGCGCGTCAATCTCTTCCTCCTCTTGGTAGCGGTGCTGCTGGTATTACTAAGTAGTACTGCTTTCTAGTAGTCACAGTCCTCTCCCTTTTTTCTAATCCTCGAGGACAACAACCAAAGGAGAAGACGAACCAACCGCGAACTCCTTCACCGCGAGGGAATCTTCCACCTCGACGCCGGGAGTAACGTCAGCAACACCATCAACATCGGACTCTTTTAGATCGAGTCTCTCTGCTTGCCCTCTTGCCATGTGAAATTACCCACGCTGAATCCTTCAATTCCTCCTCCTCCTTCTTCTTCCTTCCTGTTACTACCGTTAGCGCTATCGTTGTGCTTATTGTTGTTATTGGTTGTTTTCAATGCTGCTGTCGTCGTCGCCGTTGCATCAACAGCCAACCTTACGTTGCAAACGATCGCTGTTATCGTTGTTGTCTTTAGGCGACGACGATCCCTCGTCTAGGATCGATCCAGAGCAACTAGAGCCGCGCGAAGGCAACCAAACACTGCCACCCGGTACCGACGACCTCACCAGAAGTGTTTGCCTTTTAATATAATCCCTCCCTCTTGCTCCGTCGATTGCACTCCGGAGGATGGCGAGGCCTACGCGATCGAACACGAACGAAGGGAAACGATCGAACCGAAAAAAACGTTCTCTCTCTACGGGTTATTACGCAGCTCGGACTGACTCCTCTCCTGACCGCTGGGAGTTCGAGCGCGCGACTGCCGCCTCGCGACGTGATTCCTACGCCGGGCGCGCGTGTTTCGAGATTCAGCCGATACCTTCTGCGGTGGCGCCACCGTCGTCGCTTTCGAACGCGAGAAACAACCTTCCTCCGTTCCCCCCTCACCGCTCTCGGCCACTTCTTCCACCCCTACTCCCCCTGCAGCCAACCACGCGTACTTCGGCACGTTCTTCCATTTCTCTTCGCCTTTTTCTCCGTGTCTTTCCTTTCTTTTCGCGCTCTTTTCCTCCTCTCGCCTTCCCCCCGTTTCGTCCGTAGATCGATACGAAATATATATATCTATTATTTATATATAAAGGGTATTTATTGTAAAGATACGGCTTTTTTGTCCGTCGCTTTCCGTCCTCGTGCGCACGGATTTTTTAAAGGTTATCGAGATCGAGGATCTTTCGCGCGCAATTCCTCGAATTGGACTTTTCATTTCGGGGGTTCAGCCTACTACGTTTTCGAGAAGTCGTCCGACACGACTTCTAGATGTCGTCGTACGGATGCAAAATGGCCGGAACGTAGAAATACGAAGCTTTTCAGGGAAGAATCTTGTAGTTCATAATTTTTCTACAAATTTCCCACAAATTTCGATCGTAAACGGATGAACGAACTTTTTATCGTTATATCGAGATACGTTCCAAAATAGGACGGCGTACGACGAGTACTATTCAAAATAACGTTAACGAATATATCACATCGGCTGATAAGTTTCCGGTCTGGAATTAATGCCCGGTAATGCAAAATAAAGCCTACGCGTTCCTTTGATATGATGATTTTAGAGTGTCAGCTATCTCTTGCATCTTCGCTTTACGATTCGCCAAAACAATTTTGTGGACTTTTTAGATGGCCGCATCATCGGTCGTGAGAAATTTTGACAGCTATCCTTCGAAGGCTAGTTTTCTAAGAAAAATATTAATCTCGTATTTGTG
Organism: Liostenogaster flavolineata; assembly: GCA_025433975.1. Classification (NCBI taxonomy): domain Eukaryota; kingdom Metazoa; phylum Arthropoda; class Insecta; order Hymenoptera; family Vespidae; genus Liostenogaster; species Liostenogaster flavolineata. Next base: position 852,510 of record JAITYT010000622.1, on the reverse strand, counting down.
GCGCTATCTGTCTATCAAACCGGAAACTTATCAGCCGATGTGTATACGTACTCGTACTTACAATTTTCTCGTTGTCCGCGAAAAGTTGGACGCGATTTCGAACGGACGTCTATCGATGCAACTTCCAACGCGTTATCCGCCCGGTGTGACTTCTTTCGAGTAATTACATTCGCGGTTAATGGCGAGGAAACGCAAGGTCATCCGGAAATTTAAACGCAGTAATCGGTTTTGACTGTACGCGCGAGAAACGAGGCGTACTCGCCCGTCGTGGTACGAAGTCGAGGCGAAGGTGAAGAAAAGGATGGAAGGTGAACGAGAGAGCGAGAGAGAGAGAGAGAGAGAGAGAGAGAGAGAGAGAGAATGGAGCGAGAAGCCGTGGAGGATCGCCTGCATTCTATCGGCAATCTATGGTAGGAGGCATGTAGGACGAACGGATGGAGAAGCGCCGAGATACACGAAAGAAGAAAAAAGGGGACGGCGAAAAGACGGATAAGGCCGCGTCGAAAAGGAAAGAGAGGGAGATACCAGTCGAGCGCATGACAGAGCGAGATAGCAGGAAGAGCGACAGAGAGGGAATGGTCGAGCGTGGAAGCGTGGCGGACGAGCGAGCGAAACAGAAAGAGAGTCTGACTACGGTAGAGCGAAAAAGGAAGATGGAACGAGAGAGAGAAAGAGGGGAGAGAGAGAGAGAGAGAGAGAGATCGAAGATGCAAGAGTCAGAGGGAAAATGGCAGGAAGGAAAAGGACAGCGAGTAGCAGCGAGTCTTGGGACAGGCGAGAAACAAAAGTGCATCTCGCCAAGATGGCCGTTGCTTCGACGATTCTCAAGGTTACTTCGAGTACAGGGAAGAATCGAGGTAGCGTATAAGTGACGTATGTGTGCCAGCCAACAGCTTTCAAGATTTTAAATTGGCCCCGTTATTTATTTCGTCGAATCGACGTCGTTCGATGGCGCTTTCCTCTTTTTATCACTCGAACGTCCGTCGAACAACGATCTTCCCACAAACTTGCGGAAAAACTTAACCTAGTAGCAATATCGAATATACTCCCAGGTGTTCGTAAATTCGACGAAATTAATTCCAATATCGCGATTGCGCACGTTTTTTAACGCGTTCACCGACACCGTTGGTCGCTTGTCATCACCACAGCTTGTTTTCAGTTCGATCATCAGGGAAAATCGTTAGCCAACGAATTTTGAATATCATAGCCAAAATGAGAGAACGAGGATCAGCACGATAAACGCTCCATGAACGAGCTTCTGATCTTATACGATCATATTTTTATCGATCATCACTTTGTCATTACGCTTAACGAAGATAGGTTTCGTGACACAAAATTTCCAGCAACGAGTCGGATCCGATTTCACAACAGCGGCTGCGCTCGATCGAATCGAGATATCCCAATAACCCGAAATCGTTCGGTTCCCCCGTATTTTTCGATAATTAAATGCACGCGCGTACGAACGAAGTCTCGTCGGTCGACTCGATCGGATTCGTAGTCGCGATCACGGAAGGATAACTCTCCACGCAGAGGCAACGGTTGCGTTTTTCTTCGCGATCCTAGCCGATAGTTTCGGGTTACCCCTATTCTCGTCCGCGTTCTGACCAAGGTTATATACCTGTGCCCCTTTCTTTCCTCGTCGCATCCATCGACGGCTTTCCATACGGGAGTGTACAGTCCAAGCGAGGAACGAATTCGCAGCGCGTAATGGCCGATCGTAAAACGCGGCAGAGCGATCGTGTGCGGGCCGATTAAAATTTTCAACGCGGCAATTCGCTTCGACACGGATCTGGATTTTGTACATGGTCATTCGCGCGTGTAAACGAGACCATCGCCGGGCCTCTGTGATTCTTAACGATGGCGAAGGATGCTCGATCCGACCAGACGAATATCGAAGATATCAACGAGGACATCTTTAAGTTTTTTTCGAGATCTTTCACCTCGAACTTTTCGCTAGTAACGCGGATTGA
>JAITYT010000622.1:838173-850115 GCA_025433975.1 Liostenogaster flavolineata | reverse complement strand
AGCTGGGAAGAGACTAGACGATTATATTTTAGAGAATAGAAATTATAAATAAACAATTTATAATCTCGAACCCGCCGACCATACGGACTTCGAAAAAATGCGCCAGGTTGAACGTGTTAAATCGGGAAGACCTCCCCCCATTCGGTTGGCTAAGTGTGAAGGAAACGATCTTACGGAAATGCGTTTTGCCAATCGAAAAAACGCCGATAATCGAAATCGATTCTCAAGTCGACGCGCTTCGGCGAAGTCATTCGAAAATAATCGGACATCTTGAAATATCTTCTTTTAGTCGATTCGCGGTCGAGGCTGGGCGAATGCCATCGGATACCGATCGTACGAGCGGTGCACCACGAAAATCTATTTTTAACCTTTGAAGTTCAACGTGATGTTTCTCATCTCCGTGTTGCACGTGTGGACGTCGGATAAAATTACACGCTCGATGCGCTATTTTACGAAGAGGAACGCACCGGAGAAATATGTAACGTCCTCCGTCGTCTCGTTCTACCTTATCGCGCGTATCGTCTTTATCGCGGCCCTGCGGAAGACCGGCCGAGATCACGCGTACGCGTGTTCCGTAAGCCGATCGGAGGGCAACGCGGCGATTAATCCACCTCTCCGAGCTCCCTCCCTCGGGCTTTGGCGAATGTTGAAACGCTGCACGAGGCGACCATTTTGAAATCGCGCCTACTCGTGTCGTCCGATTCGATCGCGTACAGCGGCACGATTAATCCTCGTCCGATTCTCGAAAATCCCTCCTTTAGCTAAATCCCGAACGAAGTAAAACCATCCTTCCAAAATCAAGCGACACGGAGGACACGGAAGAGCAACAGGATCGATCTATCGACGTCCTCTCGAAAATGCGAATGCAGTCGACGCCGAACCGTTGAATAACCATTCGTCTCGACGAAGTCATCTCGAGTCTCCATTCGGATTCTATGCGCGTTTACTTGGTAGGAGCGCTAAAGGAGCGCCGACGAGGACTGGAACGAAGATCGAGAGCGGATTTCGCGAGCGCAAGGACGCTCGTGCTCGAAAATCGCAATTGATCGCTCGAGAGCGGGAACAATGGGTGCGTGGCACCTGCCGACTCGCGCCACGATCCCCACCGAGATGACGTAACGGCCAAGTCATTTCCAAGCGCGGAAGGTGCCTTTTGTCGTGTGCCTTTCCATTCCGTTCGGAAGAAATACGAATTACGAATTCATACGCGTACGGTACGGTACGGAAGGTGCGTAAATAAGCGTGGAAAACTAATTTCTTCGTCGACGTCGCCGTAGTCTTTGAAAAGAAGAAAAGTTACGACGTAGTCGAGATCTCGCGCGACTCTCGATAAGGGAGACGCGGATATCGCGATGCGAATCTGCCGTTTCCGGTGCAAACATGCCGACATTGCATTCGCATTGAGTGTCGCTGCGTCTCAAGGTCGCTCCGTACCAGAGAACTAAGAGCGACATTAAGCTCCCTCCCTCCTCGCCTCTCCTTTCGTCTCTTCTATGAGCCACCCTTGGCTCTCCTCACCCCTCCCCCGCTATCCGCCACCACCCGCCGTCGATACTGACCCCCTTCTGCCGCGGTCGCTCGCTCCTCCGTACGATCGTGACCGTCGTTCGATTCTCCGTGTGCGTGTTGCGTCTGTGTGTGTGTGTGTGTGTGTGTGTGTTGTGTGTCTCTCTCTCTCTCTCTCCGTCTCTCACTTTGTCTTTCCTGTTTCAACTCCTCCTTCCTTTTCTTCGTCTTCTTCTTCTTCGCCGCCATCTTCTACTCCTGCCCCAGAGAGCCGCGACTCCTTAGCATCGTCTCATCCTTAGAGCGTCTAGAATTACCAACCGTACGCTTCGAACGGTCTACGCGCCGCGTTCTTCGCGTACGTGGAGACTGCAGTACCAATTACTCCATAATGGAAAGTAATTTCGTTTCCTCCTCTTCTTCGTCGTCTTCTTTTCTTCCTCCTCCTTTTCCTGGCTTTTTCCTCCATCATTTGTCGCTTCAGTCCTTTTTCGCGATTGCCCGATGGCATCGATCTCCCGGCGGATCGCGAGAGCGAAAGGAATTTTCTCCGAGCGTCGGGAATCGAAGGTCGACTTTGCGTTTTCGCGACGGACGCGGAATTTCCTCGGATCTGATTCTCTTTCGTACGTTGATAAACGGTAGGATAAGTGACACGGTATTTAACCCCTTCCCTCATTCGTACGAGTTGACGCGGTCCAGTTAACTCGTCCTATGCCAATTTTTCTTCTACTGCCTTGATCTGGACGAGATATAAATTTAGAGTCAATATTATCGGAGTCAATATTTAACTTAATTTTTATGTCAAATTATGTGTATTTTTTTAAAGAATAGATATAGTAAGAAAAGATTTTAAAATAGGTAACTTTGTAAAACACTTGAATGAATATATTTTATTTAATATCTACCTGTAGGTAATTAAAAAGCGTAATAAAATAATATGACATTTTTTTTGTCATATTTGTTGAAAAATATTCGCCAGTGAAGGAGTTAACGTGTCGACGGATTTCTTTATAACGCGGAATTAAGAAGGGGAACAATCTATTTGGGTGTTAAGTGAAGGAACGATCGAGTAGGGACACTATGAAGCGCGTCGCAGTCGAAGAAACTTAACGATCGCGATTTCCTGTCTTTCCGCGCGATATGATTGACAGTGGAGTCGTAAAGCTGGTCGATGTGTTATTTTCTTCGATGTTTGCCCGTTCTTAATGGCCGAGTCAAAGATAATCGGAGAAAGTACGTCGGATGGAGCGAACGTCTTCAGTGAAAGACGATGCAACGTGTACGTCGCGGAGATCCAAAAACTTACCTTGGATACTTCGAACCACTTCGTGTCGTACAAGGTGATATAAAAAACGAGGAAACGTCGAGTTCGCGTTTAACGCGTTCCGTGCCACGTGTACCACGGGTGGTACATCCAGACATATTTATTTAATGCATTGAAAATATATGATTCTGTAAAAAAATATTTCTACTAAAAGATCGAGGCATCACAATGGTACACGACGTGATAACTACTCTAAAGAAGGTAACTGCTTATCGATCTATGATATGAAATATTGTGTGATAATATATCGATCTTTAGTCAAAATATCAAATGGCCTGAACGACAAGAGTCAGACAAAAAGGGCTTGGCACGGAACGTGTTAAACGAGCGTCGAAAAATATAGTAGACACGAAACGTAATCGTTCGAACGTTTTAAAACGATATGTATTGTAAAAAAATTTTAACTCGCTTGGCTTTTACCGAACGTCTAGAAGAGGCGACAGGCGACGAGTGGTCGACAGGTTTTCAGGTTGCAACCAAAGCGTATCGGCACCTCGAAACCGCATCGATGATTGGTATCCTCGGCCAGAAGCTGTTTTCTTGTCCTTCTCTCCTCTCTCTCTCGCACTTCGGACGAAGATAACAATGAAACGCGCGCCTCGCGTCAGTTCATTTCGTTAGGCGAAACGCACGACGCAATAACGATGACGATACATCGGCTTCGTCGTAAGTCACCCAAGCGCGGTCGAAATGACAACAAGAAAAGGAGCGTCGTTCCTTCCAAAACAAAAATATCGACGCGTCTCCAAAGGATCCATATTGCAGTTATTGCATTGGCAAGAAAGTAATTTCGACTCTCATAAAAGAGATGACGTCATGTTCCTTTGTTTAACGACCGCTAGTGTTACGATTACGAATCACGAAGTCGCCGAAAAGATGGCAAAAGAGTCATCGAACAAAATGGGGGAAAATTAAATTTTGTTTCATGATAAAAAAAAATCGAAATTACTTTCTTGCCAATCCTCGATATATAATTATGAATGAATATTTGTAGACGCGTTCGTGAGTACGTCGTGACAAATGAAGGATTATCATTTATCGTACTTTTACGAAAATTAGAAAATTCTATCGTGTAATTTAAGGATCTGAGTAAAGTTCGTAATCGACGCAAGGATAATTTTACAGTACGTAGCTTTGAATGATAATAGACTGCGATCAGAACGGGGGATCGAATAGATTCGACGTCATCGAATCGACTCGAAAAAAAGGGTAAAGGGTGACGATACCTTATCCCGTTGCACGACGTTGCTTCTTTATCCTGGACAAAAGAGTCACGGAAGAGGGATCGTTCTACACCGAAGGAAAGGGCGGATGCACCGTTCGATGAAATCGCAGACCCTACGACGGATCAGGGTAACGTTCAAGGTCGACTTAGATTTGGGCGGAACAGGTGGTCGGCGGCGTGGCCATTGTCAAGGTCGCGTTATAGCTCGCACGCGACCAGACGCTAAAAGGGGAACGTCGTACTCTTCGAAATATGACAAAGTGACGACATTATCTTCGTACGAACCACGTGTCGTAATCTCTGGTTACGACGAATACGGCTGACAAAATTCAACGGAATGCCATTTTAATCGTCGTACGAAGATTTGCTCGAAAACACCGATTAACACTAAACGTACCAGGCGGGGTCGAATGACCCTTTTCAAAATTTACTTTAATTCTTTATATCGCTTATAAAAAAGGAGATATACGTTTGACTATTTTATTGGTATATGTTACACATTATTTCCTTCGATAAATTAACAATTTCTTTCTAAAAATCAACGTCTATTTCGTAAGGGGTTCATTTGATCGATCAAATGTTTAGTGTTAATTAACACAGCGCTTATTTTTCTTTGACTCGTTCGCGCCGGTGCCCATTTGTATACACAGATAAGCCTGGGGCACACGCACAGTATGCATTAACTTGTGATCCGCGTTAATACTTTCAGATCTTGTAAATCAATCGAATAAATTATTCAATTCGTAAGATCTAATTTCTAAGATCGCTCTAGACTTCGAAACCACGTTGCACGACGTGGCATCAATAAATAATTATATATTTATTCTCACGGTTCTTCGCGTAATCAAAATAAAATTGATATCCAACGTACGATTATGGAGCAACCTTTGGCCACGCGTAATTTTTCTCGTTAATCTCGAATAATCGTCTTCACGACGATCGAACGCCAACTTACTTATTTGCCGCCGCCATTGCAAAAAAAAATAAAATAAAACAAAATAAAATAAAAAATTCGACAGAAGCGATCCCTTGCAAAAAAAAAGGGAAGGTAACCTCGGTAGAGAATTGGACGCGCAGGACGTAATTCTTTCGCGGCGTCGGTCGAACCGGAAACGGTATTACCGGTAGCGTAACGTCGTCGGTATCGACTCGCGTTCGCATAATTTGCTCGTTATCGGCGCAAAGGACGAGAAACGACGCGATTCGAGGCGAGACGTCGTAACGCAACGAGATAAAATTTACGGCGTTGCTGCAGCCGTCCGGTATCGCGTGTGCCCGTCGTTTTACGCGAATCGTCGAGTGTCCCTCGCTCGGAATTGAGCTGTTGGAACGCTCGTACGAACTTCTTTTTATCGTAATAACCGTTGCTCGAATCTCCCCTGTCCCCTTGCCGACATCCTCGCCGAAGGAAATACCGTTAGGAACGGTGTGACGCGTTACGCGAGGCGAAAGGATCGTCGCGTTACGCGCGAAGATGCGCGCGACGTATTTACCGCCTTCCGAGCAACGAAACGAGCTCTCCTTTTACTTTTACCTTTTTCCCTCCCTTTCTCCTTCCTCGCCTACGACGACGACATACGCGAGAATTTATCTCCTTCTTTTCCGTCTCGCCTTGGAATCCGTCGAGGTCTTCCTACGATAGCCGAGAGCCAACGACTCGCTACACGAACCGATCAAGGCCGATTTGAGGTTAGATTTCCGTCTTTCGCCGTTCTACTTTTTAATCGGTCGCACGGTATCGTCGTTTCCGCTAAACCATTCGAAATTAATGTCCGTCTTCGCTTTTCGACCCGATACGAAAAGAAAAGAAAAGGAAAGAAAAAGAAAAAAGAACGAGTTCCATTCGGCGAAAGTATAGCGAGCGTCGGACAACGTCTTCCTCGAAAGGCGAGCTACAGGATCGAAGGAATAAAAGAACTCGAGAAATATGTCTCTCGACTCGTCTCCCATAGGAAGGAACGACGCTCGGAATCGGATAATTTCCTTTTGCTCCACTCCGTGCTCGCCGCGTTAAGGTGAGTTTATCGATGAATTTTATCGCGACTAATGTCCTTAGTCCCGAGGCGATCCTCGGGATACGTCTATCGCGAGCTGCAACTTTACCCATACGTCGGCGCGCGCGCGCAGGAGAAACCGTCGTCGTCCACACAGGCCTTGCGAAGTTGGAAGAATCCGAAGGAAACGGTTGCCGCCAAGAACGAGTTACGCGACGACGGAGACGACGGCAAAGAGGAGGAAGAGACGAGGAGGAACGACGACGACGACGACGACGACGACGACGAAGAAGAAAAAGTAAGAAGGAGGATAGGAAAGAAGGAGGAAGATGGCGCGCGTACGAGCGTATACGAGAGCGAGCGCGTGTGCGTGCACGTTCTGCGCGCACGAGGGAGAATGCGAGCGAGCGACCGACCGAGGAGAGAAAGAGAGCGTCAGCGGCAGCTACGGAGACGAAGAAAGACGCGATATGTGCAACTATGGTCCAAGGCCAAGCGATCGTGACTGGTTTAATGGCATTCGAGCTCCAGCCCCGTGTACAATTATAATACGAGCGGGGAATGTGTATCCACCGTTGGTCCTCTGCCACTTACTTACTCTACCGGGCACCCCCCTCCCCTTCTCTCTCTCTCTCTCTCTCTCTCTCTGGCAGAGTTGGCCAACTATTTTTCTCCACCCTTTCGATTACGACTGCTATTTCGCCATTAAACGATCGTACCGGTTCCATGCGTTTTCATCGTTTATCTATTTTATTATTCGCCTACGTACTTTCGTTATCATCGCCGTTCGATCGTCCCCATCGTCATTTCCAAGGATGCGAAAATATTATGATATTTTATCGACGTTCGACGTTAAAACGCAATTTCTGCGAAATCAACTCGTCATCGGGGAGACGTGTTTTTTGGCTTTGGTTTTAGTTTCTTTTTTTTTTTTCTATGTTCGATACGAGAGTACGCTCGTTCCAGCTATTTCTACGAGATAAGATACGCTAGATTGATTTTCGATGGAACGCGACGTCTCGCCATTTTCGAATAATCGTAACGCGAGATTAGTTCGAACGAAATCTTCTTAAACTCGCGAGATACCAATCCGAGCGCCATCTGTCCACGTCGAGTTCAACTATTTTTCGTACCGAAGGTAGGACGTTCGCGACAGCACGTTCGTCGAGACGTTTCACGATGTCAATTACTTTTCTTTTCGCATTCGAACGACGCAATCGATTACGTTCCACGTTTTTTCTCTCTTTTTCGCCTTAAGTTGTTTCGTCGAAACTCCCTTAAGACCCCGCGACTTTGAGGGCATCTCCAGATTTCGCGAGGTACGAAAATCGTGTTGGTTCTCGAAAAATGTGGAAATTCTTCGCGTGAACGCGCGAAAGGATCAAAGACGATCGTTCAAGCGCACGCAATCATAATCTTCTCGTTTGTACCGCGTACGAACTTTCTCGCGATTTTATCGGGACGTAGGCGCTGTTGCCGCAGTTACATCGTACGAAGACTCCATTCGCGTTTCCATCGAGCGAAACGTGTGACAGTGCACGACGAATCGGAGACGACGAGGTACTGCAACGCGAATGCGGGTGCGTCGTCTTCGTCGCGTCGAGACGCTCGCGTTCGGGGTATAACGTCCTCGTGCTAAAAGCGACGCAATGTCACCGCGCGCGAAAATACGCCGCGGCTGATGCAGCACGCCGTTCGCGGAAATCGGCCGATCCAAAAATATATGAGCGTTATGAAGGTCGCGACCACGGTGTTGCGCTTTGTTTTTTTCTCTCTCTTTCGTTCTTTTTCTTTTTTTTTCTTTTCCGCTCGTGAAAAGGGAAACTTTCCTTCGTTCCGTCGCATTCCGTGTAATTCGAGACGATTTTCTACGTTTTACGCTCCTGGTTAATTCGTTGTACGTTCATCTTTGTAAACAAATGTAAAAAAATGAAAAAAATATAAATTTTTGAAGGTGACTGAGTTCGATAAGATCGGTGCAACGCTCCTTTGATCGACCAAGTAAAATTGGGATCTTCTTTCGTTCTATGATAAGTAAAAAGTTCGTCTGGGTAAAGGCTTTCATCGTCCTTTTCTTTCGTCCTCTCTATTTTAATCAAATTCGTGCATCAAACATTGGCCACAATGGTATCGATTTCATCTTGTTGCAATTACTTCGCAGAAATATCGTCGAAAGTTCCGTCACGCGTCGCATTATTGAAATATTTGCTTTAGTTTCCGATACGTTCGATAACAGATCAAAATATATTCGATAGCGCGTATTATCCGTCTTCGAACCTGACAAGCGGTTCAAACATGTAGATTCGAGCCGATGATCAAAATGGAAAGAGAGTAATGCGATTCTACGTACGAGATTGTCTTTACGTCGTTCGCATCGACCGAGCTTATTATCCGAAGGTAAAGTCGCAACCTGGTTTCGTCGTAAATGTCGGCTGTCAGTGATTTAATGGACGATGTTCCACGAAGAAAAATCCTTTTGGAGATTATGGATATTTAAAGGATATGACGTCGAGCGTTCACCGTCGATCGCAGGAAATTGTCACCAGTCGAGCAAATTTTCGGAAATTAAATTAATTTAAGTGGAGAAAAATAATAAAAAATGAAATAGAGATTATACGTAATAAACGTTATACGTAAAGAATAAACGCGACGTTTCTTCTTGCTTTCGGCGTATCGAGAACTCCACGTGCTGTATGTCCTTTAAACTTTGACCTTTCGAGAAAGGACTCTGCCATTCCACTACGGATCGTAAGACGAAACCTCGCCCTTTTGATCGTCGCATCGATCGATGCGTGATAGTTCAACTTGCATTTTCTGGCATTCATTGTACTACGTTACGGAAAAAGATCGATCGAAGAAGAGCGAAATTTTTGGAAATTGGAAGAAAAATAATAAAAAATGAAATTCACGCGTAACATTACGCGCAAAGAATAAATGCGATATTTTTGGTAATTTTCGTTACGCGTAGTATTAAGAATTTTCCTTGTCGTACGTCCTTTGAAGTTTGACCTTTCGAGAAAGGACTCTACATTCCACTATTGTTGCAAAACGCGACCTCGCCCTTTTGAGCGTTGCATCGATCCAGTCAGTCCAAATCACACTTTCTCGTTCGATCAACGTCGAGGCGATCAATGAGACCGTCACCGGAAGAAATAAATAGCGTACATTCGAGGATCGTAAAAGTCACGCCGCTCTTATCTAATTGCGAGTCGCTGTTGCTGTAACGTCGCAACGCGCTTCGTCGCGTTAGTACATTCTTTGAATTTCTTTTTTTCTCCGTATCCGTTACTCGACATATTTTTACAAATATGGATTTACGTTCAGAAAATCTACGACTTACGGCTTAAATCGCATCGACGTAATCGCACTTCCTCGCTATATTTCTCGACGAATTACCTACGATTTTCCGACGACGTAAATCTATTTATCGCTTCCCTGTCATCTTTCAAGTTTCTTAAAAAAAAGAAACGTAGAAAGGAAATTTGGTCGTTCGTATTATTTTCTCCATCCTTCTTGCTAGATACGTTGACGTAACTAACAAATCGTTGCTTCCATATTTCCCTTCAATTATTTACGTCCTAATCTTTTCGACGTAGTTAACGATTTACAATCTTCGATCTCTCGGAAGGACCTTGAATCGCACCCTCAAATTGCGACATACGCGACGCTTATTTCAACGCATTCTACCAAGCTCGAAAAATCACGACGCGATTCATTTTGTAAAAAATAGGAATTTTTTACAGAATGGAAAAACGAAAAAACTCGTAGCTCGCGATGGCGATCGAAGGGTGACCTTTCGAGAAGATACGAAAAGGTAGGAAGCCGGAGAAAAAGGTCTTGCGAAACTCAATGGAAAAAGACGAGAAGAAGAAGAAGAAGAAAAGAGGCGCGCGCAGTCGGTTGGCCGATAAAAGCGCGGCTAGCGTAGGAGAGTATCGGGAATTCCTTTCGTCCTCGACGGTCGTCGTCTACCTCGTCGTATCGATGGGGGTTTTTGCGCGTCTGTTGTCATAGAAACGACGGTACGCCCGCCGCTTTTCACAAGCCCGCGCCATACCCGAAATACCGAGCGACTCGCCTTCCGTGCGAACGCAGAGAAGCGAAGCGAGGAGGAGCGACGAAATCACCTTGCGTGTTTCGTGGCTACGCTTCCACCCTTCTCGCTCTTCCGTCCTCCCCCTCGATGGCGAATTCCCTCCCTCGTTCGCTCGTTCGAGTGCCTCGTCTCTCGCGGCATAGTCCAACCCCTCCGTTTCCACCGTCCTCGACCGATCGCGAACTCTTCCATCCACGAGACCGTCCTATCATCGAGAGTACCTTCTTCTCCAAAAGATCTATTTATATCCGTACCTCGCCGTCTTTTTCTCGGGGAATCACTCGAGAGCGACCGAGACGAGGGATTCCTATTACGAGTCTCGTTCTCGTCTCGTCTCGTCTCGTCTAGTCTCGTCTCGTCCAACGACGCGAGTTCCGACGCGTAAAATATTAATGGGCCAATCGGCGATGGCGAGCCTCGCGAGACTTTCCTCGGAGACGAACTACCGTTTGGCACGAGTCACCGCGTCGCCTATCCAACGAAATTCGTAACGACGCAAAACGCGCTAGGAAAGGAGCCAAGAGAAGCGAAAAGATAGAAGAAGAGAAAAGAAAGAGAGTAGCGATTCGAGAAGAAAGGAGAAAGGACGCTGGCGCTAAGTTCAGACGCGGAGGAGGCGGTGGGTGATGCTGGTGGTGGTGGTAGAGATGGCAGGTGAGGAAAAAAGGTGACAAGAACGAAAGGAGTAAGGAAGGAAGGAAGGAAGGAAACGGGCTAGCTAGGAAGGTAGGAGGATGGAGAGAAGAGGGGGAGGGGCGGTTCGAAGTCCTCAAAGACGAGGGGTTGTTAGCCGATGTCGGCTAGGAGACGCTGTCGGGGTGTGTCTACGCGGAGCTACCCACGCGGTCAGACCTCCCGCGAGGTTCTCGACTTCTTCGTTTATATAAATCATTGGAAACGGTAACGCAAAGGCAGCGCGACGCCTCGCGAGAGAGTATTTTCATTCGGCGTCCTTCGAACGAAGCGACGACCTCGCCTCTCGAGCAACCCTCCTTCTCCTGCTCCTCTCCACCCCTTTCCGCTCGCTTCCCTCGCTCTCTCCTCCCTAGTGGCCACCTCTCTTCCTCGAAGACTGAACAGACCACGAGAAATCTCGAGGTATCTTCTCGCTTCTCTGCCTCGAATCGAAGGATTCGATACCCCCGATCCTTTCGATTTCTGCCAAGATCCCTGCGTAAGTTCGTCGTTTCGGAAGAACGAGAGCAAATATCGTTTCTCGATCGACTCGATTTTCAAAGTCACGCTAGTACCTTGAACGTTGCCGATGAATCCAATCGTATGGACGAAAGACGTTCTTCGATTCCATCGATGCCCGTTTGTCGCACGACCACCGGAAGTTCATCGGTGTGCCTTTAGGAAAAGAGGGCGATCGAAGCTCGACGGGGGGCGCATTTTTGCCGTGGTACGCGCGCACGAATTAGCTCTCGAGGTAAAAAAAAAACAGGGGTGGCTAGCGCGGCTGCGAACGACGACGACGATGAAAGGGGCGAGGATACACGGTCGGGATGGTACGCGTACGAAAAGAATGGAATCCCGAGCGAATAACGGTCCTCGAGTGGAAGGTAAGGAACGGTAGGAGACCGAAGGAAGGAGAAAAAATAAGAAAAGAAAGACGAGGAGGAAGAAGACGAGACCGACGAGCTCGGTGAAAGAAAAGACCAACCCCCATCGACGCGGATCTCCTAGAGTAACGAAGAAGGGGAGCCTGGAGGAAGGAAGAGGAGGAAAACAAGTAGGAAGAGAAGAGGCGAGAAAAGACGAAGAAGAAAGAAAATCGAGGCGAAAGAAAACGAA
>JAITYT010000622.1:813633-826166 GCA_025433975.1 Liostenogaster flavolineata | reverse complement strand
TCTCTCTCTCTCTCTCTCTCCTTCTCTACGGTCTATAAAAAGACGTATATACACTCATCGCGAGCAAAACACCCGGAACAATTTACGTCAGTGACAACGCCATTGGCAACACCCTTGAGAATTATGTTTCTCCTCCTTTTCCTCCATCTCTTCCTCCTCCTCTTTCTCCTCCCCCACTGTTCTCCTTTATCCTTGCGAACTAGCCTTACGTAGTAAAAATAAATCGAGCCGCGTCGGCCGTTCGTCCGTGTAAAATACGGAGAGTTCGTCCGATGGTTGAACGACAATCGGTAAGTAATCGTGTTAGATGCATCCAATTGATTTTAATACGATTTGATTAAGACTTTTTAAGAGATTTTGGTAAAATTGGAACGAAAGAGACGAACGTCGCGTGGTTCGAGGACCTATGCTACGATCGCTACTGATTTTTAGGAAATACAACGTTAAAGTGTCGATTTCGGTGATTTGGCCTCGCGAGTGTCGAACATCGTGCCAGTCTGACAACGCAAGAATCGACATTGGAAGTCGTTCGTTATTCGTATTGGAACATACTTAAAGGATATTTGAAATTTATAAGCGAGAAAAGTGTTAATCGAAAGTATCGAAGGATATGCAAATAGGTTAGGTACGGATAAGACGTAACGACTTTCGGCAAATCGCAGACGCAATTTTGCACGTCGGTTGATAGCAAGAGCATTTATTCTCGAGCCGAAACCCGCGTTTCACCGATTGTATGTTTACTTTTGGAGGAACGAACCGTGTTCAGTGTGCATCTCGTCCGCAGGAGTATAACCGTGCCTCGTAAACTCTCGATCTACTAAAAAGTTTTGCCGCGATACGGGTTCCCTAGCTGATTCGTTCCATTCGTTAGTGAAGCGTTTCGTGTTGCGAAAGATTCTCGTCGTGGATAATTTTTTTTTGTCAGTGGCAAACAACGAATTAGTCGTAAAAATGGGAATTTAAGGTTTTCTATTTCTCGGTCGATAGACAACATTAATTTCACGTCCCACTTTTTCCGTGCGATTTACTTTTCATTATGATCAAGACGACGAATCAAGTAACGTGTAATTACGCTATCGAGAAAGGCGATTTAATTTGTAAGCTAAATAATCATTTTAACTTTATTTGTTAAATAAATGATCTTATAAAATTGGTCATATTAATATTACATATGGAATTCAGAATTTCACTTATATCTAGATGTAAACATTTATATTGACTGTTACTTCTCCATAAATCGAAGAGGTTAGAAATAATAATGCGTATTAGAAAATTACAGAAAAAGATACTTGAGGTCTTGACAAAATGTTGATTGAACATATTCACTTTTGCTAATGCAGTCTTAACGTCAATGATAATAATATAACATAGTGTAATAATATGTTATATTTATTTGTATTAAATAAATCTCGATCGAATGTAAAACACTACGTAAATAATATTATAAAAATTCATGAATCTTTTATATTTGTCAAGCTCGGTCGTTTTAAACTGGCAATATTTCATGAATTCGTCATTATTTAATTTTCTTCTTTTAAATTAGAATTAAAAATGTCTGAAAGTAATAGTATTTTTATTTACACTACATACTAGATTTACTTCCAAGAACATACGTAATTGTGAACAGTACAGTCAGCGCCATCTTACAATTTAGAAAGGCGGCCATGTTGCACACACGACGAATACGACGCAGTAGTCAATTTGCTGTCGGAGGATAAAGTACGAGGATAAATGTCATCGAGGAAATCATCGTTAATGAACACAATCCTTGAGATATCGATCAAGTTAGGTATGTTGAAAGAGAATAATTAATGCGAATAATGTCTTTAGGTCGCCTTCGCGTAATTATGTTATTTTTATATTTGTCGTACGTTTAACCTTAGTCCTAACCTATTAATGGTAGATGGCACAAACAGTATCGCTTGTAGGAAACGTAGAAACGTAGATTCTTTTGAAATAGTATTTTTGTAATTTGTTACAAAAATAACAAATAGTAACACTTTTCTAAGTAATAGTCGTTAAAATCTATATCTAATGCAATTGCACTTTGTGGAATAACTTTACTATTGGTTCATCTTTTTCTGTCAACTGAATAATATTACACGAAAGCAAAAACATTGTTTCTGCGTATGTTCGTTAGGTATATGATTCAATTATGATTATATTTTTTTAATGCAGGATTCAAATAAGAATTTGGTTTCTACGAGTAGAAAAAAAATGTTTCCGCCCGGGATCGAACCGAGGACCTTGTGCGTGTGAAGCACACGTGATAACCACTACACTACGGAAACAACTTAACGTAAGTTTTCTTAACTTTATAATTTTAGGTTAAATTTAAAACGAATAATTTAATATCTAAATATTGTATAATTTTCATTTCGTTGAGCTTTAATTTTGTTTGAAATAAAAAGAAGAAGGTATTAAGTGAAACTATATCTGATATTGTCCTTATAACAATGTATGTAATGTATTTCCTATTGTTATTGTTTCATTTCTTAATATTTTCTACTTTAATAGTTCTTTGAAAGTTATCAAAGTTCACTTAGCTTTCGCTCCAGTTTCTCCTTGAAATTATTAATAAGTTTTAAGCGCAGGGACTGAGAGATATCTGTAGTAACATTGAGTATGTGATTTATACGTGACAAAATTTTTTATTAAACTTCGTGCATTTATTATTATATTATTTTATAATTGATCTTCATTTTTCTTTTTAACTACCTCTTAAATTTTATGAATGCAGAAACATAAGAATGATCTGAATATATTATAATTTATTAGAAAATACAATATCTTCAAATATATTTTATATTCAAGTTAAGGTTCAAGATACTTGATCATATTAGTCACTAGATTATGAAGTGTCCCAATACAAATGTTATTATAATGTTAGAACATTACAAAATAAATTTTGTAATAAGCTTTATGAGTCATATAAATTAAACGTATACTACACTTAACTATACCTATTGTTTTAGACTAGTGTGGGGTTCAATAATTTTCCTTTCATCCTTAATAAAATTACAGTGTTGAAAAAATACATCAAATATGAAAATTATTCTCTACAGTTAAGAAGACTCAAATGACATTGTTTTACATGAGAATAGACTTCACACTTCATCATTAAATTCAGACTTCTTAACCGAATTGAAAATTTTATTTTTGTTAAATTATTACATTTTAAGTAATAGACTTTATCTGCACGCGTACAAGAATTAAATCTTCAAAGTTGAATACAAATTTAAAATCATATTTCAGGAAATAGGTAGAAAGTTTCTCGAAATAAAAGTCCTTCGGAGATATATAAATCATTACCAGAATATATTTCGTTTATAATTATTTGTCAAGTGGCAGCATGGCGCCAGTATCTCCTCTAAAATGACAGACACAGTCGCAAATGTTTTTTTTCTTTTCTCTTTCGTTCTGTCTCACACATGCACATACACATACACACGTATACACATATACCCACACGCGCACGTAGAAACACGCAACTTTCCTTCAAATCGTAACCCTCGCACGAATTGAAAATTGCAGCGAAAGTAAGGGCGCTCTTACCCGCATAAATAGTAACGTACAAGTGTCTATCTATAGAAATTGTTGATACGCGTATAAAATTCGCCTGTACATCGAGGGCCGCGTGTAACGCGGTCTATCGATAAATCCTACTCTCACGTACAAATGTATATATATTTATATTTTTTTTTCTTTTACGCTAAAGCGTCGCCACGTATCGTTTTGTACGCACAACATTAGCAGTATGAGTTCATCCACGTAAGATATTAACGAAGGCAGGCAATCTTCGTAATCTCGCATCGGCGAGACGAACGAAACAAGACGCTAGTCTCAATAACGTAAGGCACCTTGAAGATCGACGAAATCGATCGCTCCGTAACAACGTTGATCGGAGCATTTTAATTTGTACGTCCTCGCGTCATTCGTTCTACTTCGTCAGTCGACGATACGGAACGCACGAACGGTCACTCAATTATTTGTCTGTTCATGAGCTCAACGAACGTTCAATTGGACGCCAATCTCGTAATTACATAGGAAGTAACGAAAGAAGAAGAAGAAGAAGAAAAAGGAGGACCTATACGCGATCGAGTCGCTTTCGCGAGACGTTTCGCTCTTTGGCGCTTCCACGCGATACTCCGCGCTCTTTCAACCATCTGGAAACGATCGTCGACGTGACCAACATTTTTCCAACCATTTCCACCATATTTTTCCACCACTCGTTTCTAGATGGGGGAGGAAACGTCGCGCGAAAAATAATAACAACAGGATTACCAAAAAGAACGCATTAACGCGTCGAGAGTCACGCGAATTTATAAGGAAATCCTCGTCAGGCCACGCGCGCTGCTTAGAAGCGCATATATCATATCTTACATCGTCGGTCACCGGTGACTGACGCGGCCCTAACGAAAGGCTCAGTGTCAGTCACCGACGACCGACGAGACACTCGACGCGTTAACCTTTAAACGAACGGTCGTAGTAACTTATCGCACTGATCACTCGCAGGAACGTGTTTACTTAAAAGCGGAAAGGAAGAAGATCGATGCGCGTAACGCATCGCTTTTCACTACCGTGTCATTCCAACTACGAAGAAAAAACGAAGAGTTTCTCGAGTACGGATTAACTAAGGGATGAAAGGAGGGAAGGAGGACACGCACGTATCGTTTCCTCGATGTAGGATAAGTCGATCCGATGCACGCAAGACGAGATAAGGAAGAAAACTGCAAAGAAACTGAAAGACCACTCTCGTTGTTCCTACGTCTACGATCGAACGAACGAAGGTATACCATACCGTAACGAGAGACGTTCGGGTTATTTTCTCGACGGAGAAAGAGAAAGTCACGAAGCGTGATAGTCGCTGGTACTATTCCACTTGACGATTCTCTAGGGATATCGTAGATCCGTCAGATACCTCGTCGACGGCAAATTATGAAGACTGTGATGAGATCGACTGCGTCCGTAATCCCTCTGTATCTGATTGGGCGCGTGAAATCCCGTGTACGATCCGACGTACGGAACCGTCCTGAAGGTACGCGCGTCTTGGCTCGCGTTGGACTCCTGTGCGGCACCAGGATAGTCAGGTGCTGGGGCTGGCGTTGGCTCCGTCGATGGTTGAAATTGCGAGATGCCGTACAGGATACCCAAGGATCTTCTCCAGCCTACGTCGCGCCTCTGCCTGTCACCGTCGGCTTGTAGTTGGCACCTTCTGCTCTGTGACGAGCCGCTCTCCGTGGAGTTGCTGTCTTCGCTCGTCCCCAGGCCGGGATCTCGTTCCTCGAAGGCTGTTAGACTGACGGCTGGACTGCCTTGGAGCGACTTGACGGGACCGGAGGGATGATAGAACGACAGAGTTGGGTGAGGTATGACGAATGGTTGCTGTAATTTGTTGGCCAACTCCTTTTCGGCTGCGTCTTTCTTCGTGGCCTTATCGTCGGATTTTGTTCTGCTGATGCAAGAGCCAGGACCGAAAATGGAGAGTAGTACTGGGAGTAGAAAGAGACCGTGCATGGCACCGATGAAAATCACCAGGAAGACCATCTTGAAGAACACCAGGAATATGTATGTTCCTGCTAACAGCAGAGCTACCAGACCCAGAATGGTCGATGCCGCACCTTGAACTATGGGCAGGCCGAGACTGTAGAGACTCTCCTTGACGCGGTCTTCTGGATTCTTATGCTTCGAGCTCATATACGCGTAGCATATGTGCGCGGTGAAGTCGACGCTGAATCCGATGCACATGATCAGATTGATCATCGATATACTGTCGAGATTCACGTCCCACATCGACATGTAACCTGCCACGCCGAGTTCTATCGAGACGATGCAGAAAGCGACCCACAGACAGCAGAGGATATTTGGTATGAAGATGAAGCTGATCAGCATCATCACGAGGGCTCCGAAGATCATGCACTGAATGCTGGTAGGTCGTACTAGCTCGAACTGATCGAAGAACACGAAGTACGGATGGAAGACGCTCGCGTTCAAAGGTGAATCCTCGCATATGCGACGTAATTGTTTCACCATGTCTTTTTCTTGATTCGTGCCGCTTACGTTCACCGCCTGAATCAGGAACCTGCTCGCAATTATGTGTTCGTTCGTCTCGTCGAACTTCACGTCGAGGGAAAACGTACTCGCCGGGTACAACCACATGCTCGTCAATGCTTTTATGAAGCTCTTTTCGTCGCTGATGGTGACGTTCAAGTAATCGTCGTTGCGGGAAACGTAGCTCAGGAAGCTGCGCAGCCAACTCTCGGTGTAGATCGGCGCGCTTATGTACGAATTAGCTTCGAGGGATCTCGTGAGGTTTTCCATTTGTTGCTGTATCGTTGGATCGCTGTAGTCGTATTCGCCAGATATCACCACCTGGAAAACCAATGAGAAAATTTGGTATACGAGCGTCTTTGCGCTTCGTCTTCTGGACTTGAACGCAACTAAGATATAACATTGTGAAAGTAATCTTGTGAAAGTGACCCTCAGGGGCCGTTCTTTAAATATCACGAGGACGAGTACGCAAGTTCTTACTGAATATACTTTTCGTTTATCTCTTGAGTTCGTTTATATTTATTTTTTCGGTCTTTTGTTTTTTTCGCGAGGAAAATAGACGTTTTGAAGATTCGATCGAAATGTTCCCGATTATTTATATGTGTATCTGGCACGAAGGTGTTCAAGTTAAGCAAGATTAGCGTAAGAAAAAATAGTACATATATTTATATTATGTGTATCATTGCACGATGAAATATTCAAAAGTCGGGACGATCGTTTCGAGAAAAGACGTAACGTCAACAAAAATCTTTGTCACGTGAAAAAGATTCGATGACGAACTTTTGACATTGATAAGCATAAATTAAGAGCATTTATCTCTACGGATTTCGAGGTTAACCGGGAAGACAATAGAACGAATATTCGTATTGAACCTCTCGATGGTGATCCACTTCTCCGCTGTGCCTCGAAGTGCGGCTACGTTACGCAATGCGAACTGTTTTTTCTTAATCTCTGCCAGCTGTCCAGAGAAAGTTGTTCATGCGACGAAGCAGGTATATCGAGAGGAACACGTGACATAATTGCGTGTACCGGATTATGCGTGGCGGTTCGCCGTAACGTGTTTCGTACGTCAATGCGTACGCTTCTTACAAAAACGAAATTTCTCGGAAACACTTTCCGAGAAGGACGATCGCGCCAATGACGTTCACGATTATGAGTAGTAAGTGGAACTTTCGCGATGAACAGACGCTCTTGTATTCCTAATCGATTGACATTTGCGGGCCTTATCTAAATCGTCGTAGAAATCCCGAATTATTATCGAACGCTCCGAGGCGAAATCAAAGAATTCCTTCAGTAAGAGAAGAAATTATTTGGACGATGTAAAAGAAAGATTATCAGTTTGATTGATTACGAATGGAATGGTGGAAAGAAGAAAGGTATTCACTTCAATTTTGTGTACCTGTATCCTGTAAGGAAATTCTCGAAAGTAAAAATCTTCGCGATCGTAGAAGATGATCGAATAAGAGTCCGTCTTCGAGAGCTTGCGCCGGTCCAAGCCTTCCTTGAGGGTCGTCAATCCGTAGAGAGCGCCTAGCAGGTAGCAAATGAAGACGACGATGATGAATGCCTTGACCGGTCGACAATTTAATGCTGTTGCCAAATAATCGCGGAACCAGGTCATGCATCCGTGTTCCGGATTATCGATCGGATTGTTAGGATCGTCGGGATTGACGCCACCGGTGCAGAATGTCCGATATAACCAGGAACGATGTGCTATAAATAGAGTCGTAATGTTTTTGTTTAAATGCCATTGCAAGTACTCATTTCGGAGTCATCTATAGCTAAATAAGAAATATGAAGACAAGGTTTAGGGGCTACGAAAAGAAAAGGTAGTAGGTTGCATGTCGATATTTTGAGTTATAAGTGGCTTGTGCTGTAATAGAACTTTAGGAAAAAGATCGCAGACCTGCTCGATCGATGATATTATTATTTTTCATTTTATTATTTTTGTCTACTTTTTTTTTAGCAATAAGGCCTCCGACAGGTGCTATCATTTACAATGGATATTCGCTCGATCGAACCTTGGTTATTATCTTTGAATTATGAACGTTTGCGACGACGCTAACGGACGATTTTCTGTACTATGCAAATCTTTGTACATTACTTCAAAGAAAATAAGGTTACGGAACTCGTGCGCGTTTCAGTGTTTTTATCGTGCGTTTTTATAATTTACATCCAAGGACAGCTTATTGAAATGTTCAAATATCGTCCAAGCGATCGAGACTTATTCGAAAGTATAACTATGCAGAAGTTTACAATTAAGAAGCGTATTCCACTAAATTGTCTTTCATTATCAGCTATTTCTGGAATCTACGATGCGATTGCATGTATCGATACTTCGTCGATTAATTTAAATCTAACAGAAAGGTTTCTTTTGACGATGTGTCGTTGCAAGATCGCAGTCAATCGTATTAATTATACCAATGCTTATGCCCAATGATCGCGGTTTAGAATCGTAGCCTTGCACCTTCGAGCGACTCCAATATCTTATCGTTGTTTACGAATCGAAATAAATTTACTTTGTTTTCATCGACTGTCCCGGATCGCTCGGAGTATTCAGTCGAGCAGGTAGCGTCATTCGATGTACAACTACAGCACTTTTAGGCAGCGCGCGCGATAATAGACACGTGTGCGCTTCCACGAACGCATTGGCATTGTTCGTCGTATATAACAATTTAAATTATTCATTAAAGGAAAGCCACTTTATCCTTGAAGTACGAAACGTTCCAGATCGTATGTGCTAATATCTTTCGAATGCATGCAAATCTTTGCGGTTATCCTTGACGAACCTTTGATAATCGACCTGGCGTGCAACGACAAAGGATAAACTTATCGGTCGAAATCGTAACCTCCCGTTTAGAAAAGAAACTCCGGGATTTCATTTCGCAATAGCAATGAGTCACCTTTAAGTCAATTTAAACGTACAAATAGAATTCTCGATTTTGCAATGTGAAATAAGTTACATTTGGGTTTGTCATTTCGTTCTATTCGAGTAGTTACGCGATCTTTCGATAACTAATTTGGTTGCGATATTCGTTAGCTCTTCCGCTACCGCAAATCTGACCGTTAAATCTTTACTGGCAAACCGGTTACTATGGGAGTGTACGATACACGCACGAACAATTCATCGGGCTTCGGATATATTTTGTACGTCTCTCGGGGATGGCAGTAGAGCGTGAGCATCACGAATCTACATCGTCACGAACGAGAGTGAAAGGGTTATAAATCACGCTCCTACACTTTCTTTGGCTAAATGCGCGCGTGAATAAGACCAGAGGCGCTTATATTCTCGACTATGAAAGTCAGTAGGACGATTTAAAACGAAAAAAAAAATCGCGATAGTGACATCTTGACCAAAATTACGAAATTTTCAAGCCATCGAAAATTACCTTGAAAAATGACGTTGAATCGACGCGTCGAATTTTTAACTTTTTATGTTTTTAATCTAAAGTTAAAGATACGATCGGAGTGCTTGGTTTGAACTATCGCGTAATTTAATCTAACACTGGTAATTAGCAATTATATTGGCATTCTAGAATTTTCTTTTTACCTGCCGTTTATCTAAGAAATTATCCGAGATACGTGAACAGGAATTCATGACGAGCGACTTTGCTCGGTCATGGTAATGAAAGAGTTACAAAATTGTCGTCAGAAAAAGATCAGTGGCACAAGAGAGGAACTTATCGTTCTGGATAAGCGAAGAAAGATCTAAATATCCGTTGAATCGGAACTTTGTAGCCTCGAACGCAAACGCCGTTTTTTTCTCGAAGACGAAGACGACAACGACGACGCATAGCGACGCCATGTTTAGGTACAAATTCGCTGCCGCCGGGCAAAATACACATCGTTTGATTTTTTGTCAATTACTCGTCAGAAGTCGCCGATGCACCGCGTTCGTTCAACAATGACACGTCGACGAGACGGTAAACGTCCAGCGATTTCATAATCGATAACGATCGTGTTTCTTTTATAGCCCTATTTACATTAAATGCGGTCGTCGCCTCTAGAACGCGTGTAAAGAAAATAATCACATGCACTTGCAACCGCGATTAAAAATATAAATTCATCTCTTTCTTCTATTTGCTTCGATTTTTCGGCAACGAGGAAGAAACGGCTCTCACAAAGAACATTGGAAATAACTTCGAAATAATATCTATTGTAAAATCAGAACGAAGAATAGAAATGCGAAATTTAATTTAATAAAATGTATAACCTCAAAAAAATATTATGAAGTTATTGCTTCAGATAAATATATGCGGTTGATATAATAAATTATAGCGCTTTTAACTATGGTCTACGCGTAAGCCGATAAATCGGTCCGCCGAATTTTTCGCCCGAAATGTTGGATTGGCAATTAAATGATTGCGGATTTTGCCGATAGATTGTTAGGTAAAATTCGCAATCACTTAGCTGCCGACCCAATATATTAGACTGTTCGGAAAGTAATTTCGTTTTTTTTTGTACGAAGATAAAAGACAATTTGTCTTTCATTGTTGGCTGTGGAAAAATACAATTAAATCCTCTATCGAGAAAAAACGAACATACTTTCCGAACAATCTAATATCATAAAAGCCGATACATCAGCCCATCGCTTAATTCGTACAGTTAATCTCTACGATCGAAAAGTCCGGGTGAAATTTTCGTGTCTGCTTTGGTGACGATGCTACGAAGTTGTTGCAGGTGCGAGATTCGACGTACTCTCCTCCCTCTTCCTCCCCTTCTCTCTTCGATGGAAAAAAAAGACGAAAAGGAAGAAGTTAAGCGCCTCGATAAACAACGAGACGAAATCGAGTGGAGAAAGCAAAACTTCCGTTGCATAATACAATGTGATCTAACGAATTAGCAACGCTCGAACGTAAGCGGCGCGTCTACACTCTGACGTAACGCGATCGGTTCCCCGTGTCCCGTATCTACGTCGTAATGTGGTTTCGAATCCGGAATCTCTCGGAACGCCTATGAAACCTCGTGGACGAAGCGACGACGCGACCGTTTTGTGGACCATTAACCTCGTCGATGAGCGATACGCACGTACTTGGGCCAACCTCGTGGATCGTACCGATTAATCGTGACTCTCTACCGTGATCTATGCAAATTAAAAATTAGAAAGAAACATTATTTAACGTACTTTCCAAGTATACGTAGTGTTTTGCATACTTCGCTTTCTCTGACGCCTTCGATCGTGGAGGGATAACGAGTACCAAGAATGCCGTGCCGAAAAATATCCAATCCCAAGGCGTCTTCTCGGCTGTCAACGAATGCAAATTTCGCGATCGATCGATCGATCGATCGATTCGTCGAAGCGACGCGTTTTTTTTTC
Source organism: Liostenogaster flavolineata (assembly GCA_025433975.1). Lineage (NCBI taxonomy): Eukaryota > Metazoa > Arthropoda > Insecta > Hymenoptera > Vespidae > Liostenogaster > Liostenogaster flavolineata. The sequence continues at coordinate 814,798 of JAITYT010000622.1, read as the reverse complement.
GCTGACGACGACGACGACGACGACGTCGATGTCGATAATAATGACGATGACAACGACGATGTCGTAGAAAATGCAACTCAATCGCGCTTCTTCGTACTTTCTCTTCCACTTGGTATGTCAGCGTATGGCACCGCATCTTTCAGCTTTCGCCATAGAAAGAAATCAAGGGGCGTGAAGCGAGGGGGTAGGGAGTAAGAGCCGGCCCGATGCATTGTACCATATCGAAGCGGTGCACGTCCATCGAAATCGTTCGATCTGACGCGATTTTGTCGTTTTCGATTTATCAAGGCCGTGGAAGCGACTCTGATTCAAGAACGACGATTTTGAAAAAAAAAAGAAACGAGCAAAGTTTCTCGTACGCAAGATCGAACCTAATTTTACGCCTTTTTCGTTCCCTTGGATCCGATACAATTGTTTTCTGTACTCACGTTGTAATACTCGTTGGCATCGTTTCAATTGAACGCGTATCGTCGTTCGCTCGTTGCCACGATAATCGTCGATTAATTTCATTTTGCTTCCGTTTCTTCTTGTCTCTCGTTCGTATTAACGATTGGTACAAAGTATCTCTTCCGTTTCATTTTGCGCGTACTCAAGAAACGACGAACAAAGAAAGTTTCGAGCGTTATCTTCCAGCAGCGCGGCGCGATACGTCAATCACAATAAACTCTGGATAAGGGCCGATTTACGGCCGCAATGTACGCCGATGCGAGCGCCGCGACTCTGCGGTTGGTTACGATAACGCGCCGTATGAAAGATCGCCGATTCTTATACCGATTTTACGCCTCTGAAACGTGCCATTGTTATCACTGCGCTTCGTTACGTCGCTTCGTTATTGTCGATTTCACAATGGACAAACGGAGATGGAGTGACGTAACGGAGCATAGAACAGACAATATTGCGAACACATCGAGATTCGGTCGGCGATGATTGCGAAACGTGAGAAATATCCGCGGTCGAAACGCGTTCAAGTCATTGGGTGCCGTGTAAAATTAACTCCGCGATTTCTCGTTCGTTCATTTACGTCCGAAACGTCGTTTCGTTTACGGACGTAAATCTCCGAGAGAATACCAACTACGACGTAATAACTCGTCGCGATAACGAACTTTGAGCTTAATCCTTTTAGTGCCGGGGGGGCGAAAAAGAGGTGCTTATGCGAAGATAACCA
>JAITYT010000622.1:793996-805168 GCA_025433975.1 Liostenogaster flavolineata | reverse complement strand
TCTCTCTCTCTCTCTCTTTCTCTCTTTTAAGTGCGGTCGCGCGCACGCAACTTCCCCACGCGAAAGAATAAAAAAGGAAAAAAAAAGAAGACGCGGAGATCACGAGTGCAATCGTGTTATTTTGCGTTCTGCGTCCTTAAAAAAACAGTCGCGAACGTTAATGAGACAATTTGCGATGCATCGTCCGTTGGTAAACCGGACGACGACGACGACGATGACGATGATGACGACGGTGATGACGACGGTAGAATTAAATACAAAAAATAATACAAAGTGTTCGCATACGGTATAAATATTCCTGCCGTTAATTCGTCTCGACTTTCGTCAGATTGAAAGCACGGCATGTCGTTGCATGGATTCCAAAGTTGATGACGAAATCACGCGTACAATTCTCGAACGTAAAACCCATAAAAATGTCTTAAGTTTTTGACGATCGACGTACGCAAGTAAACGCGTAGACGGTGTTACGTCACACCTAGAGGAAAAGATTTCGAGCGAAGGTAGTCGATGGCAAGTACGCGGATATGCTCTCGAAATGAGGCGCTCGTTTCGGTCGTTAATCCGCGAATACCGTGCGTTTCTTCGATCCGATTTCCAAACTTCAGCGAAAGGATAACTAGCGATGGATGCTTCGAAGTTTAGACATGGACAGGCGTCGTTTGGCTGCCTATCTTTTCCTAAAACAAAGGGGAGAAGCTTTCACGAGATACCAGCGATTTTGCTTCTATCGATAACGAAAGTTCAATTTTGCCAGGCGGAATTCAGATTCTTCGTTGCTTCCTATTTTTTTCCCCGAATTGTTTGTCCGATCTAAGTTACGTAATTGCGTCGAATAGTTTTCCAACGATAAGAACGACGATTAGTTCGTTTCCCGCTGTTTAACTCGCCATCGATCAAATGCACAGGCTTGATTTGAGTGTGTGTACGCGCGATACGCGTACTACCGCGTTTTCTCGGCTCCACGTAACTCGTTAGAGGCGAATGGATCCACGAATCGTCGAACTATGAAAAAAAAGAGCGATCGATTGGCGACAAGTGGTCGGTTTTGGTGTCCAGAACTTGGCAAAAGCTCGAAGCAAGTTCGAAAAAAATCGAAGCAGTTGTCTTCGATCCGCGACGAAGGCTAATCGCGTTATCGTTTCTTGGAAGATGGAGCCATTCGTTAATCGCGTTATTCTTCGAAGCACGTCGTCGTGGTGAAAAGAACGAGCGAATGAAACGAAACTCATCTTCGCGATTCCATTTAATTGGAGCAGAGTAAAATAGATGCATTCATGCGCTGTTGTTTGCGTAAGTTCTTGAATGCCAAATCGACCTTTTCGATTTCTTCGGAGATCGTTCGAATGTCTGTTTAAAATTATTGCCATTTCTCTCGTAAAGATGTATCGTACGAAATTTTGCATAAAAACCACGACGTATGAATGACTCAATCTCACTGGAGACGTGAATCATTCGTGTGTGACTCGGTACTTAAAGGGTTCAACGTGTCTTTTCAATGATTAGTCACGACGATTGAACGGGCTATCAACTTATGTGCCACCAAACCCATGAATTAACCCCTTAACCTACAACTACGGGCATAGCCCGTAATACGCTGATCGGGCCAATCGTAAATATTATTTATTTATTTATTTATTATTGTATATTATATATCGTAATATTATATAATAATATCATCGTAATACACAAGTCGTACGAATGGCTCGAAGGCTGCGCGACCTTGATTATGTTTTCGACCCAAGATTCTCGAACGTAAATCATAGGTTAAGAGGTTAATAATGTACGCATGAATTAACAAGCGTCTTTAGCCAACTCTCGGAAAATAACTGCACAATGCGTGAAGCTTGAACGAAAAGAAGCCAACGAAGGAATCTTTCGATCTCGTCCATTTTTTGTCATCGTAATGTATCGTTGATCTAATTTCCACGACGCTTTTTTCTAACGTTTCTAACGACGTTATCGCGGAACCTTGATACGTCTCGTGTTAACTTCGGTAATCGATTAAACGATCGGTATCGTACGCGTTACGATGGTCTCGAACTCACCTGTGAATCTGTTATTCTCACGGCGTCGCGCATACGGCCACGTCACGAATACATTTAGACCGCATTAGGCTCGTCGCCTTGCAGGAAAAACCGCACGTAGTCGTGTCGACCGTCGATCTATCGATCGGTCGATCGTTGTTTTAAGTAGCGAGAAAAAGAAAGGAGAAGGAGGAGGCGGAGGAGGAGGAGGGTACGGACAAGGTGATACTGCGAAACGCAAGGCGAGCCAACGAGGTACCACCATTCACTCGTGGCGTCCGTATCTCGGCGCCTAAACGAAGAAAAAAATGTCCACCAACCGATCAACCCATTCTGTAGGCTCTGGAAATTCTTTTAGTTCTAACCGCGTATTTTTACGCGTTGGGAACGCGTTACTCGTTCGATCGATGAATCGTGCAATGGTTTTTGCGATAATTGTCCAGTACGATCCTTTGGATTTCCTTTTCACGGATAAAACAATTATTTGACATCATTCGAAGATATTCGTTGGAACGTAAATGTTACTGCGATGAATCTTCGAAATCCACTTTGATCAGGATTTTCTAAAAGGTCTCTTTCGTATTTCGCTAGGAACTTAGCATTGTCTCGCGCGCGCGCGCACGCGCATAACTTCGAATTCACGTCGTGTGACACATCCGCGTCAGTATGACAAACTAAGTGACGTACTTCTTGAGACGCGTTCGAACAGGCCGAAAAATTCGAACGGAAGGTAGGTCGTCGATCGGAATTACGAAGTTTACTCACCGATCATAAGGAACGGTGCGGCCAGATTAAGGCCGATGAAGTCCACCCCGAGGTACATGCAGAGCCCGAAAGCGGCGATCGTTGCCATGCCGGCGGAAATGTTGCCCAAAAGCCCCAGCCAGGGCTTACTCCGCACCCAATCCGTCATCATGCACGTAACGATGGAAAAGAGTGCCATGATGACGAAGGTGCTGGTAAAGTACGGCACAACGGTTCTGGTGTTCGCTTCTAGCTCCAGTTCCAAGGTCCTCGAGGCAAATCTTGCTGTACTTATGTGCTTGAAGGTACCGCTATCCTCGGCCTCGCCGACGACGTTCAAGAAAGCCTCCTCCCAAGCAGCTCCGCTGAACGATGCAGAAGGAAGAAAGATGCTCGCGTTAAACGAAGATGAATCGATCGAAAGGATGATCTTCGTAAATTGAAAATTATGTCGCTTTAGCTTCTAGGTATAATTAAGCCTTAGTATCCCTTGGATGCGAAATATCAGTGGCAAATGATCGATAGACTCGTTAGATCAATTTGGCTTGTTTATAGTTGATGGATCGTTCAGGAATCGATCGCTCGTAATTTTGTCTGTTTCTCTAATTTCGCGTTTGATCTCAGATTGAAAATATTTGCCGATCCTGATTCTAGTATCCATTCGAGGATTCGTTGGACCAATTGGAATTTGTCGTGGCATCATCGCGTAGTTTAGGTCGCATACTTATCGTACTCACATCGCATCCTGCCGTGGATTGTCGACGGTGATGAAATAGGCGAGTTGCACCGAGGGTACGGATTCGATGGTAAGGTCTTCGCTGACGACGCTTCCGCCAAAGAACACGGGAAACAGATGAGCGTCCCAGGTCACCGGATTGAACATCACCGGGAACGTTAGGTTCAGCTCTTTTTTCTCCACCTCGCTGAAAAACGCTGCGAACTACTCAGATCCTAATAAATACCGACCGACGATAACCGCGATCTTTGAATTCAAGGACGAGAAGCGCTTCGACGTCGAGGTGAACTCGCAAAAAAAGAAAATAAATTGCTCGTAAGCAAACGAACCCGCGTTCCGATGTATCTGTGTCAAAAGATAAGAGCTCTTATTCAATCGCTCCTCTCTCGACGTAAACCGCGCGTAACTTTCGACGTCTGTCATTTGTTTCGTATGTAAAAGTTATCCTTCGGTACTTACTCGAATAAAAAAGATTTACGTTTGGTCGAGGAAAATAACTACTACTTTTACTTTTAATTTTACTTTCGTCGAGCATGTCGAAACTCGTAACGCGTTCTCGTCAAATTCGAGACTTACTCCATGACATGGTGCAGATTCAGAATGTCGTTGGTGAAGCATTGATCGAGCCAACGCGCGCATATTTGCTCGTAAGTGAAGTCTTCGCCCTCGTACTTCGCTTTCACGTTACGTACGAGCTCGTCCAATTCTCGTAATTCCTCCCACACGACCTTCCGCAACATGTTCCGATCCCCATCTTTCGGCGTGATAATCACGTGACCAAATCGTCCTGAAACAAATCGAAGGAAGGCGCGTGTAACGATGCGAATTCGAATAAAATCTACGATATAACTACGACCGACGAAAATGGCGCTTGTATCAACGGGCAATGAACCATTTGAAACGCGTCAGCTGGTAAAGAGTAATAAACCATTGAACCGAATAAATCTGTAGGTACCTGCATACGAAGAATCTCCATTTTTAATCAATCCTACGCAATAACGTTGAAAGCGATAGATACACTATCGAAAATTTTTATATTCGACTGGCAATAACGCGTCTACGGAACGGCAAACTCGTGGGTTTCAAGCGGCCCTATAGAACGTATTAAAAAATATGGCTTCAAGTAGAAAACATTAACAATGAAATTAATACAAAATGCATAACGAAATTAATAAAAAGAATAATTTAAATACGTTTAAGTTTTTTTTAAAACTTAATTGTGTTTAAGGAAGTAATTACAATATACTTTGCATGATCGACGCGATTGACATTCAAAATGTCCAAAATAGTAATATCCAAGACAAAACGAAATATTCCGAACGAATCGTTCCTTGATCAACGTAGAATGGAAAGAATCAAGGAAATAGCGAGAAAGAAGGAAATTCTCACCTGGTCTCGTGATGCGGCCGAGATTGAACTGATGACTGTAGTTGACCTTGAAGTATTGCTCGACTATAGCCCTCTCGGTCTTGCTAGGACCGTTCACCGGCGAGAAGAGATACTCCGGATCGATCTCGTAATGTATCTTCTGGTAGCCGGTGAAACAGATGAAGGCCAAGAGTATCGGCACGATTACGAAGTAACCGGGATAACGTCCGACTACGAACCCGATCTTGTGGAACGCCCGATTCAGGAACTCATCCACGCAAGATAAATTGTGCCACATCTGAAGCATAAAACGTAAGTACGCGTTCAAATGAGGATACGTGCGTTTGCAGATTCATCCCTTTCACAGGTATGGCAGAAAGTAAGGATGAAAACAGAAACCGTTTCCTTTTTAGAATCTTTGTCATGCACGCGCGCATAACACGCAAATTACGCATGCGAATAATACACGTTATACAAGTAAGAATATGTACGTAATTTTCAATCGCTAAGAAACTGTCAAACCGTAAATTAGTGACTTTCGTCGACATGACGGTGGTAAATCGATTCGATATGCACATTAACCAGGGTTTCCGTGTTAGCAGAAACGCGATGATAACGTCGAAAGTAGCGGAATCGTAATTACGGTCAGCTGCCTAAGGCGCGCCTCTACTTTTTCAATCGGTAAAACTTTCTTCGGCATTCTATCGGCGAATAACTTATAATTTGGTACGGTATCGCAATTATTTCACTAATTAACGGATATGTGCAAAGCGGATATATTCGTTTGGTATCGTTATAAGAATGCGAAACACGTGATATACGGTTCCTAAAGCAAATTGACATCGATTGGTCAGAAATTACAACGGAAATTGCTGTACATTATAATTTATATAGTGATATTTGTATCTTCTTTGTCTCTCGAATAACTTTTACTCGCACTCCTTCGTAACTTTATCGATGGATCTTTGACAAGAGCTTCTCGAAGGCAATCCATAGGCAAAAATATCCTTAGAAAGTATCCTCGAGGAATTTCAAAAGCGTGCATCGTTCCAAATAAAATTTGGCGCGGTACGCGGAGAAACGATCGCAGTCGAAGGTCGATCGTCCAACCACGATTACAGAACTATCGATATTATTTGAGACACGTACGAGGTAAAACGAATTATCATTCCCATGGCGCGGCGTCGACGACCATACGAACGTACCGACGTAGATGCGGTGTTACAGCAATGGCATTTAGCACATGAAGCGGTTAGGTTGCGTAGCCCCTTCGTCTCGTGCATCGTCCAGCATTTAATGCGATCGCACGTACGTACGTACGTACCTACCTATCTATCAACTATACATATATGTAAATGTATATCGGGCGTTTCCATCATACTTTTTACCTCTACGTGCCACGTATAGAGCCAGGAAAGTGAGACGATTCATGTGATCGTCGTTTTACACTTTTCTCTTTTGCCAATATCGTACGAAGGAACGGCGTTCGAACCGTACGTTTCCCGAAAGTAAAATTGTCGTTTGACGTGCTAAATCGGCAATCGGATCTTTTTGCGCCCCGATCTCGATCGCTTTCACCTTATCTTTCGACGTTGATCCATTACGCTGTCCATTTGACGCAAGTATCCGTATAGAAATAAAAGTTTACGTTCGGTCCTTTTATTAGTGTCCCTGATCGTTTCCTTCTCTAGAACAGCTCAAGATATCTTCGATAGAAATCTCTCACGTCTGATGATTGCCGAGAAAAATAAATTCCATCTTTTCTTTCGCGACACGTCAAATTTCAAATTGACGTAGACGTGCTTGATACGCGCAGAGATAAAATAAATCTTAGATAATATATAATATAAATATAATATATGATAAATTTTGCGCGTTCAAACGTAATGTTCATCTCACGAGTCATTAACGCCTAAAAAATGATTTCGACAAAATATTTCAAGCCTTTTTTCGCGTCATATTGCAAAAGATAATGTGACGAAATTAGACGTTATCGTTGATCGCAACGTTTTAAGAAAAACCGATGAATCAGGTAGAATCTGGAAATCTCGAGAAATCGGAAGACGATCGGAGAACCCTTTTGATAAGTCATCAATCGAGCTACCGCGGAATTCATGGATCAATGCAACATGAATCGCAACGGTCAAAGCAATCGAATCGATACTTTCTCGAGCACGTGTTGCTTTTCCAGCACCACGATGCACTGAAACACAAGCATTCGAAACGTCACGGTCAAAGCAATCGATACAGAAGTTCAAAGTCCGATTGGAGCGGAGTTTCACCCAGAAATCCAGATTCTAGGCGATCATAGCCTGCCATCGTTGCGAAACTAGCATCGACATGCCACTATTATGCATTCACGAACTCGATTTTAATACGCGAGAACACGAGCACGAACCTATTAACGTTGCGATTACGAAAGTGCAACGAAACGACCTTCGATCGATTTTCTCAGAAATCGACTCCATTCGTTGATCGTTTTGGCGCGAACTCTACATTTATTAGCACCTCGAATCGCGTTTAACAACTTTAGCTTGGTAAAAGCGACATCGAGCAACGAAGATCGAGATCCGCAGAAAAGATGGTCGTAACGGCCGATTGAAATCGATCAACGAAGCGTTTCAATACTCGATTAGTTCCGTCTGTCAATTGAAAGCGCTGAAAAGTGAAAATATCCCAGCGCGAGCGACCTTGAGTTTAATTTTACGGTAAAAAAACTCTACCGTTTAAGGTTATTACCTTATTTTTATTTTTACAACGAACAAAACAAATATATTCCTTGTTTATCGTTTGACGATTTTGTCAACGTACACCATTAAACATTAACCATTAAATGTTTGTATATTTGGAAATTTTTTTGTGCTGCGCGCAAGAACATACGTAGGTCGACTAAAACTTGTTTTCTTTATTTTTTTGGCAGCACGACGAACGTCGTAAACAAGCGTCTGATTGGCTTAGGTATTATCAAAATGACAATAATAAACAATTCGGTCTAAGGTTTTTACATTGGCCCTGCTCAATGCCAGTTTGTCATCGATCGTTGACGCATGAACATCGGTAAAATAATACGCGTGATTCCGTTGCATATTTCGTGTCGTGTCGCGTCGCGAAGTGAAATGATATCGTAATACGCGTTCGAAATGCAAGTGGTCGCGAGTGAAGTGCAAGTGCAAGTGGTCACGAGTGAAATGGAATCATGGACGCAACACTTAGAGGCTCTAGGACACCTAAGATCTGCAACCCGAAAATCTGTCGACCGGCCGCCACCTCTCCTGCTTCTTCATTACATCGGGTGAGTGCACACGAATTAATTAATCGATTGGTAATATAATTTTTTTTTAATAAAATATTAGCCTACGTTACTACTTACACATTGATATCGTCTTTCCTATCTTTTTTGTCATTCTTTTTGTATGCGTTACTTAGTACGCATCAAAGTACGTGCGTAATGTCTTTGAGTCGAGTCTTTTTAAAGTCGTTGTACGCCTTTTTATAGCGCCAACGAGGCAGCAGGCCTCGTGGCAGACAAAGCAGCGTGCGAAAGTCTTTTACAGATCACCCCTTCAAATATAACAGAAAATAGTCAAGAAATTATTAATTTCTTTCTATTAACTTTCTTTTAATTGTCTAAACAATTAATAAATCAAACGATAGTTCTCGTTGAAAAAAAAAACTTTTGTTAAAAAACTTTTTCTCGGTCAGATACAGTACATCGAAAAGTGTGTCAATCTGACTGTGCGAAAGAATGCAATATTTTTGTTTTCGAGAGATTTTGATACTATTTTAATTACTGCTCACGTTTGTTGTTTGTTTGGTTTTTTTGTCACTGCTCCCCTGACGATTGTAGGCATTTTTAACATATAATATTCACATATTGTAGACGTTCGTAAGATGATAAATGTAAACAAGAAATTACTAATATTTTTGTTTATAACTTTCTCTAATCGTGTAAATAATAATTGAAACTTTCGAAAAACAATGGGCCGCATAAAAAATAGTCGAATAACAGCCTCCATATCCTAACTAGTGCATGGATTGCTTTGTTGCCGTAAATAACCAGTTTTTAATTCAAGAAACCAATCCCTACATATTGTTTTCGATAGAGTACATTCACTACAAGTTTTTAATAAAAATCGATATGTCTCAACTGCGCTTTTATATCACGTATAGTGGTTTTGAAATAATATTATGAAAACTCATATCGTTTCATTTTATATTCGTTATTAAAAGGCAGTTATGTAAACAAAGAATGGCATCTGGTGATTGAAGTTTAATTATCGATGTTTTTACTTCTGAATAACATAAGAAATATTTATCGTTACCGATAAAATAAATAGCTACATCTAATTAAACGAAAACTGCGTTTTCACTGCGTGTTTGTCTTGTGTCTGGCAGTAAAAGTGTTATCATGCAATATTATATACATTGTATTGTAATTATAATTATATACATTACATTATAACATTGTATAATATTTTTATTCTATACGTAGACGTCACACATTATCATCGTCCCAACGACATTAGACAGACTCGATAGACTCTTTCCGCTCCCCGACATCCTTCGTCTCTTTTTGCACCTGCGATGCACGAAGGTAAACGCACGCACATACGACTCACTACGTCTCACGATGGTCGTCGCTTATTCAAAGACTCGAGCGTTTGCGTAAAGAAAGAATGGTCGCCGTCGAGTGGCATCGAAATCGAAAGTTTCATTCACTCGAGCATGTTACCAAGAGTTCACGAAGCGTGCATGCACACGAAGCACCCTCGAAGCACGTGCAAGAACGATCGATCGTTTCGTCTAAGACTTTCTTTGCTCGATATCTTTGGTCGTACTCGCTAAAAATCATCTCCAAGCGATCGAATTATTTTCTTCCACGTGCACGCGCCTGTCCTAAGGACGGACCAGAGTCAGCGCGCGCGTCTTCCGTTCTCGAGACGATAAAAAAGAAACGTAGCGTGCCTAACCAGGTCATCGCGACATTATTCGTAATTACGAATCTTCTTACGGAATATCGCGTTTCCCGGCGTGAATACTCCTTATGATTGTCAGTTGTCGAGGTATCCTGGCAGACCTTCCGTGGAAGGTCTTAGATGGGACGAAAATGAATGGATAGCTGCGCTTAACTACGATTCGATGGAAGGACTTACGTTCAGCCGGTAATCGGAAATGATCTATTAAAACGAGGCACCGAAGGAAGAGTCTTGGAAGAGACGATTCTTGGACTCCTTAAAGGGATGCCGATCGAATTGAGATCTCGAATTCGAATAATTACCACGATGTCGATTTATTATAATTGACAATCGATCGTGCGTACGTTCAAGTTTCTTCGCGAGTGAAATATACAATATTTTTATAGAGGGTATCGATGGAAGTGGTTAGGGTATTTTTGTTTAATTATTGGTCGATCGATCGATTATTAATCATTGATTAATGGCGTCAGGCTCTTAGTAACACTCTGTCGTTCAAAGTCTATATCTTCGTAATGCCATGATTAACACGCGCGATCTCGTTATTGCGATCACGTATCGCGAAAACGCAGTTCGCGAACAAATGTGTTGTTATCGTAGAAAACCCCGCGCGCGCGCGCATTGTACGAAGTACGACTGATAAAAATGTTGCGAACTCTTTGTTCGTTTTTTTATTTTATTTTTTTATTTGAGTTCCTTTGTTCGTCAGATCCTGCCTTTTCAATAAAAAAATATTACATTCGTATGAAAGCCGTACGTTCGATTCGAACGTGCTCCTATCCCTGATTTCCTCGTAACTTGCGACTATATTTTAAGCGACATTCATGAGCATCCTATTAAAAGCAACGAGAACAATGTATACATGAGTTACATAAATAAGTCAAGAAATTAAGCGCACATCGAGAAATCATTCTTAACATTTCTTGCGAAATCTTATTATCGATTCTTCGAGCAACGCGTGTAGAGTATCAAAATAACGTTTAAATTTTCTATACGACTCATAACCATATCCCAATAATTCTTTTCAAATTCCCAATCGTACGTTTTATGCGTAAACGTCGTGATTACGTCGTGGATGATAATTTTTATGCATCTTAATGTAGTTTTAAGGCGATCTTGTTTTTCATTTATTTCGACATCGAAATAGCGGATACGTAAACATCTAAGGATATTTACGTACCGATCCAAACAAATCTATCGATTAGTGAGAACAACACGGTCATTCCACGGAAAAGACAGTCGGAAAGGAGCTCGAACTCTAAATCGTACGCTCGTTTAAATTTTGTAACTCTGATAAACTATCAACTTCGTCTGCAAATAATCTAAA
>JAITYT010000622.1:748465-763903 GCA_025433975.1 Liostenogaster flavolineata | reverse complement strand
AAAAAAAAAAAAAAAAAGAAAAAAAAAACAGAATATCAAGGATACGAGATTTCGCGTAAGTTGGAATCAAAGTACTATAGAACCAAGTCTTGTAACAACGAAGAGGTACGTGCTGTATGAAACTTACTTCGATGACAAATTGTAACAATATTGACTTGGTAGATATCTCTTATCAAAGAATGCAAAAATATCACACAGAGACTATTTTTCACGAAAGTCGGAGGCGAAATGAAACACCGGATGCTGACGTCAGTCATTGGATTCTGACAGGAATTCTCGGGCACGCATATGCTCACAACTACCAGTAAATATATTCCATTTAAGGCTGATAGCTAGATTGTTCGTACTTGTTGGTTACTCTCGGGATCTCGCATGAGACCAGTTAATACGAGTTAGTCGATGTACAGTTCGGCGCGGAGTCATAATTGTGCACGGCTGCGTCGTCGACTCACTGATGAATTCATCGCTGATAATCGACGACGATACGTTTCAATAATGCCCATTGATCGATATATCATTGCTAATAATGCATATTAATGTTCATATAAAATGTACATCGATATATCAATTATTGATAATTTATTGAAACCTCTTAACAAGAAAAAACGTATTATCTTTCCTTTTGATCGATATCATTATAAATTTGTATTCATTGTTAAAGTTATATGCCATACAAAATTAGAAATTGTATTATTAATATTCACGCGATCGAACGTACTTTACATTTCGCAGGTATTTCTTCAATCACGTTTTAATTCGATAAATGATTAAATGATTAAATATGAAAACATCAAAATAAAACATCGTCCAAGTCACGGTTTACTAAGTATCTATACAATATGACTCCAATTGAAAATGAAATGGATCGATTTAAACGCATTCACGATTTTTTCGATTCTAAATTATCATTTATCAATGTCACCCTAAAATGAATATTAGTTCGCCCCAGTCAAATATGAACCTACGTGCTTCGTATGCAGAAATCATGAAGAACAAGGAGGTAAGCGCCTTCGAGCCTGCTACACCGCTTTATCCTACGGATACCAAATACACTCAAAGCTGCGGTGTAGTAGTAAGCGACAGTGCAATGGCGTAGGCACAAGGCGATTTCGCTCATTTTTTGAATAAATATTTTTTACTAATTCAGATTATTAATGTTAAAAGAAACCACTGCGTAAGCTACGTAATAGCTGATACATTATTCATACAAATTTGTATATGAAATAACGTAATAATATTTCCCTTGTGGAAATCGATCATCTCTGTTGCGTTTCCTATTTTAAATTCCTATCGCGTTACTATGGTAACGCGCATACTTAGTAAAATAAACAAATACAAAACGCAACGCGTTGCATAGTATGAATACTGCTTATATCTAACTTTAAATTTCTATTTAAAGTAGGTATGGTTTAAGACGTAGCTGTTACGTTGCAACGAATAAATATAAAGGGGGAAAAACGAGAAAAAGTGAATTGCGATAGATCGACAACTATAATGCGTGCACTGTCTTATACAATGTTTACATTTTGTATCTAAGACTTACTTGCTTGACAAAGGATATGTACTGTAATCCATAGCAAAAACTTAATAGAAAAATAATTTCTAATTTCAATTTTTATTCATCGTATATTTCAGAGAAAAGTGTACAACATATAAGGTATTTATTAAATCATAGAAATTTATTTTTTAATTTATTGCAAATTATTTCTAATACTTAGTTATTCTTACATCTTATCGAGTATATTCTTTCATTCGATAGATTGCATGCAAATATTCGACCAGCATTTAATCATTCTTTAATTTCAGAAATATATGTTTACATTTAAAGCTTCTTGTGCAACTTATTTTCCATAAAAGATTCATTATTAAAGTAGCAAAGATGATTTTATGGTATGGCTGAATTACATATAATTGGTCAAATTTCATCTGCAAAAGAATTTAAACAATCACAGCTTCTTTGTAAATGGAGTTTTCATGCTGGTAAAAAATAGTACATACTTTTTATTTATGTAATATTAGTACAAATAGATGTAGGAGATAAATGAAATAATATCGTGCCTCTGTAACTATTTTAATTTGATTATTTAATAGGAAATGGTTGGAAAGTCATAGCAGGAAGCGAAGAAGGACAAACTCAGGAAAGTTGTAATTTATACACTAATAATCCAATTTGGGATCATCCTATAGATGTACATTATGCTACGCAAACATTACAAAATTCTCCAAAACTTCTTTTACAAATATTTTCAAGGGATAGTTATGGTAGAATATTATTTACTTCCTATGGTGTCTGCAATGTGCCTCTAACGCCTGGCTTGCATTCATTAGAATGTTATACTTGGAAACCAATTGGTTAGTAGATAAATATTATAGTGAATTTAATAAAACTTGTATTTTTTTTAATTTTCACATGCGTAATACATTGGAACATATATTTTTATTTAATTTTATATTAAACACAATTACTTTTTCCCTGTACAGGTGATTGGAAGGATAGATTGCGAGACAAATTCTTAGGAATGACTTTACAATTAAAATCACCAAATGTTTTAGTTAACACTATAGATAGATTTGAACTCCTTACAGAGAGTATGGGTGTAATATTGATAGAATTACATATACTCACAAGAAACTTTGACAAATTTGGTTGTGAATTGTAAATAAATGCAGATATTTTATAACAATTAGAGATTACATCGATCGGAAAGATGTTGATATTATTAATATTTCTAGTATTTACATATACTGCGTCAGTGCATTCTAAAAGAATCGAAGACATACATATATGTTTAAATGAATCTGATTGCGATGAATCGGAAGAGACTGAGAATTATTCAAAGATTGTTCATAAAGCAGGAAATAATGAAGGAAACGATACTCTGAATACGACAGAAACTACTTTTGAAAGTAATTTCAGTACTGATCAAGAAAGTACAACAGAAGAAACATATATTGGCACAATAGTAACTATACCACGTTCTTCACAAATTTACAAGCATGATACTCGACAAAGAAACATGGCTATATATAAAAGACAATCCGAGATTTGTGAATGTGATTTAACTGTAATTACTAACTCATTTTAATATTTATATTAGATTTACTTAATTATTATTGATTCAATTATCGTTTTTTGTTTGTCAGGTTTCATCCTGTGATATTAATTGTTGTTGCGATATGGATTGCGATGCTTTTCATCTAACTACATTTTCCCACTGTAAAGATTATCATCCAGAACTATATGATAGTAGATATTGTTATGATACGAATTTTATAGAACGTAATAATACACCATTCATTCTTGAAAAATTAGCCGATAATCTATTTTGTATTCTTTATGATAATCTTCCACCCAGTTATTATGTAAATGAAGAGTTGGTATGTTTATTTTAATATAATTTGCATTATCTTCTATAATATGTATTACGATACAACTTTATTGTATATTGTAGAATATTCAAAATCGAAAAGATTTGACGGAAGCAATAGATTTCAGTAAACCTCAATGGAAATGGGAAATTCGTGAATTTATATATGATTATAATTTCACTGGCATTTATCAAGATGGCGATTTTATATGGATATTAAAAAATAATTACATTCAACCTTTAGGTAACATTATTTTACTAAAAATGAATAATTATATATAATTAATTTTTATAGCATTCAATAGATTAATGTGAAATATTATTTCAGATCTACCACAAACAGGTTTTACAGCACTGTGCTCATTTAAAATGCAACTAAAATATCTGCAAGCTTGGACTGATATTTGCATGCAAGTTGAATTGACTAACGAAAATGCTTATCTATTTCCAAGAGCATATAATAATTTTACAGTGATTCCTCCCTTAATCTTATTTAATAAAACTTATCTTATGTCGCCAGAACAGGTAAACAAATATCGAGAATAAAGTAACTTATTATTCAAAAATATGTAAATATTATAATTTGTGTGTGAATATATAATTTATTTACAGACTTGCTCAAGAAATGCATGTCTAACACCAATTAATCATTACTGCCGTGACTCTTGGAGTGTGTGCAACAAAACAGAAATATCGGGTTACTGTTCAAATGAAAATTGTCACAATATAGTCAAAGCAGTTAAATACGTAATTTCTCATAATGGTTCTCTTGGTATTAGTAATATTCATATATATTTTAAAATAGTTAATGTTTCTTCTCAATTTTATCAAAATTTTGAAGTTTCTTATAAATGGATTGATCAAACTAATGAAACATTTACTTTGAGTGGTAATCCTGGTTATATGCGAGGTAAGCCTCTAATTATAGGTACACTGAAGACTAATAAAAGTAACACAAATGCACAATATATTAGTTTTAATAAAAGCGATGAATTCTTAACATTACCATTGGGTCAAAAGAATCAGGAATGTAATGAAAATGCTGATAGATATGTCGTAGTCTTTGGAGAAAATGTAAAATTAAGATGTAGTGTAACCTTAAAAACAAATAATTTTTCAACAGCATCTTGCGTACAGTTACAAAACTATACATTTCAATTGTTGATGAAAGATAGTATGCAAAATATCACACAATCAGATCAATATACCGTATATGTTTCTAAACTTGGTAATTTTACTAATAATGATAAATCCAATTGGACACAAATTTTACTTGACAGAATACCTCAGAATATTATATCAGGACAAGTATTTAACAATCAGCTTTGGTGCTCAGGATTAATTACATCTATACATTTACATATTTTATATTCTACGCTAACAAAATCTGAAAACTTAAATAATTACAACATATTAGGGATAGGTATTACATTTTCTGACGAAATTGATGTATCTTGGCCGAGATGCATTAGTCAAAATTGTAGTAATATTCTTAAGATTAGTATAAGCAGTTATGTGACATTTCATGATATATCAAAACCATCAAGGTATTATTTTGCAAGCAACTCTGATCTTGACATTGCTCTCCCTTATGATTTTTTTTACCCTTTCCTAAATAATGCTGAAAGAATTCAGCCATATTTAATTATAGCATACACTATGATATCTAATAGTATTTTTACATATTTTTAATATAAAACACGATAAAAGTATTTTAATGCCTTGTCGTTATTTATAACATATGCACGTATTTTATTACCATATATACCATTCTTATGGAAGATATACTTTTATGCATAAGATATATAATAGCCTTTAATGCGTGCGCGAACTATATGAATTCGGATAGATTGATATAAGTGCTCTCAATAAACTTAATTTAAATATTTATTAAATAAAATTGGTTAGAAGACAATATTAACAATAAGAAATGGTATTAGAATTCATTTTTATAAAATAAAAATAACTTTGATGGATAGTTAGGTATGTACTTTTATTTGAAGATTTTTTCGTTGTTTAAATTATAAAAATTAAAGAAAAAAGATATACAAGGATGTTCAGTATTCGTCTCCTATCATATTAATAATACATTTAAGTTTCTGTGTGTTATTTCTGAAAAGGAAAACTTTCGTTTACATATATATTAAATGGAAAGAAGAATAATAATAAATTTTATTATAAAATACTTCTAATGTAAAATTATTTATATATTATATCTTTGAACTTTTTGATACAGATTAAAACAGGAAAATAAAATATTTTATTATAAATATTTATTATACAGTCATTGCAAAGCTATATCCACTTCTATAAGTAACGATTCTTTATTTATTTTTTTTATTTATAAATTTATCAATTATTTTTAATTAAAAAAGTGTAAATATTGCGTTGTAAAGTATTAAACAAATTTGGTACACATACTGCCATCTAGGAACACAAAAACAGGTAGTACTACTTTCATAAATGTAGTGCCATCTAGATATACAAGCACAGTCCGTATTAATAAAGAATAAATATAAACTGGTCGAAATGTGTAAATGTGTAAAGTAGTGAACATAAATTAAAGTATATTTATGAGTTCAAGTTATGCCCATTATGCTAATTACCACATATCGTTACTACTATGAAAAATTTAAACGTTACATTTTATACACTAATATATTATACAATGTTTGTAATATCTATTAATAACAGAATGAATATATAAATTAATAAGACTGATATCAAGAGCGTTTCAACGTTTCAATATAAGCATTTAGCATAGTTCTATACGTTGTAAAATCTTTTGACAAAATCTGTGAAATATGATATTCTCGGTTCATTTAAATCTAACTAGAGCAAAAGTAAGATAATTTTTTGATAGGTTATTGTGAAGTGAAATATTTATTGTCCCAGAATGAATGTGGTCCGTATTAATTCGAGGAATGTATTTTGCGTCCTTTTGGCACTTTTATCGAATACAGTTAAAGAAGCTTATATGGGCTATGGTAATACATATTGTATTTTTTACATTGCATAGATTTTAAAATAGGTTAATTGCAGTGTTAATAAGAACTTATTGTGCACTAAGTAATGTAGGATTTACATCATAATGTTGATTGGATGTATAAATATCATTTAATAAATGTATTATATTACCATTTTTTATACTTTATAAGCCTATCAATTCTTTGTTTTATGTACTGTAATAAATTTAAATTATAAGAATGACAAGCAATACAATACACAAATAAATAATCCACGATACATAAAGAAAGAGTCATGATTAAGAAAAGTGCAATCTTTATATAATATTAATTTATTGCAGGTACCATGACTAGTTATGCATTGAAAGAAGCAAATGTAAATACTACGCCTGCATACAGTAATAAAAAGGTATGTTTTTTCTAAATAGATTTAGTAAGTCTCTAAAACCTATATTTCATTATACATTTTTAGGAAGATATCATAGGTTTATGTCCAACTGGTATTCCCTGTTCTGAATTAGGTGGAGATTGTTTAAAATGTAATTTAAGCGTTAATTGCATTTATGGTGCAGTTTATGATGCCAACTGTTCTGTAATAGAACATGTTGATTGTGTAGTACGTACATATAATATATTTATTAGCGACAATCTCTAAGTAATCTTTTTAATATAATTGTATTTATTTTTAGGGAGATCAAGTATTCCAAAAAAAATATGTATGTCGTTATTGTTATCAGACTGAACATTGGGAACATCAGTGTCATCAAAAAAATTCTTGTAGCTCAGTTGCATCGCCTCAACAATATTATAGGTTTGTATTAATATAAAGGAGGAAAATAAACGCATTTTATTTACTTCTAAATTAATAATTATATTCAATGTATATTATAAATATTTCTAATATCTTTCATTATTTTAAAACAGAACAAATTGTACTGTGAATAGTGATATATTGTGCTTGGGAAGAAGAAAATTTATGAAAAACTTACCATGTAATTGGACTGTTGGATATCGTTGGTCAACTGCTTTAATTTTAAGTATTACTCTTGGAGGATTTGGAGCAGATAGGTAATAAAATGCAGTTATATTACTTTACATTTATTGTTAAATCTTATAGTAAGTAAATACTCTAATAATTTTATTTCTTTATTATGTACTGCTTTTTTCATTGATATATAACTCTTATAATAGGTTTTATTTGGGACATTGGCAAGAGGGTATTGGTAAATTGTTTAGTTTTGGAGGACTTGGTGTTTGGACTTTTATAGATGTAATATTAATCTCAATGAGATATTTGGGTCCAGCAGATGGCTCTCTGTATATTTAAATTTTGCTCCACATCGTTAAAATAGCATAGATGTATTTGTGATACTGAGTAGTATATAAATTAATTAATATATAAAATTATAGTTAATATGATATTCTTTCTTTTATATACATTGTATTATACTTTGTAGAATAGAAACTAATATTTGCGCATTATTTAAAAATAGATTGCAATGTGATATGTACATAAATAAAAGTAAAGTTATTCTGTAAATAAAAACGTTTTTATTACCTGGATACTAATTCATGTAAACGTTTTTCAATAAATACAAAACTAGAAATTGCATCCTTTATATCATCTCCATCAATCTGTAAAGTTAAGAAATTGAATTTAAAATTCGTTTTACTATAGTACTCTTACATGTTGTATAGAACGTTTAACTATTTAAATAATTATTAAAAAATTTGAGACAGTTGTTATAGAGAAAATATAATACTAACTAAAATGGAATAATATCCTAATTTCTTGATCAGTCTTAATTTTAAATTCATGAGTCCATGTGGGGTTTTAAGAAATCGTAAGCACGTTGATTCATCTAATACATCGATGTGAACATGCCTATAAAGGTAAATATAGCAGTATTAAACGTATTGTTACATTTTATATGTATATGTATATATTGAAATCTTTTTTAAAAATCTCTGAAAGTGTCTTATATTACCCAATAGGTGCTGCCACAAAACTAACACCTGGTATATAAATTCCTTTTACAGGACATTCAATAACGACGTTTTCAAATTGCATTTCTTGAGAAAGTACATTTACAATATTATATATAATTTTTACTGCCCTTGATATTGTCAATCCCACGCGTATACATAGCCGTAAATCATTTGGTATTATTATATTTGATGATTCAATTTTAATACAATTTAGCAATAAATCTAAACGGGCTTGTGTTTTCCAAAATTTATCATTTTTCAAATGTAAGAATATCTGTTTTGTAATACATTCTTGTACTATCTACAATAGAATATGTATTAATATTAATAATTTACCAATAATAAATAATATGATTTTACATACATTTTCTTGTTGATAATCAAGAATCCATAAGGATAAAAGTACGTTTACTAAAACACTTGGCTCTTTTATGAGATGAGGCCGCAAATGATGAATAAATAGACATATTTCGTGATAATCATTATCTATGAGCTTATAATTCAATCTACTTATAGACCATAAAAAACCATCTATATATTTTATCTGATGTTCTTTATGTTTTCTACTGTTAAATCCTTCATTTGCTAATATTTTGTTTTGAAAAATTATATCTTTCACCACATCATTAACTAAACGTTTCAAAACATTTAATTCTAAAAAGTACATTTCTGCATATAATTGTAGAATATGTGTACCTGATATTATATCATATTTATCAGTATTAGATATTAATTCAGTACTTAAGTTATTTAAATTAAAATTTTTTGAAATTATTCCATGCCTTAAGGCCTTACACAATGATATCAATAAGTGTCTATGAACCACCAAAAATTTGCCATTATTTTCCACTGTTTCTTCTAAATCTTTTATTTGTTCTCTCGTTAAAGTAACATCACATTTAAATGTAGATTCTGCTATAATACATTTTTCTATTAGCAGTAGATTATTCAATGGAGGCAAATATTGTAAAATTAATCTTATCTCTTCAGCTGCATTTTTCTTTTTTAAAGCAAGGAAAAATAGTAACATTATCATTTCTTTCTCAGTTAAACTATTGTTTAATATTGCTCCTTTCATTTTTTCGATTGCTTGTTTGTAAAAATTCATATTTATAATTTTCGTGGGTATACTCTTGCAAAATAATACTAATAATTTAAAGGTATCATGGTAAGACATAATATCTAAAACTTTACAGCATTGTTTATCCAAATCGTATAATCTCTTCTTTACTACATCTGTAGATTCTAGTGATCCGATTAAATTTTTAATAAAGTCTCCATAAGATTGTTCTTCAATTTTTTCAGAAGTATTTAGTATTAATTTATTAGAATTAAAGTGTGTTGATAAATTTGTCTTAATATTATACAATTTATTTGTAGAATTATTTTCAATCCTATTCAGTTTTTCTTGAGCTAAATATTTGTTGTTATTTATATTTTCTCTCAATGTTTTCTCAAAGAATTTAAGTATTGACAGTTTAAAACTTATCTTTTGTTGATCATAAATTGTTCTATTATTCTGTTTAAGTACATAAAAATTCATTTTTAACAAATATTTATTGGCTTTATAGATCAATCTTACAAGTTTATTTTGTCGCAACATATTCATTACGATTATTTATCAAATTTATCGGCGTCGTACCAGCGTTCATTGTATATACGCATCATTACATAACCCTGTATTGGTTATGCTTAGAAAAAAGATAGGTTAGGATTTAACGTGTTTAAAAAAATGTATCTATATACATTCTGATGTCCAACATAATATATCGTAGTATCATTATTTGAGGTCATTTAAAAATATATTATTTTACGTATTATTTAAGTAATTTTGAAATAATTTTTAAAATATAGAAATACATCTATTTAATGAATATCGTTCTTTGTAAACAATTATTTTAATAATAATTTAAAGTGTTTTTTATAATTAGTATTATTATTTTATAAATTTTCGTCATATATTACTCTTTATTGCATTACTCTTGATATATTATTTGATTGCATTTTGTGATAGCAGTATAAAATCTAGCGAGTGGAAAGCGCGCTCGTCACTTGCTACTAGCTTCTTCTCTGAGCAGACTGTAATTAACCGACAGTGATAAGTAATAAAACGCTCTCGCACGATACAATAATACAATTTTCCTTTACGCTCTCCAGCAATTATTTTTATGTGGCAATATCTACATAACCAGTGCTATCCAACCGTCACATATTTGATTGCAAATTCAATGACAACAGGATGAGAGTCAATCGGTAAGAATAGTGTCGTACTTAAAAATAAGTAAATATAAAATTATCATTTAATATTTAGAATTTTGTATGTGGTTTTATATTACTTAAATTATTTATAAGCATATATATGATATTTATTCACCATAAAGCGTATGCAGTGCACGTAAAAAGAAAAATAAATTTACGCACTGCGTTGTGTTAAAATACATAACCTATACCAATTAATTATTTGATTAATTTTATGTTACAGATAGGACGTGTATTTACTCGTGTAGAATATTGAATTTAATTTTACATAAAAATGCCAACTGTGATAGCTTTAGATGTATCTTTGTCTATGAGACGTCCAGCAACAGTAGGAGGAACTGACAATTCTCAGACTGAACCATTAACAAGGCATCATTTGGCTGTGCATGGAATCAATGCCTTACTACATTATTTACAAGCTAACTCAAAATTGGAATTTGTTTCCTTGGTAATAACTTTTTAAAGCAGTTATCTTTTATTTGAGTATTAAAGTATTAAAGTATAAGCATATCAATATTATATTGAATATTAGTGCTCCTAAATTATTACTATATGATATTATTAATTTTGATAAAATATCTCTATGTAAATATAATTATAAATTTCAGGTTCTTTTTTCTTCATTATATGAAGTCATATGCCCATTTACTCGTGATTATGATAGCATACGTGCAAAATTACAAAATATCGAAGAATGTGATAAAACTTGTATTGAAACTGCACTTCATGGCGTCAACAATGTTATTATGGCAGAGTGGGGTAATACCACAGCTTGTCAAGTAGTACTCATCACAGATGGTAATCCTGGAGTCGGTTCAATGTCTTTGGGTGATTCATTAAATTCCTTAAATATAACAAGGGATGTAAATCCATTTCCACTACCCTTTCCATATCCAGGAAAATTAAGCGTTGTTTGTATTGCTCCACATCAAGGTACATACATACTAAATATGTGACTTTTCATAATGTTTACTCATATATTTATTTTTTATATATTTTTTGTGAATTATCAGATCCTGGTTTATCTATTGGTTTACCTTTGTATCAACGGTTAATTGATTTAGCCGGAGGAGACAGCATTATATTGGTTCCCGACAGTCCACTTTCAAAGCATACAGTTACAGCATGTTTCCAAAAATTAGCAGAGGCAAATTATGTCTCGTTTCAAGGTTATTTAAAATGCGGTAACCTGGGTTCTCGTATTTTGTTATCTCCCGCACCTATGGTAACTTGTTCAATAATATTTTTGTACGTAAATTGAACTTTATTTAAATATTCTTTAAATATTTTATTTAAAATATTTCTCGTTTTCATAGCCTTATACAAAAAAAACAGATTTTGTATTACTCTCTGGATTAATAATATCAAAAACTATTGAGATTTGTGGATTCATATCTGTAGCTGATGTTGGTAGTCCCAGTGCCATATCCAGACATTTAGTATTACCTTTAGCAACTGAAAAGAGCTCAAATATGCAAGGTATATCATTAGAAGAGGATTCTGATACTGACGAAAATGAAGATGATGGTAAAATGCCGTCCTTTTGCGTGTTACTTCATGGAGCACTAAAGGTAATATTTTAAAGAAATTAAACGATTATTAAATATTATATTGATAAATCTTGTCTTTTTAGGTTGAAAATATGGCAGCTTTGTGCTTGTTAAATAACGAGTGGTATGGTTTTATATATTCATGGGCAGATACAAAAAAGAAGTCAAACTTAATGTTAACGGTATTAGAACCAGGTTCTGACGTTGTACCATGGTTAGGGAATTTTAGTAATTTGGGCCCAAATGATTCTGCTAAGAGTACTGCAGTTACTTTCCCTGTCAGGCCAACTGAAAAAAGAAGTTATACTCAAAATGCGCCTTCATGGATTCGTCAAGTGGGATTACAATCTGATATACAAAAAATATTGAGGCATGCTAGAAAATTGCCAGAAAAGACACAAAACTTTTATAAAGTGAGTTGGAAAACTATTCTTTCATATCATTATTTATATAACAATATTATAATTTTTTACAGGAAGTAAACCGATTACGTAGAGCAGCTGCAGCTATGGGCTTTGTGGAATTATTAGAGAGCTTAGCGTGTATATTAGAACGTGAATGTACACTGTTACCATCAAATTTGAATCCAGACTGTACGATTCAAATGGGGCATGTTGCCTCAATGATAAGAAAACCAGAATTTCTTGAACTCAGATATAATATTCCACCCGCCCGAACAAAATTTCATCATGGGGATTCGTAAAAAAACAAAATTGCATATATGTAATATATTTGTATCTAAAACTGTACATGTTTATTCATTTTCATAACCTAATACAATCTTAGAATTTAAATATTTTAAACTGTAAATAATCTGTAAAGTGTATTAATTTTATATAAAATGTATAAAATATAAGTATCCAATGTTTAAAAATTATCACTTCTCACATTATTGAAGTATTATTTTAAAAAATTTATTTTTAATTTTACTTTAACAAATGATATATTATATCATACAAGCCCTTGCCACTCTGTTCACTTGAATACACATCGAAATCCGGAACATGTACAAATAACGTTTTCTTTGGATGAATATTTAGAGATTGATAAAAAATATATTCGCATAGATATCTACCAGCGTCGTGCGAAACACAAGCTTCGTATCCATTTTTACTTGAATTCGCATTAACAATTTCACAAATTCTGTTGACATCTATGTTAGTTTCCAAGACTTTTTGTATACACTTAGCGTTATCAGGACATTTTTCATTTATATCCAATGATGCATAACCAGTACTATGAGCATTATGTTCTATTGTCAAGCATTGCGCTTTATGTGATACACCGACATGTATGACAATCTAAGTAAAATATTTATAAGAAGAAATACACAATATTCTTTTAATTATATCGATCGAATGTATTTGCCTGATTAAAAATTAATACAGTAAAATTATTTTCCCCTTTTACATTCAAAATAGAGATTTTTACGAGAAAAGGGTCCAACATTTTTTTGACTACAAATTATTACGTTCATTACTATTTTCGGTAGAAATGTTTAATTTCTACTTACCGAAGGATTAAATTCTTTCCATAGTTTAGGTACATAAGAAGATACATAATCGTAAGAAACGGGAATTTCTTTTATTATCAATTGAACATTACGTAGTTCTGAATCAGGCCATAATTTATCCAATTGTTTTGCTGCTTCCCAACTAGCATTAACAGTGTGCATTCGAAATGGTCCAAATCCAGTCACCAAAACAGTATCTTTAAAATTAGTATCCATTATAACATTTCCAATACATTCAGTTCTCTGGTTATAACAATTATATGTTTGTTTTGTTACGTGGCATATTACCATTCAAGTTTTTGAAACATGATTAAGCACAATTAGATACAATCTATCTATATTAGAATCCAGCATTCAATGATCATTTACGAAAGTAAGATTAATTTCATCTGATGGTAATGAAAACGGTGTACATAATTTTTAAAGTACATATTCGTCTTTAAATTTTGTTGAGATTAATAGTTTAAGTTTCACCTTAATAATTGCAATTTAGCCAGTGTATCTTTAATAAAAATATATTATAAAAACTTTATTGTTGATTATAATATAGTATAATATTATAAAGTTTGGGCAAAAATGAAAAATATACCGTTTACGATTTTTATACACTTTGTGCCGTGGCAAGATTATATTGTTATAAAATAAAAATACAAAATCTATGATTACTTACTCTTTTAATATTTAAAATTCGATTATCAACATATTATAATAGTGATCGACATTACCAATCGTTTATTTATATGTTACAGGCATTAAAGATAATCTTTTATAGAGATACTGGATTTAATGGGAATTAAATGGAAATAATATGAGTCAATCTTTTAATTTTAAAATTATTATCAAAATTATTGCATATACATTCATGCCATTTGTCACAGAATAAGAATCACGTGGTCAAATGATAAATACTAAAAAGAAGTTAAATTTACATTATGCATCATTTACATCCATCGATAAGATAGATATGTGATGGAATCAGAAAAACACAATATAGTACACCGCCTTTATGAAGTATGGCGCTAGTGACCGTATTTAAATCCGATACACCACTGAACTCCCGCTCATTTAATCCAAGAGTTAATTTTAGTATTATTATTATATTTAAGCTGTTTGAAGTTGTATTATGTCGAAAAATAATTAATTTCAAGCTTAATCACTATTTAACCAAGGCGTAAACGGTGAGGTTGCGTAACTAGATCTTCTTTTTATTATGAGAGATAAGCTTTCTGAAATTCGCTTCGTTTGCACATTTTGTTATTGGATATGATTCCAGTAATGCATCTATCGTTACTGCAATCTCGTCAAAATTGATCTTGCCATTCTATTTTGACTTTTTTCTATAAAAACTAACAAAATTGAATCTAGAGCTCTTTAAAATTCGTATTAACACATTGTTGACTGGTAACAAGTTAATTCGTCTTTATATGCCGAACGTTGTTGATCGATGACGATGACGATGACTTCCATATTTAAATTACAAAATAATAGCCAGTGACATGACATAGTTTCTGTGTAAAATTGCCAGTCAACAAACTGTTAAAATATATTGATATAAAATATTATTTAATCTTAAAATATCAAACTTATAAGGTATAGATATATATATATATACAAAACATTTTTAAAGTACTTATGATATATTTGTCTAAATTAAAACGAGATATTTTACATATGTATGTATATATATATATACATTTTCAGTGTTCCATATAAATTTGTTCACTATTATATATAGTCATATTTCTTGTTAAAATTGTATATATTCGTCTTAATTTATAAAAATATATATACAT
>JAITYT010000622.1:725100-748359 GCA_025433975.1 Liostenogaster flavolineata | reverse complement strand
ATATATATATATATATATATATATACATATTATACGTATTATATGTATATACGTGTTATTTGCATATATAATATAGTAATTTATATTTATAGTATAGTATATTCTATTTTCATAGGAAAATATATTTCTTACATTAATATTATATCTAAAAATGATGCATTTAGATCTTACACAACGCACAGCAGCTGCGATATCGATCAGTGATGATCGAGTTCTACGTAAAGTAAGATCGTACGAATGACATATTTTTTATGTATTTCTAGAAAATATGCTGTAATACTTGTGTTATTTAAACTAAACATTCAATTTATAATAAATTATATTTTATGAGCAACAATATTTAATATTCTTCTATTACCAAATGACTTTGAAAAAGTTGAAATATTAAAATATAATTAAAATGTACGAAACTTAACCTTTAAATATTGTGTATGCTGCTACTGTATATATGAACGTTATAATATCTGTTCAAATTACGACGTATTTCTCAAGATGTTAGAAGGACTTGTAGCTTGGGTACTAAATAATTATTTAGGAAAATACGTGGAAAATCTAAATACAGATCAATTGAGTATTGCGCTTTTGTCAGGTAAGGTTATGTTTTGACATACAATTGAACTTATAAAAATTGTAATTTAAAAAACAGAGTCACATAACAAGTAATGATTTTTTAATTATTTAGTTAGCAATGTGTCATATTATTTTTAATGTAATGCTTTAATCCCATACACGATAAATATAAGTTTTAATAATCGTAATTTTTACAAATAAAGTAAATTAATTGTAAATTTTATTCGTAAAAAATTAAATGTCTCTAAAATTTTGCAATCATTCTTTGATGCAATATGTTTAATAGAAAAAATATAAATGTAATATAATTGTAATTTATACTTCTTATTTTTTATTAGGTGAAGTAGAATTAGAAAATTTACCTCTGAAACATGAAGCTTTACGTCACATTGGCCTACCAATTGAAATTAAAGCAGGATTTATTGGTAAAGTTAGATTACAAGTACCACTTCGTCAAATAAGAACTGCATCATGGGTTATTGTTATAGAGCAGCTATATGTAGTAATAGGACCAATTTGTCTGGACAAGGTAAATGTATCTTTAACATGAATCTTTTGAAGATACATAGTGGTACCTATATTATTATTATAAAAGATGAATTATCTTGTTTAATATGGTAAACAAAAAAATATTGTAGTATGACCATGACGTTGAAGAACAAGCGCTTTTAGAATATAAACTTAGTCGATTAGATTCCTTGGAAGCCAGGTGGAGAGCTAATACTGATCACGATCCGGGATATTATGCTACTAGCTATAGTTCTTGGCTTAATTATGGGACTTCTTTGGTAACAAATATTATTGAGAATTTGCAACTGAATATCAAAGATGTTCATGTAAGATATGAAGATGGATTAAAGTGTTCAGATGGTAATAATTTATTATTTTATTTATTTTTTAATGATTTTAGTAATCACTTAATTAAAATCAAGTTATTACAGAATATTAAAATTATTATTAAAATTATAATTCGTAGAATGGATAACAAAAATTGAAAATATATTTACTATGTAGACAGTGCCATAGCATTGGGTATTACAATTGGTGCATTGAGTGCACAAAGTTGTGATGCTAGTTGGATACCTGGTTCTACTTCATGGAATCTTACAGATGCTTCATTTAAAGTCATGGAACTTGACAGGCTTTCTATTTATTGGGATCGTGTAAAAAAGGATCAGCTGTTTGGTAATCTTAACCTTGGTGACTTGGCTGTACGTATTAACCCATAAAAAACTTTACATTGAATATAATACACTAGTAGTTCCTACATTGTATAATAAAATTGTATTTTATTTATTTATTATATTTATTATCTTTATTCTTTTTTTGCCACTTAGACTGCAATGAATGAATGTAATAATATAGACAAGAAGCATATTTTGTTACCAGTAAATGCAAGAGCCCATATCAATAGAGATCGATTTGAAAGGCCATTAAGATCTATAAATAAACCAAGAATAATAGTAGATCTTATTCTAGATGAAGTACCATTATTCATAACAGATGTAAATACATATATAACATTGAGTTTAATAATAACATTATATACTTTATTTTTTAAAATTTCCTCTTTAGAGGAAAAGTTCTACAACAATTTTTTATAATATATAAAAAAATGTGTGCATGCATATACATATACATATACACACATATATATTTATATATATATATATACATATATAGGAACAGTATGAGCTGATGGTTGAATGTATTAAGGAACTCGAGGACTTAGATCGCCGGAAACAACGGATGTTTTTTCGTCCAATGGTTTCTGTAACAGAGTCACCTAAAGATTGGTGGAAATATGCTGTACAGTGTTATATGGGCAAGGAAATTTTTAAGTCTAAAATATCTTGGGAAGATATGCTTATTAGGGGTAAAGAAAATGTTGCATATGTCGATGCATGTACTAAACTGCTAGGTATGATGTTAAAATTTCTTGAAAAAGGTTTTATAATAATATAACATTTCTTTTTTAAAAAAGAAATTTATTACTACAGGAACCCCTACATCTATATTGCCAACAGAAACTAAATATTTGAAAGAGAAAGTTGAGCAAGAACGAAATTTTGAAGAACTTAGAGTTTTGCGAGAGATAGCTATGTATAAAGTTCGTCCACCAAAACCTTTGCAAGGCTCTAATGCAAATGTACCTCAGGCCCGTGGAATACTTTTACAATGGTTTCCACAGTGGTGGGGTTGGTACTCAAAGATACCACAGAGTAATATTCAAAATTCATCTTCTACGTTTGACGGAGAACTCTTGGATGTTCTAGCTGATACTATTGATGATGATACTTTACTACGTCGTGATACTGTTTTTGGACAATTTAATTTTGCCTTATCTAAGGGTGCAATATCTCTCTGTACTATAGATAGTAAAAATAATTGTACTAGAACTGTGATAGAGTTGCAATTTGAAAGAGTTAATTTAACCTATGAATCGCGTCCTAGATGCGGATCTCACAAATTTTCTATAAGCTTAGGTGCCTTATATTTGCACGATTATTTAACAGAAAATTCTACTTTTCCTATTTTAGTGCAACCACAAGTAGTTACTACGTCTGCTCGTATACGTAATTCATCTGAAAAAATAATGAATCAAATGCCGCAGCATTTGTTTGAGTTAATTTACGAGAAAAAACCACTACATATGTGTGTAGATCATTCCTTACATGTATATTCAAGATCTTTGGATGTAGTATACAATCAGGCAGTAATATATTGGCTTATAGATTTCATATGTAAACCTCATAGACATTCTTCAAATCAAAGATTACAAGCAATGAAAAGAAGAACACGACGACAACTTATGAAAAATTGGGAACAAATTCTGGATGGAGAATTCGTATACCGCTCATCCTGGGATTTACAATTTAATATATCTGCACCGCAAATCTTACTGGTTGAAAATTTTATAGATTCTAATGCAGCAGTAGTAGTGGTTGATTTTGGAAAATTGCATTTGTCGAATAATGTTAAAGAAGAAGAGGTAATTTCAAAACCTGGCTTAATAAATAGCGATGATGATGAAGATGAAAGATTTGAAACTCCTTGTTCTACACCACCTGGTAGTCAAGAGAATGGTTCTGTACAAGACTTTCAAGCATTTTCTGAAGCAGCTTTACATCAAAAGTTATATGATCATTATTCTATCGATTTGAACGATTTACAAATTTTAGTAGGAAAAGTAAAAGATAACTGGAAGCACGTGCGCACAAGAGCAACATCTAGTTTACACGTTTTGGAAAGATTTAACATATTTCTAAGAATAGAAAGAAGAATTGTCACGACGTCGGATCCTAACTTTCCGTCTGTAACAGTATCTGGAAATTTATTACGATTAGTAGTACATGTAAATGAACAGAAGGTGGAAGCAATTCGTTTAATGTATAATTTATTGTCAAATTTCTCTTGGTCTGTTGGTGCACCACAGAAAGATGTAGTTAGTGACATACCTGAAAGTCCAAAGAAAGAAGGAACTGTGGATTATTCTTTGAATCATGTAATGATGATACAATTTACAATTAATCAAATGACATTTGAATTACAATCGTGCAACCGCAGTGTTGCAGAGTTACAAGTATCAGGAGTTCAAGTAGCTTTAAGTAAAGGAACGACAGATTTAAGTATGTCATTGTTAGTACATGGATTACTTCTAGTCGATGCACTTCAAGAATTTGGTCCTGATTTTGAGCTATTGGTAGCTAGTCATAAACATGTTGGTATGGATAGCATATCCGGCAGCTTAAGAGACTCTGAACCTACATCTCCTACTTCACCGGTATCACCTGGATCTCCAGAGCCTGCTGTTTCTAAAATTTTAACTTCACCAATGGTTCTTACTCATGCTTTGTCTAATTTGGCCGATAATTCTAAAAATCCCCTATCTCCTAAAAATAATTCATTAGTTGGTTTGGATAAAATGGACACAGAAGCTTTGATCGTCATAGAACTACAATTTATAGCTGATTCTATGGAAAATTTAAGAGTAGCCAACATACAATTTAATAATTTGGATATTATTGCTAATCAAAAAACAATAGTGGAATTGATGGGATTTTTTAAACGAATTTTTCCATCTCGAAAGCTAAAATCAAAGCAGATAGAGAGGCAGAGTTCATTGTCACAGCAAATTACAGATTCAAAGGCAACTACCAGGACTGAAATTGCGTTTGATTTTCGCAGATTGAATGTTTTACTTCTTCGTGCAGTCATGCAAGATGATCATTTAATAGGTCAAAAAGTAGCTACTGCAACGATGTCTGACGCACGTATACAAGCAACTTTAGCAGCTAATACATCACTTTCAGGATCTCTTGGTGGTTTGCAAGTTTTGGATCAAACTTCAACTGGTAAAATACATCAACGGATTTTGAGTGTAGGCAGAGATCCTCTTGTAGAACCTCTTCATCAATTATTAGAACATTATAAAACTTCATCCAATCAACTAGAAGCGTTTCGTTTTTCAGCAAATAGAAATACTAAACCATTGCCACAAAATGACTCTGTAGAAATTATTGTAGACTTAACAATACGTGTTGGTAGCGTATGGTATACTCATGCACCTCATTTACTATCAGAATTGCATTCATGTGTCAATGAATTTAAACAATATTTAAGTAATCTTGCAAGACAGATCAGTGTGGCTGCAACAGATATGGCTATTGGTTTAGTAAATGCAGAAGATTGGACAATACCGCCTCGTAGACGTTTGCCAAGTCTTTCAATGTTTTCTGAAAATTCTGGTACTTTGTCTTTAAAATTGGATATCTTGTTAGATAGTCCAGTATTAGTTATTCCACGTTTCTCACAGAGTACTCAAGTCTTCGTTGCACATTTGGGCACAATGTCTTTACAACATGAACCTCATCCTGCTTCAATGATGAAGCATAAACTAACTTTAGAAGTGCGTGATATGAATTTATATTCCCTTGAAATAACAAAAAATATTAACCAAACTCAAAGCCACTTACCTTTGAGAGCTGATGAAATGTATTCTTGCAAAGAAAATGGGAAACCAATATTGCATGACACACTTTTGAAGATTGTGGTTGAAAAAGAAAATTCATTAACTCAGAGTTCCAGCTTTTTGCTTGACGAAGAATTTATAAATAATCCTATTGTTCAAGTTTATGGAGTTGTATTAACTCCTTTAAAAGTATCATTATCGCGAGGTCAATATGAACAATTGCTAGACACTATAAACAGATTGTTTTCGATACCACCCAGGCCTTCGGTTGCTCAAAAGCTAAATGCTACAAATAAAGTATCAAGCTATTCTGATAAGCTAGATTTGTTGATAAAAGTTTCTTTTGAGTTACCAAGTTTAAATATTGAATTAAAACAAGGACTATCAGAACAACCACTAGTAGAATTATCAATGCAAGATTTCATTGCAAAGTATGAAAAATTACAAAAAAATGAATCGAGAATACAAGTTGCATTACGTTCGCTTCTCATGGAAGATCTTTTATGTCCAATTGAATCACGGCATCGGTATATGATGCAATCCTCTGCTCCAACTCGTGCTAAATTATCTACTGGAGTATCGAAATCTTGTCCTGATCTTGCTTTTGTTCAAAAATATAAAAGTGATTATGGACGGGGAAGTTTACCTGACAGATTAGAAGCAGATACTTTGTATGGAATAGTACCTACTCATTGGCATAGAGCACCTACATCATTGCTTGGAACACCAAACACGCCTCCACCATCTCCTGGTATTGCCACCAGTGAGGAGAATTTAGTTTTAATTAGTGTTACAATGATAGAACCAGATGATAATGAGAAAATACAGTTTCATCAAAAGTTGGTGACTGTAGATTTTAACTGTTTAGATTTAGTAATGAGTGTAGAATCATGGATGGTGGTATTCGACTTCTTTGGAATCGCAGGACCATCAAGAACAAATATTAAAGTTACTACGCAACAGGTACCTACAGAGATTGAACAATTGGATAAACTGGATAACTTTCCTTTGAAATTAAAAACTGAAATTGAAGTGATATCTTTAACATTGGTATTAATACAGTCCGAAAGGGAGATAGCAAAAGCAAACGTATCTAATGCTAATATGCATGTTTCAAAGGCAGATGGAAAAACAAAGATTTCAGGATCTTTAGGATCTATGTCACTGTTTGATTTAACACCTCATGGAAGATATTACAGAGAAAGATTTTTATCATCTGGAAGAGAGGCATTGCATTTTCAATATTCAAGTTATACAGATTCAAATACTAGACCTCACGATGCGCAACTGAAATTAGAAATGTCTGCAGTTCATTATATACATACACAACGATTTATTGCAGAATTACAAGCCTTTTTTGGACATTTCTCACAATTATGGAGCATCATGACGAATTTACGAACGGATGCTGGCACTATGATAAATTTAAGTAAACGAAGTATGAGATTATCATTAGAGCTTCACGCTGATGCACCAATAATACTACTTCCAGTTAGTTCGATATCTGATGAATTAATTTTGTTAGATTTGGGAGAGCTTACAGCACATAACAGTTTTAAGACTTCTCCAGTTATTGAAAGCTGCTTGTTGGATGTAATGCTTTTAGAACTTGTTAATATGGATGTATATGCAGCAAAAAGGCTACAATGTGACAGCCATGATGATGACACGAATACTGTAACAGTTGGAAGTTTTGTCATAAAAAAATTTAGCTCGTCTTTACTCACCGAAATGTGTCATTTAAAACTTCGCATTGAACGAAATTTAGATACGCATATGTGTAGAGACATTCCTGATGTGAGTATACATGGAACACTTTCAACAATGGATTGTGCTTTAGATCCAGCACAATATATGTTAATTCGTGGGTTGTTGTCGTACAATATCGGTGAAAATTTAGATGATATACGTTCGTTTGTACAAGATATGAATAACAAAGTACAATATTCTTTATCGACTGTAGAAAACAATGAAAGTGTATGGACAAAATCATGTATATCTCTTGAATTAGTGAACGTTACAGTAAAATTATATCCTAATCATAATATTGCAGCATTAGCATGTATTAATTTTATAAAGTCAAAGTTGACTGTGGATTCTTTAAGTGACGGATCACAAGATATTGATTTAGTTTCTCAAGAAATTCAAATTACTGATACACGGTTTCAGGATGAACCCACTAATAGACAGTCTAATGTATTTACAAGTATCTTACAACCACTTAGAAATTCGAACAGTGTAGAAGATCGTGTACAAGCTGAAGTACATCACAGAAGACGTAATACTTATGCTGCAAGTACCATTCTTTTGCATAGCATGAGACTGACAGCTATTTTAGATTGGTGGGAAGCTGTAAGAGATTTTTTGATATTAAATGCACCCGAACCAGATCTAGTTCCTGGAGTCTTACAAGTGGTTACATATAAGGAAGGTGGCAATGATTCAATAAATACGATACCACTGGAATTGAAAATTAATATTACAGATTCTGAATTAGTTTTTGTTGAAGATACATCTATCCCTGATACTAATGCTGTTATTTTAAAATGTACTGCTGTTTTAGCATATAAACCGACACCACAAGAAGACGAAAAACCGCTTTCGTGCAATTTGTCACATTGTGAATTATTTTCTTGTATTTTGGGATTAGAAGAAGAAACTGCTTTATCCATTATAGATCCTGTAGGTGCAAGTTTAGAATTGACACAAGATAAGTGCCTTGAAATTCAATTACAGTCGTTATGCGTAAGATTAAGTTATCATGATGTAACGATGTTCTCAAGAATGTTGAATTCTCTCCCAAAACAAACTTTATGGGCTAAACAGAAATCGAAAGAACTGTTAACCAACATGGAAAATCAAGTACTGAAACTAACTATGCTTGGCTTTACTGAAATTGACTGTAGAAATGCTTTAGAACGATGTAATGGTCAGCTCGATGAAGCAGCCATATGGTTGACGCAAAATGCCACACCAAGTTCAGATATTAATTTAAAAAACGATTCTATGTTTTATACTGTAAATTTGCAAACATCTTGTGCAAGGATATGCATTATAGATGACTGTAGAGATGCTGATGTACCACTTTTAGAGTTAACTCTGGTTGATTTATCTTTAAATCAGATATGTGCAGGACCTGGACAAGTTTCAGCTACATTTGCGATTGATTATTACAATAGAGTTCTTAGTGGTTGGGAACCATTTATTGAGTCGTGGAGTGCCTATTTTCATTGGGAACAAACAATTTCAAGTTCTCTTAATCCAAAAAGATTACAAATAGCAATTTCATCTTTGGATTCTGTAAACGTTAATATAACATCAACTTTGGTAGAACTTGTTCAACTAGTTAAGAATAACTGGATGCAAGATTATTTTTTGTCAAACAGAGATTTAAATATCAGTACCTTTATATCAAATGGACAAGCCTATAAACGACGATCACCTTTTATTCCTTTTGCATTGAAGAATGAAACTGGCTCTAATCTTTGGTTTAAAACTGTTATTGCTACTACAAATAATACAAAAGACATCGGTCAAAATTTTAAAACAAAAAATGTCCTGCAAAAAGATGAGTCATGGACAGAAGTAGCTTCAGGTAATACTGTACCATTTACATTTGAAGAAAGAGGAAAATTACGGCATCACTCTACACATATCATTAGGAGACATCAAGTCATTGTGCTCGTCCATAAATGGAGACCGGTAGATCCAGTTACTGTTGATCGTGTTGGTATATATTTTCGACATGCAATTGCTGATACAACAAATATTAGCGTGAGTAAAAAATTAATACTTGATGGAAAATAACTTTTTATATGTAATAATAATTATTAGCTTGTGTATTTTATTTCAGGGGATAATGTCAAAAACCAGAATAGTATTTGCTGTTGAATTAGAAGGTTCAGCTAGAAAATTGATTACAGTTAGATCAGCTTTACAAATAACGAATAAATTAACACACCCTATTGAAGTTAAAATGGAAAAGTCATTGGATCAATTTAGATGTTAGTTTTAATTGATTCTTTTTTGCAAAATTTGAATATTAGATAACAAATTTTAATAAATATATATTTCAGATATATCATTAACTAACTCAGTTAATGGAAGATTGTTACACGTTCCTGCACAGTCTGTAATTTCAGTACCTTTAACATATACTGATGTACAAATGTGTTTCAAGCCTATATTACAAAATAATTCGTTTCAATATTGTACAGAGTCAATAGATTGGACTACAGTTAAAAAACCAATGGAAATTATTGAAAATCATATTTCTTGCAGAAATAATCAAAGCAATGTATTTAGGTAAATTTAAATTTCACAATATGTCATCTATTAATTTTAATTGATGCAAATTCGTTGATTCCATAATACATACATTTTTATATTACTATTATAATTTTTGTAGAATGTGTATAGCAGTAAGACGAAATAATTATCCAATGGATGTTAATTACATGTTACCAGCACATACAATAATAGTGATGGCACCTATCACGATAATTAATTTGTTACCACATGAATTGTTATACGAAGTAGGAATAGAAAATGGTAGAATTCAACCAGGTGGTAATGCTAATTTACATAAACTAAATATTGATGATGTATTAAAAATTATTGTACATTTGGATGGTTATCCAGGAGCAGGCACTGTATGTGTAAAGAATTTTAGTTTCTTAGTATTATAAATATTTGTAATTTTGTAGTAATTATGACAGCGTATTTTTACTATCTTTAGATATTGCTACCACAAAATAGTAATTCATTTACTACACGTTTAAAACTATCAGATGTTACTGGTAGGATACTGTTCCTGCATGCATCCATTACTGTTGAAAAAGGCTCAGCTATACAAATTAACATAACTGCACCTTATTGGATTATAAATAAGACGGGTTTACCATTGGTATATAAGCAAGAAGGAGGTGGAATGGAAGCTGCCGGACAATTTGAAGAACATGAGAAAGCCAGAATGGTAGCACCACTACTATTTTCATTTAGTGACGAAGAAGCTAGTAGAACTTTAGCAGTTAGAATTGGTAGTGATGTTCATCCACATGGTATTCCGCAATGGTCTCAACATTTTCACATACAACCTGGAATACAGGTCAGTAAATTTTAAAGTTTAAGAAAAGTCAATAACGAACAATTTGTTGTATCTTAAACATATATTTTATAAATTTATGGCTTTTAAAAATGAAAATAATTTGATAAGTGATTTCATGTATTATAATTTAATAGGTACACCGACTTAGAGTCACTCTACGAGATGGTAGACCTGATATTGTATATCTTATTAGCGTAGCAACGAGGGTGGCCAGGGGAAGATATAGGGCTACGACAGTAGTCACATTATCTCCACGGTATCAATTACACAATCGTTCTACTTACAAATTGGAATTGGCACAGAAGTGTTTTACTACTACTGTAGTAAGTATGAATAAATATAAATGTATATTAGGTTAATTAAAAAGTAATTTCGCATTGTTAGGTCAAATTAAGAATTATATTTATATGTTAATCAAATTTAATTTACAGACTCATCCAGATGCTCAAGCAACATATATAACAATTATGCCTCATTGTCATATGCCATTTCATTGGCCACGTCTTGATAAAGATTTATTGTTATGTGTTCGGATAATAGATGTAAAAAATTGTATGTGGTCAGGTGGTATTAGATTGGATGATAATTATTCCTTAACTATCAATATCAGAGATTTAACTGAAAAAATGAATTTTCTCCGAGTTGATGTAGTATTGCAAGAAAGTACATATTTTATTGTCTTTACCGATGCTGACACTATGCCACCTCCTATAAGAGTTGATAACTTTTCTGAAGTTCCATTAGTTGTCAATCAAGTGAGCATTCTTCTTATGTTTTGTATGAAAGATATTATTTTATATGAAAGATAAGTGAAATGCTACCGATAGTTATTTCGTCGTGTCTATCTATTACTTATTAACAGTCACTAAAAATATTTCCGTAGGTTACTGTTCCTCATAAATTGCAATGGACCGTAAGACCACATTCATCAGTACCTTATGCATTAGACGAACCAATTCAATCAACTGGTTTAGTATTAACAGCACCGGGAGGCGTTACCGCTTCGTATGATTTAAATGTTCTCGGAGAAGGGAAAGGTTTAACTTACGAAAACTTCATTTACATTGCATTTGCAGGTAATTTTTTTAATATTATAAGAATTTTTTATAAACTTATTTACGTATTCAAAGATATTTATTAGAAGTAAGCTTTACAGACATTTAGGTAGCTAGATCGTGTTGTTGGTTATTAAAAAATCATAATATAAATAATCATAGGGAGCTCGATGCAGAGCTCAGATTGATAAAATCGAACTCGAATAAATTCTTCCGATACTTGAGATTCTTATTTCAAATTTAAAATAAAACGACACACGATCTTTATCGCGATCATAATGCAGTATATAATATATGTACTTCTTTTCTGGAAATGATAAAAAATGCCGGTAATACTGATAAAGAATATATTTATTTTAATAGGTACATTTAAAACTGATTGTGATCTAGGTGAAGGTAGTACAGATCCACTAGACATTGAAACTCAACGTTTAGTTTTGCAAGCTGGATCTGGTACAGCTGGGTCTACTCAAAGTAGACCTTGGATAGCTCTTTCTAGAAAACAATATGGCGATAGATCACAACTTTGGAGAATGACTAGCGAAGGACAAATACAACATGAAGGTACTACTTTATTAAGTACATATTTTAATAGAATACTGTGAAAAGTATTACTTTAACATATTTTTTTTTAACATAGATGTTAATTAACGAATAGTAAAAGAATCATTGGTTGAAGATAGCCATTTTGTGTATTACGATATAAATGTTGAGATACGTTTTTGAATTAACATAACATCGTTTAAGATATTAAATATTTATTTTATTCGCATTTTGATCAATGCGATAGGTTCTAGTCCCCCAAGGGATAAGCATTCTAAAGCACCAGACACCGTATTAGTTTTGGATATAGCAGGCACAGCACCTCAACCATTTACGTACTGTGCACTTGCCTTGAGAAAACCTGATCCAAGACGGCGATCAACACAAACGTGGCGATTCACGGACGATGGCCGTTTGTGTTGCGTCCATAGAAACATGT
This sequence comes from Liostenogaster flavolineata, assembly GCA_025433975.1. Taxonomy (NCBI): domain Eukaryota; kingdom Metazoa; phylum Arthropoda; class Insecta; order Hymenoptera; family Vespidae; genus Liostenogaster; species Liostenogaster flavolineata. The sequence continues at coordinate 735,673 of JAITYT010000622.1, read as the reverse complement.
GTGTTCAATCAAAAGATGGATTCATGGGATTATACGAAGGTAAGAATTTGAATACTATTTACAATTATTATCAATATAAATATAATAGAAATTGATGTATCATGTGTACAAGCTGTTTTATAGTGTATACAAATATTTAGCATACAGATACTCTTATTTATGTTTATTTTTAGGGAGTGAAGCTGTACTAGGACCCCAAGTACATAGTAACCCCCCACCTATTGAACAAAGAGTGGGTAGACAAAAATTACGACCAGGATCTGGATTCTTATCTGTTCGAGTCACCACTGATGGTCCTACACGAGTTTTACAAGTATTAGATATCAAAGAAAGAGTAGGTTATTTATTATATGTTAAAATAAATTTAACCATAATTAATATATTTACTCTATTATATAAATATTTTCATAGAAAAAAACCTTTGCTCTACTTGAAGAACGTGATTGGGCACATATTGCTATTTCCCATCGTCCTACACATATCAATAATGACGTGGAGAATCTCAATTTTCGCGAATTACAATTAAAAGTTAATCTACCAGCAGGATTGGGATTATCAATAGTATCGCAGAAACCAGCAGAAGAATTGTTATTCTCTCGACTAGCTGGTATATCTTTAGAACTTACACAAGCTGCTACTAATACAATATTAAACTTAAGCATGGAGGATGTACAAATTGATAATCAATTATTCGAAGCACAGTGCACATCTGTTTTATATGTTACCCGGCCATCACGCACAGAAAGTGATTTACGTCCTGCGCTGCATATAACTGTGGAAAAGTTACCATCCGAAAATGAAAATGCAGAAATTTATAAACATTTAATTGTAAGCATTAAGCCACTATGCATTCATCTGGAAGAAAAATTAATTTTAAAGCTGGCAGCTTTTATCGGAGCTGGTCCAAAATCAGAATTGGAAGTACCATTAGATGAAAATGATTTTAAAGCACAAAGATTTATATCTGAAGTATCTGCAACTCATGCTAGACGATATTATTTTGGTACTTTGAAACTTATTCCCAATCAAGTGCGTATCAATTTAAATTACATAATTTATGCAGCCTAAAAATATCAGTAAAAATACTTATCGCCATATACTTTATTATTAATTAATCATTTATAAAATATGAATTGCCTTAGGTAAAACTCAGTGTTCTTACTTCTACAAAATTAGCATCCCATCTCCTAGCAATAAAAAGGAAGTTGGGCTTGACGTTGATTAAATTTGAAGATGCTACGATTGAGCTAGAACCGTTTATTAAAAAACATCCTTTCGAAAGTAGTCAGTTTCTTGTGCATTCCATTATAAAACATTACAAGGATGTATGGAAACTATTTTAATATTATTTTATATTTTGTAATAATAATCAAAGCATTTTATCATGAATATATGGTTAATTCCAGGAATTAAAATGGCAAGCGGCTATCATATTAGGGTCTGTCGATTTCCTAGGCAATCCTCTTGGATTTATGAACGATGTCAGTGAAGGAGTTTCAGGTTTAATTTATGAAGGCAGTGTTAAAACTTTAGTTAAAAATGTGACACATGGTATTTCCAACTCAGCAGCTAAAGTAACAGAATCTTTATCAGATGGATTAGGTCGTGTAATTATGGATGAAAGCCACGAAGAAGCTAGACAAAGAATTCGTGCAAATACTGCAGGAAGTAGCGATCATTTGGTTGCTGGTTTAAAGGGCCTTGGATTTGGTTTATTGGGTGGTGTCACCAGTATATTTAAACAAACGTATGATGGAGCTAGTAATGAAGGTTTCCCAGTATGTATTAACATATAAAAATACGTAATATAAATTGTAATAAAAGAATTTTAAAAATCCATAATTTCTTATAATATAATTTTAGGGCTTCTTTGCTGGTTTTGGAAAAGGAGTTGTTGGCACAATTACAAAACCAGTAGTAGGCGTCTTAGATCTTGCAACAGAAACGGCTACTGCTGTTCGAGAAACAAGTAGAAGGTACGGAAAATAAATGCAACGATAGTTTATTAATTTATTTATATTATAAATAATTCTATAGTACAAAGTATATTATGAAACGTTTTAATAATTTGTCAATATGTAATGCAGTGCTCACCGCATAATACCGAAACGAGATAGACCTCCTCGTGTCGCAAGTGGACCAGCTGGCTTATTGCCTCCTTATAATAGGCAACAAGCAGAGGGTCAAGAATTTCTGTATACTATTAATAATCGTGATTATTCGGAACTTTTTGTCGCATATGAATGTCTACGAAGTGGAACTGAAAATTTGAGACTGCTTGTATCCAATGAAAGAGTTCGTATTATATCAGGAGGAACAAAAGGAGTTGTAACTGAAGTTGGTTTAGCAGATCTTCTTCATTGTCAACCAATGCAAAGATCAGAACATAATAGTTCAATATTATACTATATAGAACTAATATCTAGATCAGACTCAGCGGCAACAATTGCCGATGGACCTGAACCATTAAGACGACCAAAAGTTCGTTGCGATGACGAAGAAGTGGCTAAACGTGTACGTATACAAATATTATAGAATACGAGCTAGTAAATTTATTTACTGATAAAAATGAAATATTTGATCAAAATTATATTAAAGTCTTGTAAAATTATGATTTGATTTGATTTGCAGGTATCACAACAAATTAACTATGCCAAAGGAATGCACGAAGAACGTTGCTTAACGCTTTGTTTTTCGGATAATATGTTCGACGATATCCAATATTATAAATAATAGTACGTATCGTAATATATATATAGATATTATTAAAAGTAACGGCAGAATAAAATTTTATATCTTCTTTAATAACATATTTATTCGGAAAACTAGTCAACGGATCTATTTTGTTTTATAGAATACATCAGCAACGCCTGATTATACTTAATAATTATTGGTAATAAGACTGATAATAGACATAATACGCTGGTGCAGTGTTACATGAATCATTAAATAGCTCTGTACCTTCGCAATTATATCTTGTAAAATATAAAGCATTATGTTATCGCACATATAATAGATACTTTTGATACTGATTAAAAAAAGTTAAATTGGTATAAAAAGGATAAAGGATAAAGTTTATAACAGTGTATATATATATACAAAATATTTTCAATTTTCATTACATATTAAATTTAATAAGTTTGATATCTATATTAAAAAAATAAGTCTTTTAAATCATTACCTTTTAAAGAAAAGTAGTATATAAAACCAAAGTTTATATAAATTACATATACTTATTTTTATCAGATTTCTTACTATTTACACTTGTTTTAATCGTAGTGTTCATTTTTTGTATAAAACTGAAACATATTGTATAAAATATGTAAATGTAGTTAATTGTACTATTATGTATTATACTTGGTACAATAAAAATAATAATGCGAGGCTAATTACTTACTGGAAAATTAAGAAGAATTATGCTCAAACATAATTGCAAGATGTGTAATATATTATGAATATTCGTACATGAGTATACTAAATAAAGTTGATAGATTTTAAAACCGATGTATTTTAATTAAATATATTTTGGAAGCATTAATTATGTACAATGGTAGTAAGGTAGAAATTATGAAACAAATTACAAAATGAAATCGTTATAATAACTGTATTTTATTGTTACTTCATATTGGTAATAAATACTTTAACAAAAAGATATATAATTTGTGATAGTTAATTTTGTGATTTAGATGTACTATCATAAACAATTAATATTTTTTCTCTAAATAATTTCCATTATTGAAAAACTATCTTATCTGGCCATTCTCATCTCCCTATTAAAGAAATATAATTTAAAAAGGTATAAAATGTAAACTTTACCATATGTGCGTGATACACAAAGAATATCTCATACTATCGTACTCTCAACGATAATATTTATGTTTTATTTAAAATTAAAAGCAACGCGATAAATTATTTGGTATTTAAAATATCAACAAAAAATGATACATGATTAATATCGTCATGGATGAAAATATATTTTAAAACTGTAAATAAAATTTGTAATATTATTTTATTAAATTTTGTTTAAATAAAATTTTGTTCAATTTCTTACCCATTTCTTAGTAGGTTTGATGGAAAAGAAAAATATTTATTCTATACATGATATATGACTTAATATGATAAATTTATTATGTTATTACATAATAGTAAAATAAGCATTTTTTGTGTGTAAATTGTGCTATGTTACTGTATAAGTTTTGTTTTTGTTTTTTAAATTGAAGGCGTTCAATGACATTATGAGGTTTAATTATCACTGATTTCATATTATGTCAACATTACATTACTTAATTTATTTATATGTAATATGAATTTTTCGATCATAAGTCGCACATTCTCTATTGCCGTTGCATATAATGTTTATGAAACATTATAATCGATTATTTTTAAACTTCTTTAGTTTAATGTAGAAAAATGTTTGTTATAGTAGTGGCAATTAAATACACAGCTCTGAAAATTTGTTGCGTGGGATTTTTTCAATGAAAAAGGATATACTAGACTTCTATCTCGCAATATTAAAAAATATTAAGCTCTCTGAAATTTCTTTGTACATTTTATGAATTCTTTGTCAACGTTAATTTACACAAAGATATAAACAGTAGTTTCTGTAAAGCGTTATTGCTTTTAGTAGTATGCAATAAAAGTAAATTGTTTTGTTCACCATTTTTCTTTTGTACTGCACTATCTTTTCTTTGAATTTGTTTTGTATTCAACTTAATCAATAATACTTTTAACCAGATTAAATAAATGAGATGCTATCGGAAATCCTCAATAAATAAAAATATACAAATGCGTATATTGCATTTTACAAACATCCACATACATTCAAATTTATAAGCAAAAATTTTATATTTTAATTTACTATAATACATTACATAAACTAAAAATTATAGAATACTGTCTTTCAAAGAGATATCGTCTTTTATCGCAAATATTTATCTAGCGAATTCTAATTGTGCTCTGGCAATGAAAAATTTGCAACGAGTGATAAAAATTGTAATAAATATAGCATCAAAAATGTAATAATAATATAATTGTATGAAATGGACATAACCACTGTTGTATGAAAATAGTGAAACATTTTTTCTATGTACTATTTAAATGATTATCAATACATTTGCTTTATAGCTATATGTAAATATCCCTGACATATAAAATCTAAGATACAATCGATTTAAATATTTTTTCCAGTGGCAAGTAATTATTAAATTGTAAAACCAGGTATATTTACATGTAACTGATAGTTTCATATATCAGAATTATTTATCTAATTTTTCCATAGTATACATTTCATTTATATTATATTAATTCTTATTAACGCATGTTCGTAATTAATGACTACATGTTATCTAATGTCAATAAAATCACATATTGAAATGAATGTACTTTGAATGATTTATTGAATAGGTAAAAAATGTAAGCAGAATAAATATAAATATACTTTTTAATACATTACATAAACTTTGATTTTCTCTGCTGATTAAAATTTATTTCTGTATTAATAATTAAATCGTGTCAGCAGAGAAACAAAGTATTATAAAAAGCTGTGTATTGTAAATTTGTTATCACATCTTGCAAATACTTTGTATAATATATTTCCAAAATCAAATTCCTTGATTATCAAAAAATAACATTGTATTTCAGATAAAGAAATCCTAATTAAATTTATCCCCTAATTACTTAAAAATAGATTTACAGTATGTGAATAACTTTGATTTGTGTTTATCTGAAATTCATTGTGGTTTTAAAGCTATGGTATTGTAGTATTTTCACATAAGTATGTGTGTACATTTTTCTGTAAATAGTGAGGTAATCTTTTTGCTTTCTTGTTCATGAGACAGTGTTTAACGCTTATATTAACTTAAACTTAGTTTTACAGCCGATCATTTGAAAGAAATACGTTTAAAAATAGCCAAAAAAGGAATACATAAATAATAAATAAAATAATATAATAAATAAAGACCTGCTTTACTCAATATGTAAAAATAGTGAACAGCATAATTTGAAGAGAAAGCTCTAGATGTGGCATTAATAACCACTCAATAAATTTGCTTAAAATGTACACTTGTTTTATATAACAATAACAACAACAATAACAATAATTGATTATTACAATAACTGTAATTTTATAACTGTTATCTTAAGAGGCATTTATTACTGACTTGCTTGCAAGGAACGTATCTTACAGCATGATTCTGCATAAAGTATACTGAAATAAGTACTTGAATGATCGAAATTAATAAAATAAAATTTTTTAATTAAATTAAGTGAACGAAGCTTATTAAACTTTAATATATTTTTGTATATCAGTATACTTTATTTGAATCGATCCAATTACCTAAAAAACTGTTGCACAGAGTAATAGGTTCTTTGGTCCCTGAACCTGAAACTTGTACTTATGTATTTAGCACCTTAATCTTCGTTTTTTATTGTTCCAATCCTCCAATATACGTTAAAACTTGATTCGTGTGAAAGATGATAATTTTTAATATTTATATATTTCTGTATGATGATACGGTCTTAAATAATTTCTTTTCTTGTGCGAATTAAAATGTTGAAATTAATTATAAAACTAATTATAAAATTATCCTTCTTTGTTCTGTATGTAAATCCGTACGTAAATCTATAAAATTATATTTTCTTATAAATATTTACTTAAGACCACTTGTAACTTGATACAATTCTTTTTAATTTTTGGAAAATAAGAATACTAAAATGTTTTGTTTCATTGTAAATTTGATGTACTCTTTTTGATAATCCACATACGTGTACATTTATGTTGATGATATTAATTTCAACATGCATATCTTAAAAGTGAAACAGCGTCTTATGGCTTACAGTGGTCTTTAAAGGTTCAGGGAAATTCGCATTGGAAGCAATTAAAGCAAATTAGAATAAAGTGGATTAGCAAATTCACTTAAACAATTATTAATTACAATAAGTATTATTACTTTAAACATTTTCCTTATGAACAAGTTGCACGAATGATTGTTTTTAAAAATAATTAATTAGTACCCCAAGTCAGTTTTCTTTAATTTATGCGTTCTGAACGTATATGTGTATACGTAAAAACTATATGTACATGTACGTATACCTTAATTTTACCTATTATTTATACCCCATTTTATTTCATCAGCCACTGGACGTATATGTTTATGTGCATTAAGTATAATAGATAAATCAGTTCATTTGACTGCAATAATTTGATCTTTACTTTATGGCATTTATAAAATCCTTTCACAGCATATTAAATTAAAGCTTTTAATATATTCAGCTACTTATAATTAAGTCAGCTCTTTCTTAATTTACAAAATTATTGTATAATGCATACAAATTCTTTACACAAATACATCAAGCCAATGTACTTTTTAAACATACTCAATTATTCATTGATCATGCTCAATTATTTTTATCTTACATAGGTAAGTGTGCGTGCAAATTATTTCGATTATAAATTATAAGTGAATAATGTTTGAAAGCACAATCAGATAATTCTAAGTATTCTTTAACATTTACATGCTTTCTTGAAGGCTTTGTGGTACTACGTATAAAAAATGTATAGACCCAATACCACTTTCTTCAAACGCATCGATATAAGTGTTTTACTATTGTCTGTGCATGATCTTTCTTTTTTTATATTATTCGGTATATTGACATTACTTAATAAAATTTTACTTTTAAATTGTGTTGATTATTTTAAAAATATATAACTAAAAAAAAGAGGAGACGCATTAATTCTCAAGATCTTTTCTGTGCCCATTTTAGGTCATCGGCTCTAGGTTTACATCCTGTTGTTTTTTCAATGAGAATTTCTAAAATGTACCAAAAGCGTAGCTTCTCTAACGGCCAATTTAACCATCCGGTAGTAATGCAAAAGTAAGTTTCGTGAGGCGCGACATGATGCACACGATGATGCTTTCTGGGCAAAATTATTCTATGCTCCTGTAGCCACACTACCCAGGAAGGTAATCCAAAGTATGTATGAGACCATTTGTGTATCTGAAAAATATCTTTCATTTGACCTAATTTTGTAACAGAGTTTGTACATTATTAAAATATATCGATAAATAAATAAAATGTGTCTATAAATGTGTAAATAAAATAGTCTTAAAAATCCATGACGAGATAAATTACTTAAAACTCTAAATAAAAGATAACATAGCATTAAACTTATATTTCCAAATATAAACTGTGTGTAGAGTTAGCATCATTTCTTCTCAAATAATATTTCATTTTATTCTTATTAAAACTATGTCTTGTATGTGCAATACAATACCTGATTAGTCATTGCTACGAATATAGCAAGTAGAAACCAATAGCATGTCCAAAGAAATTTGCATTCAATTTCTGTCTCTGACAAAGTAAGGAAGTCCCATGTCAGTTTTGAAAGGAATGGTATTGTGACCATGAAGTTATCGCCATTTGTTTCGATGAAATCATGTCTTGTTATACTTGTCGGATCTATATGATGTTCGCGAAAAGGCCTTAAAAAATTCTACAATAAAAATACTAACTTAGGCACATAAATTAATCCAATAAAAAATCTTACTGTACATCTCCAATAAGTGTAGAAGTATTTTAATAAAACATGCATAACAAATTTTTAATGTTGGACAATGACTTTAATTATTAATTAATAAGACGTAACACATTCACTTACTTTTCCTAAAATTGGAAGCTCTACAGAGCCCCATGTATCTGCAGCCCAATGGACTAAACCGGATCCGAAATCAGCCGTAACGATACCGCATAATGCCGCTACTGCTATCGAACTTAAATTTTCTAATCTTAATCTGACGAGAATGAATACAGAATTCACTGCTATAAGCGTAATACAGATACTGACACAGATACATTCTTGCGTTCTTTTTCCTATAACAAAAATAAATATGTTAACATCACGATGCATCGAGAATAAAATAATATGAAATCGAACAGTTACAAAAACATAGTCATGGAATGCAATCTATAGAGAAATTCGATATTGATTCGTTATTAAACGATCAGTTGCAAGGAGAATATTATTTATAACTGAGTTTTTAAAGTTTGTCAATAGCTCTTCGTTTTGCATCAATATTTTAAGAAATTCCGACAATATTTGAATAAAAAAGATGGTAAAAGTGGGAAAAAATCGATTTATTCGAAACGTTTCTTCTTATTATTTCTCAACAAAATAAACGATTAAACGAAGAATATCTTGACACGAAGTTAAACATAGAACTTTGTTGCTCGGTATGAAATAATTTCTTTATTATATCATAGATTTATTTCTCATTTATCGTAGATTATCGTAAAATTAGAAATTAATTAAAGAGAATCGTTCGATTATTTATCGAAATCCTAAATCGCAAAGCGAGAAAAATCTATCCGCATTAATGCAATAATCTTTAAATGGCCATGTTTTGTGATTAGATCGTTCGTATTGTCACGGCTCTTTATTTTTGTTCTCAGATATTTCAAGGTGCAAGCGATATATAAACGATAGATTTTGGCAGCGACAGTTAAATTCTAATATAACGAACCTTTTCTCATTTAATTCTACACATTTACAATCAACTTTACGCCTTTATTCGTAAACTTTCACGAGTAAACATAGTTGCAACATTAATCGTACCCATTCGTCTCGTAATATCAAATAATCGTTTCTCTCGTTTATCGACTACCACAGTCTTCTGTATATCGACAATGGACAATAATGTCCATTGCGATTAAATGATACAGCGAGTAAACGAGGAAAAAAAAATTAATTACTACGCACAGATATATAACGATATCGTACGTTTTTCCCCTTATAGATAAACAAGCACAATAGGCAAATCGTAGACACATACCCGTGCTGTACAAATTGGCTAATTCTTGAGCGCCTTTGTGATTCGGACCCCATCTAGGCACGGTTCTGTCCTCTTGCGAGGTAGGCACCACCGAGTTGGCGTTCGGATCGTCCTCGAGCATCGAGTTTTCGTATATCTGACGCTCTGTCTTCACCGGCGCCAAGAAATTCGTAGCCATGGAGCGTGCGGCGCACGCTGCCTGCTCCAAGTTAGGTATCTTCATCTCCTCCATTATTAGCCTATACCTTTTCGATTCGTTGTAAAGTTTATACCTTGCGTTTTGTCAGTGATTGATCGTGTCATGCACCGATCGGCCGGCCTTTTGGCATTGTGGAATTTCGTTGCGCCACGATCTCTCGCGAAAGAAAAGAGCAACCGTAGTGACAGTAGTAATACTAATAGTATTGGTAGTAGTAGTAGCAGTAGGAATAGTAACAGCGGTAGTGAAAATAGTAGATATTCGCGTTCCTCCTCCTGTGCGTTCGTTCTAACATTATCGTATCATTGTACCGTGCTGGCTTTAAGATCCGTCGTTTTCCCTGGCGTTGTTTCGGAACGGAACGAGATACGGTCGTTTCCATTCGTGCATCGCCCCACAGATGCCTCAAGTAACGTCTTGATCAGCTTTAGCCGTGTCCTCAGTGTCTCTCGTCGATTCCCTTGTCATGGATTATCCACCCTGATTTCGTCGGTATTCATGAGCTGTCGGAGAAATGCATCGCTTTGATAGACAAAGAGGTACTGGG
>JAITYT010000622.1:710754-721399 GCA_025433975.1 Liostenogaster flavolineata | reverse complement strand
TTTTTTTTTTAAAAAGAAGATTGCCCCTACGATTAACCTCTTTCATTAGCGTTCAACGAGCGAGTTAACCCGTCGAATTTTCTATATTCTGCCATGACGCGCGTGATCGTTGCGTCGTCGTTAAACGTTGCGTGTAAAGTTTTCTAAATAGGGCAGACTTTCAAACGGATACTAGCAACGTTTCTTACTTAATGAAATACGACTCTGTACCTTTGAGCTTACATGTTCGCTACCAGGGTCACGTAAATGTGGCGCCTCGATTCTCTTACCTGAACCCGGCGTCATAAATGTGACATGAGTTCCTTATCAGTTTACGATAAGTAGTTACATCAAATCATACCAAAAATCGATTTGGTTAAATTACAAGATAATAAAATACACGTACGATATTTTTGGCCCGAGGATAATCACATATTTTAATTTCTGAGTAGCAACTGAATCGATCGGTTCGGTAGAGTAAGTAACAAGAAAGTACCAACGTTTTTATTACCTTTATGTAAGTAACTAAATACGTCTAATATAAAGTATCACTTATTTGGAAGATTATAAATACATCTTACAAAAATTGTATAATATTAGAACAATAAAAAAAAGCTGGATTGTGATAGTCGATTTTTCTTCGCGGCACTGATAGCGAGCATATTTTGAAAGCGAGATTATATATTTTTTTTTCCTCTTCAAATCTATCTATACTAAATCAGATTTTATTTGCACTAGTCTCAATTGCACGCACAAAAAAGAACTTAAGGTACGTTTAACATATCACTACAGATTTCAACGGCTATTATTCTGCAGAATGTGTACCGATCAAAAATAATTGGCTATATTCTTTATAATATTGGTTAATACCAAAGTATATAGAATTACACGATGTTAACACACATGCGCGCTCGCAATTGCATCCCTCTTATTGAGCCGTGCAAGTGCACGCATGAAAGTACATAACTTTGTTCAACACTTTGCCACGCGATGACTCAGTCTCAAGCTATCTCGGGATTCATTCTAGTATTTAGTCACGAATATTTTCTATCGTTCAATGTTTATTATACGTATTAAATATTAATACTTAATTTAATTAAAGATATATAAAGAAATATTAAGAAATAGAAAGAATCTCGTTAAAAATACGCCAAGTTACGCATCGGTATCTGAACCTTAACAAATTTTGATCCAGCGGATCATTAAATTTATTAAAAGCCGTTCGTTCGTTCGATCAAAGTATCGTGTCGTATTACATCGAGGTACCGTAACATCTGACAAGATCATTGACTCAAGAACTTTAACCCTCCGCGATTCAAGACTATCCTCCTTGCGAGCTATTTTTAACGATCTCAATGATCCGTGAAGTCGACCCTAGACTGTCAGGGGTTGAATTTGCTCAAACAAAGTTCGATTCTCTCGAGATAACACATCGAACGGATAGATGAACATTCCAACACTTTGGTAAATTCAATTCGGTAAGTTCGGTTTTTCGAACGTACACGTCGGAACGATCATTACGTCGCCTTCTTACTATTTACGTGACGTTTCTATAATTTTAACAGTTGCCCCGCAGTTGATAGAGACGTCTAGCTTCGCGTTCGAAAGACACTGGACCAGCGCTAAAAAAACTGTACACGATCGTTTAAAGACTTGCACCGATCTAAACGTAACGTACAATGATTTCAAATCCCGTGATAATAAAATCGGTTATCACGAGCGACACTCGTTCGCTTCGTCAAATTCGCTGCGCTCTTCAGCGGACAATTATGACCAGTTCGAATCGGTAAACATAGCAACACGAACACAGCAGAACGGATAATAAAACCGATTAAGAAATTCTACTCCTATTTTAACCTCGACATCCATTTTCACCTACTGTTACTCTACCGTTCTTCTGGTACACTTCCAATACCATCGTTCGCTTATTTTCATCGACTGATTTAAATCACAACCGAGTCACCCTAACCCCCCCGAACAGTCTCTCCACTCGCGAGACACCAAATTAAGCCAAAAATCCCTCATTCTCGAAGATTAAAAGCGAAGAAGTCACCGTGACCGATCAATTTTAAGGTGGCGGTGACGGCAGCGTCGCGACGCCCGTATACGTCATCGTGTCGCGTCCACGCGGTTTCCAAGCCCCGGAGAGTCTGCCCCGATGACGAAGACGACGACTTCGAGGACGATATCTCATCGGACGAGCAATGGGAAAAGCAAACGCCTAGCGAGTCGTCGTCGTCGTCGTCGTCCTCGTGGGCATACACGGACGATCTAACGCGTACTCACGTACGTAGTTGCGTCGTACTTACGCATCGATAAAGAGACACACTCGCGTACACCTGGACGCACTACACGGACAACGACGATGCACACGCACATGTACGTAGGACGAAAAGAGAAGAGAGCGGCGTGACGATGATGTAGCGAAGGTAGTAGGTAGTAAATAGTATATTACGTAGTGTAGTAGCGCAGTAGACGGTAAAAGCCGAGTAAGCGCGTTTTGAGTCCAAAGAGAAAAAGGACGAAAAAGCTACGGATAACGAGAGAAAGTTGCTCACTGTCATGACGCGCGGTGTGCAGCCATCGTTGATGCAGGTACGCGGCAGCCGTTCGAAAAGGGTGTAACCGTGATAAGAGGTGCGTTTTTCTCTTTTTCAATCGAACTTGCCGACGGATTTGACCCAAAGACAGCGACGACGACGCCGCGACGACTACGACGACAAGGAGGTGGCGGTTGAAGCAATGACGCAGTGGGTCGTTCGCCGGTAGGGTATATAGGGAAAAGGTGACGCGAATAAGAGACACGCGAATACGCGCCTCGAGCCGGCGACGGCGCGACTCGCACACGACCAAGATGCACGCGTTACTTACACGCGCTCGAAGCGCTTCCTTCCGTTTCTTGATTACCACCACCAGCACCCCACCACACTGACACTACCACCATCACACTGTCGCGTGAAGAAGGAAGGAACGGCCAAAGCGGACAGACGGAGAAGAGAGAGACGGCGCGAGACGGAGAAAAGAGAAAGGGGAATGCTAAGAGACGATTGGCTCGGTTAGCCGGTCAAAGCGTGCTATTTGTAAAACAAACGACGAGTGAAAAAGGGCGAAGGACGCCTGCCTGGTGGGGGTAACGTCGGATGGATGGATGGGTGGATAGATAGATAGATAGATACATTTGCACGAGACACGTGTGAGTGTCGGCCGGTTGTGTGCGTTTGTACGTGTGCGGCGCGGTGGATGCCTCGTCGAAGCACGCGAGTGAAAGGGGGGGAGACGGGGAGAGAGATAAGAAGGAAGAATGAGTGGGTGGTTGGAGGGAGCGGGTATCTCGAAGAAAGGAAATTCGAAGAAAGGAAGGGGAATCGATGACGATCGCAGAAGCGCAAACGCGCGCGATACGAGGACGATGTAGGAGACGCGTCGAAGGATGATGATAGGAATATCGAGAACGATCTTCTTCTCGTTACGACACTCGGGATTGCATGGCATTGTCAATGGAGAGTCGCAGACGCTGTTCTACTTTTCTCGAACGTCTACGGCTCTGTGTCGTCATCGTCATCGCCGTTATCTTTTAACTTGACCGCGTAGGGTCGATTCTCTTTCTCTCTCTTTCTTACTTTCTTTTTCTCATACGCACACACTCTTCCCCTCTAAGTATAATTTCGCATCGTTCCCCTTTCGCCTCGAGGCTTTTACTTACGGCCGGCCTAGCCTTTTTAACAACCCCGCCTGACGACGATGACAACGGTACGCGTCACGACGCTCCACTAGCGGCGCCGTCGCACTCTCTCCTCGCGACGTTGCCAATCGCGACAGGTCTTGTGAATAAAAAGGTATAGTGAACGACAAAAATAGTTGTTCGAGAGGAGTAGGCTGCGCGTGCGCCTCTTGTTTGGTAAGTGGGTGGGTGGGTGGGTGGGTGGATGTGTGCACGTGCGCGCGTGCGCGGATAGTACGTGACAGAATCGGGTTATCGGCGTTTGATTTGAAAAAAAGTGGATGGACGTAAGGAAACGATGAATTAAATAAGAAGTGTCTCGATCGATCGACTTACAAGGGAGAGACGATGATTTTTAGGTAGGAGGCTTCTGTCGATTGTTTGTACATCTACCTTTTCGTTGTAGTATGGAGACATTGATGGTAAGATAGATTCGTAACTTACGAATATGCGTGTAGGTACGTGTATATACGAGCGAGTGTCGAGACACCATTTGAATCATTTTTAAATCATTTTTCGTACGTAGCTGAATGAAGCAAGTTACTTTAAAAAATGAACAATTATTTTTTGGAACAATCGTTCGATCATATGGAACGAATATTATTCGCTCTATCGATTGATCTTTCGATTTCTACGCAGCGCCAATTTTAATCGGTTCTTCTTGCCGCTGGTTAGCCTGTCTCGCGATATCTTCGTTGCTTTAATTCAGTATCGTATGGATACCAACGATAGACGTTTCTATTTCGTCCTGCTATCTTAGAGGCTCGATATGCACAATCGTTATGCAATACTTATTGCGCAAGCGGTCGATTAAAAATCGATCGTCGCGTCTAACGGCTCCTCGAAAAGAACAAAAAGGAAAATGCGTGCCTGAAAGCCAAGCCGCGCGTTTTTGTTCGTTACGATAATCGAGTTTCGTAGACCCTTCGCGTGACTTTGTGGTCACGTGGTTAATAATAAGTAAAAGCGTATCGATCTCCGTGGCACGACGATGCCTCAATACGGCACTGCAAGCGAGCAAGGATTTTTACAAGATTTTTTCACTCATTCCGAACGGCGTAGCATCGCTTGGATATTACGAATCTATGAAAAATCGTCGAGACTGATCTCGGAGTGTTTTTTGTTGCGTCATTTTTGCGATAGGATAAAAATGCGTATGAACGCGTCTCGGATTGAATCGTTAACTTAACGCGTCTATCTGCAATTTCTTCGAACGACGAACGAGAAAAGGCGAAGCAATGAACCCGATACTCGAAAGAAAGACTATATTTTTTCGAGATATTTATAATTAAAAAATCGCTAAAAAGTAGTGAGCCTGCAAGAATGTAAAAAATTATTAATCGTCATTAATGTTGACTGCATTGTCTTTAACACATCGCTACCAAACTTTTTTTGCCCACTTTTTCACTTTTATACGTATAAATTACAGACTGGGCCAAAAGTCACAAAGAATAATATTTTAAAAAATTGATAATTTAATTTTTATTTAATTAATTATTCAAATAATTTGATAGTGTTAAAAGGACGTTACGCAATAGCACTGCAGACTGATTAAAAGAAAACACCGTAAAATCTGTAAATAACCTAATGTAACGCCAGAGATTATCCACCATTCATTCAATTGTTTTAGATAATAACAGCACCATTCATGACAAACTTTATTTCCTTCCGTGACCATAAAACGGGGAATTAACGATGTCACGTATGTATTACGTACATGTATAACATTGGACTCTCGAAACATACCGATGCGTATGAATCTTTCAAAGACTTCGAAAATTAGTCTTTCTTATATGCTGCTCTTACATCAATCCATTAAAAACATGCGTGACCTCATCATATGCTTCTATGTAACATACTGTGCGTTGTATTACGTCATGTACCAATGACTGTCGAACATTTTGTTCGATCGAATTTTAAAGTTGTTTATTAAATTACTGTTGAAAATATCTTATTACGAAAGATTATGAGACAATTATTTTGTTTCCCTCGTGTTTTCGGGACTGCAGTCGCGCTGATTATCTTCTGAACAAAAAATTCCTCGTTATCAATCTTATTAGCAGTTTACTTCGTCTGTTAAATTTCGTCCTATTTGAAATCCCAGCTGTGTACAATTTAAGTAATTGGTGTGAAAATTGAAATAAACATATTCATTTAGACACCTTCCAGGACAAAATCCGCGCCAAGTGTTTAAAACGTTTGACCCTTGGAAATTCTCGAGAATTGCTCTACTGTGTTACTCCAGGAAAACAATGAAGTACTGATTCGTCGTTTCGTATTATGCCTACATTAAGAGAACATCGCATACTCGTTTTGCAACGTATCATTCATTATACAATAACGCATACGTTTGTCCATCAATTCCATTTTCTTCTACTAGAAGAGAAACCGAGGTCTTTGTTTGTCAATCATGAAAAATTATTCTTACAAAGCGTGACTATCGAACGATCCGCATAATGATTCACTTGAAAAATAGTCCTCCAGATTGTCTAAAAAATTATATAGTACAGAAATACCATAAAATCACTTCATAGAATCGAATTTACTCGGAAACAAATGAATCAGGACTTCTCTTTTTGGAAAAACTTATTTTTCGTAGGCGAAGGTAAATTTAATACAAATAGTTCTTAGATAAAAATATTTATAATATGAAAAAAGTTAGAAATAGAATTAAATATGTGTATAAAAATGCTATCTCTACAGTCTGCGATAATTATATGTACTTTAAAGCTATACATCAGTATGTTTCGCTAAATTGTATTTCACCGAAAAAAAATATAAATAAATGGATATTCTACAAAAGCATGTAAAACTAATAAAATTATATATTTCGAGTACATTTGATTTTAACAAAACCATTATTCTAAGTACAAATCTGCAATTATTACAAAATAGTTCTATAATTAGCCAGAGGTTATCGAAACTATACGGTGTAAAGAGATTAGAACTCGACAGCGTCATTGATAAAATAATAACATATCGTACATAAACACGAATTATTGACCACGATATGAATAAGTTATTGGAAAATACGATTGAATTTTTATTTTACATTTTATGTGCCTTTTTGACGTATATCTTGCTCTCAACGCCCTTGAGGCCTTTCCCTCAAGCGAAGGTGAAGTACCTGCATAATTTATCGGTTGTCTATGCGTACTGGGCTACCAATGCGAAAAACGTCGTGACCCAGTGGTCATTTCGAATACGGCACATGCTGCTTTCACAGAATGCTCATACTTTATTCAAAATCCGGTCGACCACACAGTTCTACAACACACCTATAACATTTTAGCTCTCAAATCATCCACTCAGAGGAAAAGAAAACACAAATATGACAATGAGGCTCAATATCTTGAGTATGTCAACATTCGTACGAATGATAACGCATTGATTAGAAAAAAGCCGCGATAGGACGTACAATCTGATATTAATTCGAAAGTCATTCTATTGTATGACGATATTTTTTATCTTTATAACATTGAAATTATCAAAAATATGGAAAAAAGAAAAGAAAGAATGAAAAAACATTTATCTTGGGTTATTGAAATGCAACACTTGCTTTTATCGACGGAAAGTTTCTTCCTCAAAGAAACAATAAACGCGGTCTGTCTCTAAGCAACAAAAGTCAATACCTTAGGGGCGCGTCGTACGTACGTTTCTTTACGGCATATGGAACCTGTCGTACGCGTATAGTAGTATACACATATACGTTCGTCCGAATGCACATACTTTTTTCGTAAGAATATATGTAAGGTCCGTTCGTAACATATTCGCATTGAAAGGGTGGAATTCTTTTTTCGCTTCATCCAACGTGCCAAGAGATAATATTCCGAATGTATGGATATAAGAAAAAACTTTGTTCGTTTTATCTGATTACATCAAAAATCTTATCTTAAGGTTCTTACCATATGGTTCGATTTCTTGATATATCTTGATTAATCTGATATATATGTGCCTTATCTTTATGATCGTACGCAATAATTTACAAGACGGAGCTTATATTCCATCCGATGATGGCTACATTCCACATGTTCCCGTACAACATCTAAAAAAAATGTTCATACGTCAGTACATATTCTAGTTTGAACGACGATAAC
This sequence comes from Liostenogaster flavolineata, assembly GCA_025433975.1. Classification (NCBI taxonomy): domain Eukaryota; kingdom Metazoa; phylum Arthropoda; class Insecta; order Hymenoptera; family Vespidae; genus Liostenogaster; species Liostenogaster flavolineata. The sequence continues at coordinate 713,602 of JAITYT010000622.1, read as the reverse complement.
TTAAGTTTCATATGTCACAATATATTTGTAATTACATTGAATAAGTATTTCGTTTATAATCGAGTTATACGACAATAGAAAAATAGTAGAATAATTTAAATGTTTTTTTCTTAATTTATCTCCATCAGACATTCATTGGTCCCAAGTTAAGACCTCTTACGTGTCTTACTTTGGTTGGTTACTCATTCATTCCACCTTCGTCTTCGCCCTTAATTCGGCAAGAAATCATCGCGGCATAGCTAAGATCACCTCGCATTGCGATTACGAAATTTTTCAGTAGATAATGTAAATGTACATATCGTAGGTATATTAAATATGCGATTCAGTGATTTTAATTGAATAAGATATATATTAGTTATTTGTGTAACTGTAAATTATGCAACCATAGTAATAAAGAGAATCATTTCAATCAATCACATCTGATCTTTATTTTAATAAGTATATTGTCAAATATATATAATTGGAATTAAAATTACTAATACGTATGCGTGATTATTTATTATAATTACCTGATACCTTTATTATATTATAATTTCCTTTTTAGAATAAGTACGCATATTCTCCACCGCGGTTGGATAATCGAAGTATAGATACAAAGTAAAAACAGAATGATACATTCATACAGAGTTCGTTATAAGCATCACGGAACGTTTGAAAATGTTTTTCTAGTGATCACTCAGTATATCACTTACGTCACATGTTCTTTATAAATTACTAGTTAGTATACACATCGAAATGGAGATTCTTTTCGTTTTAATTTCATTTATATATACATTATAAATCGTTACCAATAATCAATGAAACGATATTTTTATCGATTTTACACGTTAAATATTTTTCTTAATAACTCGATGCTGCCGAAATAGTGAAAATTCACTGTTACGTATAATACGGACTATGCGATAAAGAGATCATAAACTTTCAAGAATCGGCTCTGATTGATGTTATAGAAATCAGGGCCGTACTTACTTATTAGATACCTGATTATTGAAATTTTTCTTTGACTTCTAATTATAAACATTTCGTAAAATATAAAAACTTAAATATTGCCTTCTAAAATTCCGTTTCTTAATTTGAGCTAAAATTGCAACACTATTTTTTACTGAACCGAAAACAATTAAATCAAGTTCTACGTCGACTATAAGTAAAAGGAGCTTTTTTGCTGTTGATATCGCTTATTTCACGACAGAGATGCTTATAAATACGAAGAAACTCAGCTAGAAACAAGCAAGATACTAGGTATTTGCATAATCGTTATTTATCTTTATATCTTTATAATTTAATCTTTATGTTTAATTATCTTTATAATTGTGAATTTACACCAGATATCGTTATTATTTGCATACAAGCAACGTGACTTCAAGAAGCATTGGTTTGGTACATAAGGCATCACCCTTTTATATCGCGACTCTGTAACTAATGCATTTAGGAAGATCTAGCAAATCAGTTTCACAGAAGACTACTATCAGTAGAGTTATCTTCTAGAATACATACCTAGCGACATGTGTCGGTAATGTGCGACGAAGAAAGCACAATGAATACATTGGAGCCAGATTGCATAAAGCTGACTAAAAATAAAAAAGATATGAAAATACAACTCCAAGGGTTTCGATCATACTGTCAAGTAGAGTTTAGTGCACTTAAATTGTAAAAGATCGTCTTTCTTTAATAAAGTTTATTATTAATAACCATAATTTTATCTTACGTCAAAGTTGGTCTTCATTTCGAACGTTTGCATGTTTTTAGTTTATATGTTATTTACAGTAATCGATCGTGAAAATTTTAGAAATTCAACAACTCAAAAAAATCCCAATTCGAATGAAAATTTATCACTGAATATAAAACCACAGTCAAAATAACCTTAAAAAGTAAAAATAAAAATAAAAATAAAAAATTAAAAAAGTTTTAAAAGTCGCTGACTATAAATCCAATGACAAAATTATTTTAAACAAAATAGTGGATTCATTATGATGGACATTAATCTGAATAAGATATTGTATATTTGCGTATATCTTTACAATATCATCTAATATTTTTGTTCTAAATTTTTTAAGTTTCGAATAATAGAAAAATGTCATCACAGATGGCTGTACTTACACTTTCTCTTTCTCTTTAACGATCGGTTGTACAACCGTATATTTTTTTATACAATATTATCTTTTAACAAAATGCACCAGATAAAAAACAGCCTAAAATATTTGATACACTGTTACAGTCAACTTAATTCGATCTTAATAATTAAAATAATAAATCCAATTATTTCGTTTTATAATTGAAACAGATTATTATGTCGCATGTTACGATGTGGAAGCACGAATGAATACATGTGGCAGCACTGTGATCTTTTGTCGCGGGAAATGTATAATTTAAATAAAAAAAAAGAAAAAAATTCGTTGAAATATATAAGACAGAAAATATCGAACGAATAATATAGAAAATAAATAGTACAAATATATAAAGTGCAAATTTTATATTGTAAAATAAAAAAAATTTATTTGGAAAGCTCTTTTCATATATTACAAAATTACTGCAAAAAATGGACGTAACTGAAATAATTTTAACAATTACAATAACAATTTTTTTGTGTATTTTTTTTTACAAACGTAATGTCATCAAAAGTACGTATATATGTTTGCACTTTTGAACACAATTTATTAATCACTATTATTTAATAGATAAGTACTATAACAAAATTAGATATTTCAAAAGCGCTTAAATCAAGTTTTAGAATATTGCAATGTAAAATGGACACGAACCATGGACCAAACATGTATTTTACATTTAAAAGAATCGCGAAAAAATCGTGGATTTTTAACATCCATAAACATGACTAATGCTTTAACTGATC
>JAITYT010000622.1:700302-710645 GCA_025433975.1 Liostenogaster flavolineata | reverse complement strand
TATATATATATATATCAACCTGAAAATATACTTAAATGCAACATTATTACAAGATTAAACATATATTTATGTAGTAGTATAAAACATTCAACATTATTTATAACAAGATAATACTATAAATTTAATATATACTAAACGTGATTTGTATAGTGTAATTTAAATAACAACAACTTGAATTTATTTAATTCATTTTCTAACTCTATAATTTACAGAAATGTAATGTTAAGTTTTATGCACTTAAGTGTATTAACTTAGTGTCCTATTGCCCACATTTGGTTAATATTGCACTTGGACCTGAACAACTTACTCCATTTCATAAAGTATGCTTTTATGGACATACTTGTTTAATTGAATATATGTTAGCCAAAGGTAAAAAATAAAATATGTAGTAGTTAATCTACCATGTTTGTGGTAAACTGGTAAATTATTTTTTTATTGCAAGTAATAAAATTTATTTTTGTAAAAATATTATTCAGGTGCTGATCCTTTTCTTACGACACAAAGAGGTGAAAATGCACTTTGCATGGCTTTGTATCACTTTCTCAATGATGCACAACAAAATTATAAGTGTTTGAATGTTCTTTATGAAGCAGGTTAATGCGTATATATATTTGCATTTACTTATATTAATATTTATAATATATAATAACTATAAATATATAATAAATTAACTGTTGCAGGATGTCATTTACATATTAATACTCCCTGGTATAATATGTTTATAAAGGCAGCAATACATACTAACAATAAATCTTTAGCACAATGGATATTAACACATAATAAAGCAGCAAATCATTCTTCCAGATGTACTTCTGAACCACCGATTTCCGAAATTAAACTTCATCAATGTATGTTTCATACTCAATAATTAAAATAGAGTTACAAAACAAAAATATTTTTACGTGACAAAAGAAAAAAGTAATAATTATTATAATATATAATATACTAAGTTTTAGCAAATAATAAAATAAAAGTGTTATATGTATGTACTTATAAGTCTTGTACAAGATTGACACGTGAAGTGACATAGCAAAGCGATGAACTCAGGTGGCACTTTCAAATTAGCTACTAAAAGGAAATTTTTATTTATTATAGTTCACGAAAAAAAATTAATTCTCTGTCGACTTATTTAATAATTGTTCGATTTAAATACATCAATGGACGCCCTTGGTCGCCAAAAAATTGCAAAAAAAGCGACATTAACTTGACTTGTCTCAGGCGGCAATTTTTGATGCTCGCTATCCATTTAATAAGTGTCACTTACCTTTTAAGACAATTCGACATTTTTCTTAAAATATATTAAGTGTTTGAATATGTAATATGATTAATGTAATTACTATATTAATTCATAATTTTTTATGATTCTTAAAAAACTGCAATTTGATACTTGTTAATTAAGTATCAATTTTATCATGGAGTAAATATCCATTTAATTATTTATAATTTCAAATAAAAAATATTTATAATAATATAATAATAATATTATAATTTATAATGATAATTTTTTCTCTGATTACTTATAAACAACATTAATTAGTAAATTTTAATAAATTTTATTTACACCAAAAGAATTTATGAATGAATTATATGTTATAAAAATAGTAAAAGAATTTTATTCTGTAAGACTTAAACGACTTACGATTGAACATACGTCACAGTGAAGTGTCTGATAGGTTATAGCTCATTCTTAGTAGAGAATGCTTAATAGAGTGAGAGAGGTAATATAAGTTAATAGCAGTGATAGCCACTATCAACTTAGAAATAATTATATCCACAAAATTTACGTAATTTAACTGGCGGAGTTTGATATAACATTTATAAAGTTTGTGCTGTAGTACAAAATAAAGGTTATATTTACACTTTGAATATGGTAAATACTGGTTTATTAGTTCTAACAAATCCTTTAAAAATTTCTAAGTTACTACCAATGATAAAAGAGCATGTACACAAGACATTATATATCCAATATTATCCCGAAAAAAATGTCATAATACCTAATATAAAAAAGTTATCTAGGTATTCGCAAAATATTAGTAACATATATTCTGTTACTTCTTCCATATCAACTTGGCTTGATGTACGAATTCTACTTACTAATATAAAAAATCCCAGTTTATCCATTGTTAATACCAAAAAATCGATAGAAGTAGTTATTTTTGATTATACGTGCAATAAAGAAGAAGCTGAAATATTTATACAAAAAAGTCTTACTAATACTGCAATAGGCTGTAGCTTTATTTCATATAATAGTGTAAAGTTTGAAGAAGATGACAATTATATTTTGTCCTCTGTACAATACCCACAAATATATAAAAATGTAGTTTTGGGTGGTACGTTCGATCGGTTGCACAATGGCCATAAAATCCTTTTAAGTGAAGCCATTTTACATAGCACAGAAAAACTCACAGTAGGAGTAACGGACACAAACATGTTGTCTAGTAGGTATCTGTTTAATGCATGTTTAACTTAACTTTATTTGTGCATTCTTAAATATATTTATAATATAATTTAAAGTAAATTATTCGTGCTTTTAGGTAAATTATTATGGGAATTAATAGAACCATGCTCAAAAAGAATAGATGATTTAAACAATTTTTTGGAAGATGTCGATGGATCACTGAATTACCGTGTTGTCCCTATTAACGATATGTATGGACCAACTAAAGATGATCCAGCATTGGAAATGATAGTAGTTAGTGAAGAGACAATGCGAGGGGCAGAGAAAGTAAATTCTTTACGTTTACAAAAGAAATTAAATCTATTAGATATATACGAAGTAAAATTGCTGATTAATGAACAAACAAAAGAACATGAAGAGAATAAAATTAGCTCTAGTAATACTCGAATAGGATTACTTGGTACTAGACTTCAACCTCCAGTGAGTATTTTATGTAACATTATTTCCTGTAATTGTACTATAAATGTGTAATCCATACATACTTTTTTTCCCCAGAAATTCAAGGATCTACCTTTAAAACCGTATATTATTGGTTTAACTGGTGGTATAGCAAGTGGAAAATCCACAGTAGCTACAATGTTGCAAAACCTTGGTACTGGCCTTGTAAATTGCGACAAAATTGCGCATGACTTATATTTACCTCAAAAAAGATGTTACAACATGATAATCGAACAGTTTGGTACAAATATATTAAAGTCGGATGGTTTCATTGATAGAAAAATACTTGGTGATATAGTATTTAATGATAAGGTAAACAATTTTCTTAGTCTTAAATCGAATTGAAATTAAATTTAATATGTCATATTATACGATAAAGGAGCAGTTGAATAAATTGAATAAGTTAATTTGGCCTGTAATTTTAAATGAGGCTAAAAATCAAATACAAACGCTATATAAAAATGGACATAGTATTATTGTAATGGAAGCAGCAGTGTTGATACAAGCTGATTGGCAACATGCATGCCATGAAATATGGGCTTGCATTATTCCATTACAAGAGGTTTGTTTTTTATATATAATAATTGGTTTATTTATATTATAATATTATTAAAATTTATTTTTGATAAAAATATAAGTTTAATTTGGAAAAAAATAAGAATATATTTAATTGTAGGCTGTAAAGCGTATAGTAAAGAGAAATTCATTATCTGAACATGAAGCAAACTTAAGAATTCAAATACAACCAAGTAATACAGATTACGTTAGAGAAGCTAATGTCGTGATATCTACATTGTGGAACTATAATATTACTGAAGAGCAAGTAAAAAAGGCATGGGAAGAATTACAATTGTATTTATCTCAATGCCTAAATAGATAATATGATGTTCAGAATATTTTGTATATTTAATTTTTAAGTGGGATATAGGTATTTTGTACATTGTATGAAAGATTATATTAATGTAAAAAGCAACTTATTAAAAAGTATCGATTACAATATGTAGCGGAAACAATATATACATATATGCAAAAAAAAGTATCAGTGGTCTTGATAACTTGAAAAATTCATTCTCAGATACCATTCACAATTGAGGGAGATATTTAAATGGGTATCTTTAACCACTTCGGTATTAGTGTCGACTATAGTCAACAGCCGCAGATGAACTCGCACAGCTGAGCGTCGACTATGAACGGCACAAAGCATCGTGCAAATGGTGAGTACCAGCTGTGGGCAAGGTTTCATGGCTGGTGAGTGCCATACCAAAGTGGTTAAATGGATCACCTTGTATATAGGATTGGTTTTTGCATGCAATAAACGCTTTATCTATATATATAATAAGAGTACTTCATATGGATAAAAATGAATGTGTTAGATGAGTGTTCTCGTTGCACTTATTTGCTAAACTTTATCTTCGTACTTGTTTTCGAATTCACCTATCTCGATCGTCATACTTCTTTTTAAAAACTACCATTTGTTTCTAACTGCCCCTATCATTAACTCATTAACCTCCTGCTTTTGATTCAATACGCACACTCACTCTCCCATGTATATTACTTGAAATAGAATTTACGAAAAATATTTAAACAACTCATGTCTTTTAACTTCTTATTAATTCCCAATTTAATTATACCTAATTTGTGAATATGTATAATTATTTCTAATGTACAAATATACATAATTAATCTCTATGCTTTACTAATTATTTAACAAATAAAATATTATCTCTAATTATAATTTGATCTTGATCACCATACTCCTGAAGTTTTGTCATAAGTGAACTCAAAAATGCACGGAAATCACTCTGTAATTTATTTCCTCCTTCTTCTATATTACACTTAACGTGAGAAACCTTTGGGAATGTAGAGGCTATATTCGAGTAAGTATGGATTTATATCTTTGTTAGAAATAAAAGAGCATGTAAAATAATATATGTGTGTTTACTTACATACTGCTTTTGATATTTCAGGCATAATTTTATCAGGATTATAATAAAATATTACACACATATCTGGCCCTAACTTTGTTTGAACAATAAAATAATCATATAATTCCTGTAATTCTTTTATAGAATTTACAGATTTTGCACTATATACAAGAATTACGCCATGTACATCTTTTTTTATAATAGGCCAACAACTTTTAAATCTGCAATATTAATGTAATAAAAATATGTGTCACGTGTAAAATACATGGTTTTGCGTATATATTTCTAATTTATTTATAAAATATACTTATGATCACCACTGCAATCCCATAATTCAATATCTTTTGAAATATTCTTATTATATACAGTAAGACCTTCCATTTCGAATTCTAATATTCTAACACCTTGAGTTGGATGATAATCATATGGAATTTCTGAGGCATCGGCAAGAAAATTAGATATTACAGTTTTACCACTCTAAAAAGTAAGAATATATTAAGATTATACCGAGTATTACAAAAGTTTATGATTAATTTTACTTTTAATTTGATTTTTTAAATATTAGTTGACAGAAATATTTACCTTTATCGCACAAAATGATTAAATATTAATAATATAGACTAATATTAAAAAAGTCAAAACTTACTGACACAGGTCCAATTGTTATTAATTTTAAAGGTTGCATCAGTGCTTTGTAATCTTAAAACGTTCTAACAAATTTTCCTTCAAGTTATTGCTAAAAGCATGTTTCTACTATTGTCTCCATGGTAACAACTCGTATTCGTAAAAAGTTACTTTCGTAGTATACTGTCATAGTTATAATTACCTAGGATATTCTCATAACAAAATTAATTTTTTATAATATTTCATTTAACTTATAATTATGATGTAATTTAAAATAAAAATGTATAATGTAATAAGACGATAAACGATGATTAACTAAATTTTATAAATTGTGTTTATGTATGTGTGTATGAAACTTAAAATGACTGCCTTATTACTATCTCATACTGTTGTATGAAAATATTTACTTTGTTTAAAGGTTATGTGCTGTAAGAAATTTATATGACATCGATATTTTTAAATAACGTACACGTTTTACTTTTTAAATATAAAATTCAAATTTTATACTTATAGATGTACTATTACTATTCATAATATTTCCTATGTACTATTATCAATATTTAATAAATAAAACTTCTATAGACTCTCTATAGACATAAATCTTTTTTCGCGATTATAACAATTTTTTTGCAATGTGAAATTAATAAACATGTATTTACAATGATCAATAACTTTCTAATTGTGGAGATACAATCTTTGAAAATTTTATTGGTTATTAAGAAAAATATAAAGATATAAAATATCTTTATACAAATATTATTTTGTTATAATTTGTAATAATGATATAAATATATTTTGCTATTATTTACTGTAAATTAATACAGAATATTAAATGATACGTTACAAAATAAAAAATGAAAATTGTGGGAAAAAGTTGAATTAGATCAAATATATTACTAAATGCATTCTAAAATTGCAGATATTTTTAGAAGATTAATAGAAGAAACTTGCATTTAATATGAAATAGAGATTTATTTTATAATAAAATCAAGATTTATTTCTTTTTTTTGTTAATATACTGTTATTAGTAACTAATTGAATTATAAAAACACGTTTTATCATTATGCATAATTATATATGAAGTGATATAATGAACAATTTGTGTACATTCGTAATCCTATATAATACTACGTAATCCTTATTGTATATACATTTACGCATTTTTTCTAGGAATAATAAAAAGGTCTGTCACATATAATTTTAATCAAATGTAAGCGTCACTATATATTTAATATTAAATATATTTAATATTATTAATATATTTAACATTAAATTTCTTGCAATCATACTCGGTGAGATATATAAATCTATAATACTTGTTAATATATTAATTAAAGATATTGCCATTTTTGAATTGCGCATTTACATTATTACTTGATATCTGAAATTCTACTGTGCATATGATCTTTCTTGTTGAAGAATGAGATTAACTATGTTAACTATATTTTAATAATATAAATTAAAAATAATTTAAAATCAAACTTTTTTTTCTGACTAAACCATTTAAAATTGAATATATATATATATTTATTTATTTATTAATAATAAATACGAATAAAATTAGATTCCACTTTTCATAAATATTATAGTTTTGAAATATATTTTTAAATTCATTGTTAATTATTCTTTTACAATAAATATCAAATTCAGATTTTATTAAATCTTTCACTGTATATTTTATATGTACAAATAATAAAAACATTGAATAGACAGAGTAAAATTATTATTCATATCAATGCACATATACTATTAATAACATCACTTCTTCCAAACTCGATATCAAGATTAGAAAATACTTATCCTTGAAATACGTTAAATTTGTAATTGGCAAATAACATTATAACTACATATCCAATATAACGTGTACGAAGCACAATATACGTAAATAAATTCATTTAATACATTTCTTTTATGAGAAGTACAATAATAAATCTTGTACTATAGATTGTTAGATATAATGTTAAAAACTGGATTTTAAATTTTGCATTAATTTATACAGCAGTTACAGATCGTTAAAGAATATTTTCTGTTTTCTTTCATATTTTTAAAATATGAATAATAAATGTGTATTTATGTATGTATATTAATTTTATGCACTGATAGAGCAAATTTCGGGATTTCATGTACTAATAAATTGTTTTACACAGTAAACTAGCTTATAGTATGTTATACATTATATTTATATTGAATGTTTAACCTGTTAAGTGCCAACATCGCTCATAGTGACGTTGGAAAATTTTCGTTAAAATGCCGGCGTCACTCTGAGCGATTCTTTTTTCGAAAGCTATAAATGTATTTTCTAGTGTCTTTCATAAGTCTTTTATAATAAGAATTTTCATAAGGTCTACATTTCTTCTCTGTAAAATAGGCAATAATAATAATCTGGCAATTTTCGCATGAAATTAGGCAATTCTGCATGGCACTCAAAGGATTAATAAGTGATTCATTAATAGCAATTATAATTTATATAGTAAAAAGAAATTCATAACATTCAATATACATCTACAGATTTATCCAATCTGTACATCCTCTGACTGATCTTGTTTAATTTCATCAGGATAAATTAAGCCATACATTGCTACAAGTGCTGCTTTTGCTGCAATTTTTTTAGCATCCTTCTTATTTTTTGCTATAAAATACAAATTTAAAAAAATATATTTATACTAATTAATATTTCAATACAAATGTTATGAAATAACATTATTTAAACATATAATCATTTAGCACATTGGTTACTGACAAGGAATGATCTTAAACTTGATAATACAAAAAGTTATGAAACTTTGAGAATATGTAACACATATAGATAAGTATTACGTAATTTTTTGTAAGTTGCCAAAACTCACAGAATACAATAGAATTAGAGCGTTTTCATGAATGTGTTATCTTGTTTTATTAAAAAAATATAACATAAAATATTTTGCATACCTGTTCCTGTATACCCAATTCCATCTACTTCCACAGCAAGAGTGAACATTGTATTAGGTGGATTCCCAACACGATTTACTTCTACATACGTCAACCCTGGTCTCATTTGATTTAATAACATAACAGGATGTATACTGGTAGCATTTGGTGGAAGGTCTTTTTGAACTGGAACCTTATTAGAAGTGGATGGTCCTTTCTTGCATCCTCTTGCAGGTGAAGGTAATCCAGGTCTTGGAACTGGTACAGACGTACCTTGATTGTGCCATTCTAAAAAGAGTTTGTATAAGGCAAAACTAGCTAATGAACTCCAAGGAACTTCTTCATTTTCATCTGTTTGTGTTTGTCCTTCTTCACTATTTTCTTCTTTTGTAATGGAATCAAACACTTGATTTGCTTGCCCATCTGACTCAGCATCTATACGCGCCTTCATGGTAGCTGCAGTCATTTTTTCAAGTAATAATGCTTTCAATGCATTTTCCGCAGCATTTTGACGTGCAAGTGGTTTAGATAATCCTTGGCCAACATATGTTTTACCATCAAGCTATAATGACATTTTATTAAGATGGATGTAAAGATTATATTAATATATTGGGTCGAGTAAAATGTTATTTCGTATTTTCGTACTAAAAAAAGATTTTATTAACACTAGGACTACATTCACATCCAAGTAAGAAATGAATAAATATTGAATAAAGATAATTTATATAAAAAATTTATATAAAAATGGTTTATAAACTTAAATTACTTTTAATTATAAATTGATTTATATATTTAAATTAAGTTATACTTTTGTTGTAGACTTTTAACTCGAAATATGATTTTCTAAGAATATATAAAGTATCAATTGCTGAAAAAAAATGTATCGAATTATTTTAAAAAATGTATTTTTCGAGTCTCTGGAGACTCGATCACTGTCATCCTAGTGTTAAACAACATATGTACCATTTTATTCAATAAATTTTCATTATATTTGTAAGGAATTTCCAAATTTCACATTCCCTAAAATTATCTAAAAATACGAAAAATTATCCACGAAATACGAAATCACTTTTTACTCGATTCAATATAATATGATATAAATTTTGTTTACCTCAGCATGAACAAGATAAAGTGAATTTGGCATAGGTCCCTGAGTTTCAGGGAAAGTAAATTGTACTCCAGCTTTCATTTCATTCAATACCATAATTGCATTTTTTGGTTGTAGAGTCTTCCTCAAACGTTGATTCAAACGAAGACGTTTCAGTTTTTTGTTTACTTTAACTGTAGGTACAATTTTGTTATTAAATTATGAAACACAACATAAAATGTATTGCTTAATTTGTAGTATGATTCCATCAGTATACACATTCACATTGATGTTCTGGATGCCTTTGCTTCTCAATGGACTATTGAAGTACAAGGCAAACCTAATCTTCAAATTTGCGCAGTGAATTGTCATCATGTTAAATGATATAAAAAAAGCTTACAATAAATTATTTAATATATATAAATTCTTTTGTAAAGCTATATTATATGACTCGAAAATGATAACAAGAAATATGATAAATATTAACAATTAATTTTGAGAATATGTATACATATGAAATAAAATACTTACATCCAGGAATTTTACGTCTCCACCTTGGTACTTCCTGCACATCGACACTCATATTTTCACTTGATTGATTATCATCTTGCACATCAGTGGAGTTATCAGAAGAAGGAATAGCAGGTATAGAAACAGGTACAGGATCAGATGCAGGAGTTGGTGTGGATGCTGCAGTAGATGCCGATGCAGGTGTTGATGTAGATGCTGGTGTAGAAACAAGTACCGATTGCTGAGAGATATTAGCAGATGTATTTTGTGCAGGAGCAGGTGCAGGAGTATGAGAACTTTGTTTCAGTATTGGTTTTAAACGTTGTGGCTGTGGAGTACTAGATGGCAATTGTTGATGTGATGTTTGTTGCTGCTGTTGCATTATTTGCTGTTG
>JAITYT010000622.1:681709-700212 GCA_025433975.1 Liostenogaster flavolineata | reverse complement strand
TGTTGTTGTTGTTGTTGTTGTTGTTGTTGTTGCTGCTGCTGTTGTAATTGTACTTGTTGCTGCTGTTGCGTCAATTGAGATTTCATTTGTTGCATCGACCTAGTTGTACTACCAGATTGCTGCATTTGTCCTTGTTGAGATTTAAACTGCGTAGAATTCTGCACATTGCCTTGTTTGTAAGTACCTTGTTGTGGCAACTGTGATGATTGGAAACTTCCTTGTTGATTGTACTGTAAAGCATAGGGTGGGTCGCCGCTACACAAGGAACCTCTACGGTTGTGCTATCCCACCAAGGTCTAGCATCGTATACGTACTTAGAAGCAATCTAACGCTACCCCCATAGCTCTTACCAGCCAAGTTACCTTTAACTATGGCTGACGTTTCTTTACTCACAACACAGCTGAGTTGATATTTATACATTACAAAACGCTTTTAGAAGTATTAAATGATTATAAAAATATTTAAATAGTCATAATTATTACTTTTTCATTTAACATCCTAATTCATATAGAAAATCAAATAATTGTTAATGCATATCTTCGTGTGTAATGTAAAGAGGGATTATAAATATCTTGGATTTCTAATATAATCAAATGTGTACAAAAAATAGAAGTTTTATGATAATTATGCATATTGTAGAATTCTTTAATTATAGCACTTCATCAACCCAACTTGCTTAAACATGAGTTCAGTACGAATACCAAGAAAACGGCCTCCGGCAGGCTATGCTATGTGGGCAACTGACGAACTAGCCCCTGGCCGACCGCACTTCCTCGGTATTGTTGTATAGCTACTAGTACCTGCGTTGCAGGGGAGGGGAAAGTAGGAACCACTAATTAGTACATGCAGATGGAAACAACTTTAGAAGCAACAAATGGAATATTTTAATCTGTCTAATAGACTTCAAAATTGAATTGCACATTTTTTTCAATACTTTTTATAAATGGCAACTCAATATCTTCGTTATGTAGACAAACTAGCGAAATATTAAATGCTAGAAGATGTATTTAATTTTTTTACAAGTATAAAACTAAAAATTCAATATATCATTTTATTTATATAAATATAAAAATTTCATTTTTTGAATGCAACAATGCTGTTAGAATGCATTAATATTTTTTTCAAATTTGGAGTATATGGTAAGCAATTACTTTTTGTGACCAAATTTCTTTTGGTTATAAAGAAGTATTATGTTATACAAAGTTAAAGAGTTAATACATCTTCAAGATAATAAAATTTATAAAAATAAATTTATAACAAGTATTTTATAATATGCTAACGATTTTTATATTTGCAGTAAGCAATATGATATTAAGAACTATAAAAAAAATTAATATATCTGCATATATTTTACTGAGTAAAAGGTAATTTCGTATTTCTAAATTAAATTAAGAAATAATTTTATTAAACAACGAATGCCCATTTTGTTCAGTAACTTCTCGCCATCTTTCAGGCAATTTTGAAATTTCATGCTCCTAAAGATACAAAATTACTTTTCACTTGACCCAATACTTTGTATTTCCAGTAATAATGTCGATATTTTATGTATATAAATATTTCAAATAAATGCATAAAAATAAAAATAAAGATTCAACTCAGTATTCTTTCTGTATTCAATGAAAAAAAAAGACAATGTCTCATACTAAATTCTTTTAAGAATATTTTTACATACATTTCTTACAAAATTAACCTCTTAGCTATTAAACAGTACTATAGTGGAAAAGAAATGTATTCATTCTATTTTATTGGTCTATTTTAACATAATCAAACACAGATTTCGTTACTAATGTTATTTTTGTGCAGTTCGTGGCAGATCTCAATGTACCAAAATTTAGCTCCACTGTAACTAAGAGGTTAAATAAATCTGTATATACCAAATAATTAAAATTTGTTTTTTGTAAATGTTAAAAAAATTATTAAAAAAAAACTTTAACATAAAAAATGCTTTATTATTTAAAACAATCTAATAATAGCCTACATTTAAAAATATATTGATATCTTAAAAGATCATTTCTATTTTATTATCATTTAATAAATAGTATTATTTATAACAGCATACTTATAATAAATAAATATACATATATATATATATATTTTTATAAATGTTAACAAAAAATATTTGTTGACCTAAAATATATACTATAAATCTAATCAATAAACGTAGAAGTTATGTATTATGTTTGTTTTATGTATTTCTTTTGAAATGCTTTAAGGATCATCAAAAATTATTTTGGTAAAGCAGCTTTGATGTGAAACATTATGTTTAAGTAATTGTTTATAACAATACTTATATAAAACTAATATGTTAAATTTTTCAACTATATGAGACTCTTACCTCTATCACATACCTGTCCCTATCAACTATTCTTAGTTGTTTTTAATTATACAAAAATTATTTCTAATTTACTATCTGTTCTTACCTGAAATTGTTAAATCTATGCTTGTTTGTATATTATGTACGTTAAAGCCAAATTTGAGGAAGTATTAATATTTTTCATTTGAAAAATACTATATCTTGGAATGATTAAATCAGATTTAACAAACATTACAGAAAATTTGAATATTTTTCATTTAATTTATAAGAATATTGCTCATAGATATTGGAACACAATTAGGTGATAAAATATATTTTCAGTAAATAAATATATAGATATTTTCTTATAAAATATTTCCTTAAATATATTATTCGTAGTGTTATTGTCTATTAATTAAAACTGCTATAAACAAATAAAATATAATATACATAGTAATACCAATTTTACAAAAACTTACCGAGTTTGAATTTTGAAAAGATCCTTGATTGCCAGAATTCTGATTTCGTACTGTAACACATATATAAAAATATGATTCTTTAATATATTGTATATAATTTTACTTAATTATTAGAATGCAGTATTATTATAGATATATTGTTTCTTAATGTTCCGACTATTTAAAGTGGTTCATAATAAAAATTAGATGATTATGAGCATGTTTAATATCATTGTCACATGTATCCTATGATTCTGTGTTGATGATATGATATAATCCAATATAGATATGATAGTGACAATTCTTTTTAAGCATGATCTAAAGTGAATAATTTCCTATAAATCTATCGTACGAACTACGAAAATCACGGTTATACTCAATATAACCAACTTTGAAAGAAAATAATATGTATTCAGACTCATTAAAATGGGGAACAGATTTTCGATAACTAACCTAGTTTGATATATTTATTTACTTATGTATTAATAATTAATATAGAATGAAAAGGTTTCACGCATAATTATTTTTAGCAAACATTTCTTGAGACGCCATACTTCGTAAAATAATACAGTTAATGTTATTGATTTTTGTCCGAACGAACTAATTTCAATTTATAGATTCAGTTCCACACGCACTGAATATTCAGTAAATATAACAAAAGTATATAACATTACTTAAGTTAGGTAATATTTGTAGTATTCCTTACCATTAGAATATCCTTGACTTTGTCTGCTTCTTGTGTACATTTTACCTTTTTGTGGTGAAACTACAGGTTTCAGAACTTACTGCTATTTTCTAACTTCTACTATACACGCTTAAAGCACATACGTATATATAATACTAGTTACTATACGTTTTTTAAATAAAAGATGGTGAACTATTATTTCAAGAAGAACAATTCGATGAATAAGCAAAAATTGTTTTATGTTTAATATCTCTCAAAGATCATTGATATTTTTTACGCTTGATACAGAGAAGGAAATGACGTATGATTTCTACTGTTAATACAGGAAAACGCGCCATCTTGACTCTTTGCGCATGTGAAAATTAATCTTTAATTTGTTACTTTTTTATATTAATATTTATTTATATTAAAAATTAAACACTATTGGTTTTACGAGTAATTCTGATTAGAAATAATAAAATATAAAGAATTATCAGAAAAGTATGATAACAACTAACCATAAAAGTCGCATAGAGTGAAAACTGTATGTGTACATCAAATCGATGTACACATCGGAGATGGGACAAAGGAATTTTATATTTTTGGGTCAAATTAAAAGTCAGAATTTTTGTATTAAAAAAGAATTTTATAAAACAGTACATGCACCGTTTTGTTCAATAATTTTGACACACTACTTAAAATTAAATACAAATTAATACAGTAAAGTAATTGCGCTTTTTTTTTACTTTATTCTTAAATTTATTGGAAACAGACTAACTTACTTAAAATGAAACCATTATAACTATTGTGAAAATGCAACAAAAACTTACATTGTCAATGATATGAAAATTACTAGAATTATCAATATGTTTACATATTATTCTAATTGCGTAATTAATAATGGCATTAGTTATATTAATTAATATCAACATGAAAGATAATATTACTTAGAAAAAATAATATTAGTATCACTATTATCAAATGTAACAAAAATCGTTGCATATGCAAGATAAAAGTGATACAAATTTGATCTATAATAAGATTTTAATGATCGTAACAATGTATTATACAATATTTAATTAAATTTTATATAAATTAAATAATATTTCTATAATTCATAGCAGTCCCTCCATTTCTTGCATAAATTGCATATATGCATCATCTTTTGTTTTTGACTGCGTTGCTCTTAATGGTTGAGCTTCTGGCAACCTTTCTGTTAGCCTAGATAAATTACTTGGTTTTCGTTTATCATCCCGTTTTACTCTTAGAGATGTAGGCAAGAATCTAGTAACATCTGCGGCTAAATTGCGAATTTGTGGTTTAGCTTCGATAGTCGTGGTATTTTTTCCATCTTTGTCTTTTCTATTAATTAATTGTGGTGCAGCGGATAAAACATTAGGAGTTTTAGACTGTGGGCCTGTTCCTGTTTGTGCCTGCATTTGAGAATTTCCTATGTTTGAAACATTAGATAGACTAGGCATTTGCATTTGCGGAGGTGGCATTCTAGGCATACTTGGCGGACCAGGTCTTAACATTCTTGGTAATCCAGGTGGAGGACCTACAAAAGAATATTATTTATTATTAAATAGAATAGTACTAAAAGCTTAAATATAAAGTTACTATAATACTTTTAAAATCGAATTTCAAGACGTACAGGGATGTATAAGAGATATATAAGATATACTTATACTATATGCAATTATATAAAAATTATATTACTTCGAAATATAATTATTAATGAATTACCAGGTGGAAGTCTAAGACCAATACGAGGAGGCGGCGGCGGTGGCATTCTCAGATGTAATGGTGGTGGAGGCGGTCTATACAATAATGGTGGAGGAGGTAGGCCCATATGTGGCATGGTATGTTGCTGAGAATGCTGAGTATGAGAATGAGATGTATGCTGATTATGTATCGAAGAGTGATCTGTTGCACCAGGTGGTTCAAGTTCTTCTTCTTCCATTTTATTGTTGGATTTATTAGATTTAGGATTAGATTCATTTTCTGCTTCTAGTAATGAAAGGCGGGCATTTAAATCTTGAGCACGCTCTGTCTCTCTTTTTTTATGAACAACTTCCATTTCACGCATAAATTGATCAATATCTTGTCCTGCCATGGCTAACATTTTTTGTTGCAAAGTTGTTGGTTTCACTTTTGTCATATCCCTATCTTTTTCTTTGTCTTTTTCAATATCCTTTTCTTTGCTCTCAAAATCTTGCTTGTCTTCTTTGTCGTCTGCAAACCGTATTGTTCTTGACTTCGCGGGTGTATCTTTGGGCTGAAAAATATGAAAATTTATTTTTTGCTTTGAAATTAACTATTAATAAATAATTATTGATAGAAAAATTATAATTACCTTTTCAACCATATCTTCATCCTCGCTTGAAAGATCAGGTGGTGGAAAAGGTGGTACACCGGGTGGATCTTTATTGGGTGCCATTGTAGGTATAGAAGGAGAAGCAGCATATGCACTTGTTTTTTTTAGAATGCTTGGTGGTATTGGTATATTCATCAGTGGATGATGCTGTGGTATGTAATGAGGATGAGGTGGATACATGTGGGCAGGTGGTTGTGGCATATCTGGTAGTGGAATTTGCGAAGTCAAGGGTCCTAAAACAATAATGTTATATGAACTACTTGAATAATGTTTAAAATATGAAATTGTTTGTTACTCAGTATAATAAAAGAATATGATTTGTACCTGGATACATTCGAGATATATCACTAGCTGCGGATGGTAAAGGTATTTCATCGACTTGCACTTGCTGCGCATGTCTTACTGCTTCAAAGTAAGTGACCAAATCTATCCTCCTACGTTCGTACTGTATTAATTGTTCTTTTAATTCTGCCCACTTTTCTTGATCATCTTTAGCCTAAAATGAGCAAACAACATGCATTATACCACATGAAAATTAAAATGCTTTTACTATAAGCTTACCTTGTAAGAAAAGATAAATATACAGTTTTTATGTACTTACATACATTTTTAAAACACGATCTAGAGTTTCTTTAAGCTTCTTTCGTTTATCCTTCAACACTTTTTCATTTAATGGTGGTGGTTGCATAACGTTGTATTCTAAAACATATAAAATACTACATTTAAATGTGTACATTAAACAACTACAAATTTAGAAATGTTTATATAAATATCGAATAACACTAACCCATTTGATCTATTTTTTCCATTTCTTCAATAATTTGTGTAGGATCTTTTCCTTTTAAAACAGCAGCCCGTACTAGTTGTCTTTGCTTTTTATTTTTCTTCAATTCTTTCTTACGAGCTTCCTTTCCTGTTACAAATATGACAGATGATATTACGATACTGATCGATTAACACTGTTTATATTGAAGGTGTTAAAAGACACCTTTTGAAATGTTATAACATTATTTAATTATTTACACATAAATATAATATCAACTCCATTTGCCAAAACTACTTTAATTGTAACCCTTTCGCTACAGTGGTTTGCTCCGCCAATGTGCCGCCTATGTACGGAACCCCGTGCCAAAAACCGTACAAGAGGAGCTGCTATGTACATAACGCCGGTGTTCGCTTCAGCGACTCGACTCAATTGAAATATTTATTGTAAATAAGTAATAGAAATATTATACATATTTTTATTTTGTAGTTCATTTTTATTCTAATTTATTTCTAATGAAGAGGATGTCAAGAATTTCAAAAATCAAGGGTTTATTGCAAGGAATAAATAATAGACATAAAGATTGTTTTCAGATTGATGAAAGCTGACAATTTGTAAGTGAAGATGAATTAGATGAATTTTTTGAAAGTGATTATGAAAATAATAATGAAAAAGAAGATACTTTGAAAACGAATAGAAGAGGAAAGAGAATAAAGTTGCTGACAGATTCTGAAAATGAAGATAATAAAGAAAACGAACGGGAAAATATTGGAGTTACTATTGATGGAAGAGTTTGAAGAAAAATCGAAGTGGATTTCTTTCCTAGACGATCACCACTTCGTACAATTTTCAAAGATACATTTGGTCTATATATTTCCAAAATATTTGCATTCAAACGCAAAGGTATCAAAAGATATCTTTTGATCGAAATAAGTATACACAACACCGTAGCAGAAATAGCGATAACTAGAAAATTATTAGGTTAGGTCAAAAAATACTTACGTGCTTGATCCGTTGGATTCATATATTTTCCACTTTTTGTGGTATTTATGGAACGACGACCCATGTTTAGACACTTTTTATGTAACACCAAATGATATTCTTTATATTTTATTAAAGTAAATTGTAAACTATAGATTTATTTTCGCCTTCCGTGATCACCAAGTACACACCGTACATAACCGTAGTATGTACTATTCTGAACTGTGGCGGCATGATCGCTCCTATATATAGGAGTTATAGTTGGTGAAATATCCACTAGGGGCGCAAGCTAACCTATCCTAACAAATGGAAGCCGCAATCGTCACTTCTCCGGAAATCCGATATATCCGGTATATCTCCGGAAAAAATAATTTTACAAAAGATTTTTCCAAATTATTCCTCGTTTCAAACTACTGTGTCAAAATTATATTCGAAATATTTATTATATCACAAAAATCAAAGGAAACTTTTAGGTGGTCTGCTTTGACTGAGATACTATATATGACTGAGATGCTATTTATTAATTTTTAATAGAAATCTATGAATATAAACTAAATGTTCAATGTAATATTGTATAGGATTCCGTCACGAAAAACGAAGTTTCCATCTATATTTCTGTTTTGCAATACGAATACTGTAGCATAATCTTGACTCGCTACAAATCTTAGATGGTAATTATTATTTATTGTGAAATGTACTTGGTTTTTCATCAATCCAAATACGAATGGACTTAGATGCCAGAGATCTATTATTAAAAAAGCTTTCAAGTAATGCATAAATTTATTGTCACAAAATGTTAAACATATTGAAATTAAAACGAGAGAGAAATGCATAATTTTATAAGTGTTTAATAATTTAATTATAATCATTTAATGACATTCATAAGTTTCGTATCCTGAGATTATATTATTATTTTCTTCTTTTGCATACTGTGAGTAATAGCTGTTTCATACCAAGATCGTTTATGTTTAGCAATAACAAAGGAACTGGAAATATACCCTTCGATGGTTGGGAACCACCAAATTCTAACTGATAAATACTTAAAGTCATATTCAAGCGGATATCATTTGTATATTTATTTGTTTAATAACATTAAATATTATTACTATTAAATATTATTTTAATAATTAACATAGTATAATTTTGTTATCAAACAAAAATAAAGGTCTAGTTTAGGAATGTTGATTCTTGTTCTTACTATAAAGTATAGTATACAGCATCAAAGACAGATTTCAGTAATAAATTTAAACAATAATATTTAAGATAGATTAATTTTTTGCTTAATCGCATTAAGTACAATAAAAATGAAAATATTGCAGTTAACTTCATCAAAAATGGAATAATTTTGTTTATTACTTACAATTAGTCTTATACATATAATTCAATCATTCCTATCGATTTATACGAAGTAGCTATGTATAAGAATACCCACAAATTACTCAATGCGTATATGAGTAAACTTTATAAATAAAAGTAAGCTACATTTAATATTAAATAAGCTAAAGTATATATTTGAAGAACATTTTTTTGCTTGAATACCGAATACCAATAATAAATACTGCACATTTCAACTGATCCATTGAAAATATTTGCTTAATGATCAAAATATGATACAATTCTTCTATAATACACTTGAAAACATAACATTTGAAAAATAATAGATTTTGTAGATTTATTAATTTATCCGCACTGAATGGACTTTTGTTTAAATTAATCGAACGTTTAAAATTGTAACTTATACTGTTATGTATATTTCGTAAAAATGCATAAGGCACTTGTATTGCATACGAGACACAGAGCTTATAATGCATCTTTAATTTGTATCGATTCAATAACTACAAAGTACACAGAAATTATATAAGCTTGCTAAAATGCGAATTGAAAAAATGCGCTTTAATAAAAAAAAAATAATATTATGATATAATAAACACAAGAGATTTTTTACTTCATTTTTTGCGATCGCAAGGCGTTATATAAGGCTTTCCACCGTGACGTTCCCATTCTCGATTAAAGTCATGTTCCAAAATCTCAGCACCACGTTTCCTGGTTAATCCAGTTTCATCTAAACTCAATTCACACATTTGCATATCATCGATGCCTAAATAATAGTAATAAAAATAAATATTTTAAAAAATATTGCAGAAAGCAAATTGTAAGTGAAATATATTTGGTTGAATAAAAAATAATTTCGTATTTATAAATCAAATTAAAAAACGAGACATACTTTTTATTAAACGTCTTTCAGACAATTTCAAAATTGTATACTTTCTAAAATTACCTAAATATATAAGATTATTTTTTACTCAATGCAATACAAAGAACTCCTGCTGTGACTACCTGCGACAAGAAGAATAGGTGGTTTATCCGGGTGAAGTTCCATTTGCCTTGCTACGTATTGACCATCAAAATGAGCATACCACCATCCTCTTTTAACTCCTACGTGCGAATTATCTTGCTGCCCAACAGCAGAAGGACGAACAAATGGAATTCTAAAGTATCTTTGTGAGGACTCAATTATCGATTGTTTTAATTGCGTTCTTGGAGTTCTAGCAGCTGGAAATATTATTTATGAAATATTTTAATTTTAGAAGTACTTATAATTTGTATAACAATATTTAATTTACCAGCTTCCATAATAGACTTTGGTGCTCTCTCGTTCTCATCCATAGTTGTCCTTCTTCGATTTCTTGCTTTCCAAGCATGATAGACTTTAAGTCTACGATGAAACTCATGACGACAAGCCTGTTATAATAATAAAATAAAATTTCATAAATATATCTAGATATGTGTGTGATCTATTAATATCATATTATGGTATTTTGTTTTATTGTATTACATTATCATACAAATTTTAAGAATTTTTCATACTTCTAGTAATTCGATGTCGCAAGATGTATTAATAGCATCACGCAATTCAGAATATTTCCATTTCGACAAATCATACTTTTTATTCATCATGGTGGCCTGGTAATTACTGACTAGTTCTGACCTGCATGATTAAAAAGAAAATTTTCATTTACATTTCGTACAATAACCATTTTATCAGTGTATCTAACAGTTGAACTCGATCGTAACAACTCAGTAGAAAATTATAACGATTGCTATTATTGGTTGGCGAAAAAAGCTTTTTTCATGACATTATGCTTTTCCTTTTCAATCAACGCCGCAAACTTGATATATTAATAAATATCTCTTAGTATATATCTATAGTTTTCTATAGTAGTCTATAGTATATGTGTATTATCTATGCATATATCTATGAAGAAATGAATTTATAGAAATTCGATAAAACGCATAAATGCACTAATATTAATGTAAATATTACATTATAAATTGTTAGTACGTTATTAACGGCTATGTAAACAGACCATTTCGTTAGTTATTAGTACATGCACTGTTACGAGGAAAATATTTGATACCTCGTAAGTCTGTTGTTGCTTGACGGTGGTACTCGTACATCCGAACTGCTACGCAATGTACAAGAAAATAGTATCTTATTTTTCTTTTTTTTACAACTTAAATATAACTGTAACTGCGATAACAATGTGCTATAAATTATGATCATTCAGAATTTAAAAAAATGAAAAGAAAGAGAAGCAAGATCTTAAGTAAAGCGTTTATCATATGGTGTGATAGTAATTGTTGCAAAAGTTGTTTGTAATGTTATTAAAAAATATAATCTTCTATTAGAATATTGCATAAGAAACATTTTTAACTTTTACATTAATAGAGTATACGATAAATGTGTAAGAAAAATATTCGTTATATTTTTATTTTTAGATTTATCAAATATATTTGTGAATTAATTTACCTATTAAGAAACTTGAATGTATATTGACATGTGAACTGTCACATCACGATGGTCCCTACAGATCCAGTGCATGGTGGGCCTAAGAACGATTCTAAATGATAGATTCTAAATTCGACTGTCCACGAATTTCAAAACTTTATTAAACAAAAAAAGAATAACAAGTACTAATAAAGTAATAGATTAGTATTGTATAATAGCACGGTAGTAATAGGTTTTTATACGTATCAAACAAGAAAACTCAAAGCTACAAAATGAAATAAATAATTTGAATCTATTCAGTTAACGGTATTTCGTATGAAGATCTACAAAGATTTTTGAACATATTCTAACAGGAAAACGTATAGGATATGTTTAAAATTTTGAATTTTTATCAACTAGAATTGTTCTCAGATCCACTGTTCGATATAGTGTAAACGAAATATTTGCTGCTGGTCCGATGGAATCGGCGTGGCAGTTAGCGTGTTAAACTATGCTATAAACAATAGTCGTTAATTACCTTACAACCGATGGTAATGAATCTTCTACCTGTCCATTTGATTCTTGAGCTAATCTAACAGCTAATTCATGATCTCTTCTTTCTTGTTCTAATAATTCTCGATAACGGGACTCTCGCATTTCTTCTTCTTCAACTTCCTTCTGAAAATAAAAAATGTTATAATGATTATAATAAAATAATTAAATAATGATTAGCGTTTTTATTACTTATTATAATATTGATATTCTTATAAAACTATAACTTTCTAATAAAACTGTAATGTAAAAATACCCGACGTGCGTTCTCTGTCTTCTTATCTTCTTCTTCTTGTTTTTTTCTTTGCTCTTCCTCTGCCTTTCTTCTAGCTTCCATATCCACCTTTTTTCTTCTAATTTCTTCCTCCTCTTTTTTCCTACGTTCTTCATCTTCTTTCTTTTGTTTTTCCAATTCCAACTTCTGCTGAATTTTTTTACATCTTGTTTGCTCTTCAGCGATATTCTGCTGCTTTACCATATTTTGTAATGATGTCATCTGTTTGTTCGTTTGATTTACTAACGTACCATAAATTTCATCAATCTCCATTGCCTTGATTTTTGAGTCCCGTTTGATTCGTTGAATAGCAGCTTCTAATTCTATTTGAAGATATTTTATATCAGCAACACATTTTTCCCGATTTTTTAATTGATTAGAAATCTCTTGCATTTTAACTAATTCATTTTTCAGATTCTTTATTTGTACAATCCCTTTTATTCGTGGCCGATGCTGCTTTTGTGCTATGTACATTCTAGCCGTTTTTTGAAGTATTATAAGGTGTTCCCTTCGATAAATAATTTTGTTCTTTAATTTAATCACAGAAAGAGCACAAAATTGCATCTTGTTCCATCTTGATCGAAGCAACCATTTCTTTACATTGGCGACTAATTTTCGTAAGTTTTCAGGATCAGACTTCATAATTTTATCAAATTCTGCAAATTTTCCTGGTTTGAAAAAAACTCTGGTTATACCAAATTTAAAATCCTTTTTATTGAGTTTAAGACTGTGAAGTAAAGCTTCACAGAAAAATCTAGGATCCAATTTTGCAAGTTCTGGAGGCAAATAAGATTTATACATATTATATAATTCCTGAAATGGAACTCTGCTTGGATAACCATGCTCCATTAATTCTAAGACGGATGTCATTCCAGAACAACGCAACTGACCCATGATACTATTTCCATCAAATTGATGCGCTACCATTTCATTATTCGGTTTTATGCAACGAATAAAGTTTGTTCCCTGAAAAATAATATAGTGTTTTTTATATTTAAATTTAGTTAATTCACTTGATTGTACGGTTGGTAATTATCCGAATAAAATCTTAAACCTTAAAAATTTTACTTACGTTATTTTTTAATTTATCCATAAGTTCTCCCAGTTGTGTTTTGAACTTACTTCCTACACTGATAAAAGTGAGTTTTCCCTTTTGAGAAGAATTATTGGAAAATTGTGTTCTAAGAAACTTATTGCTACTTTCTTGGATAAGTGCTTCTAAAGAAGCATGCAAAGCGTCATTGTTCTTCTCTATGAATTGATTCTGAAAATAATTTAAGAATGCGTATTAGATAATTTCGGTGTTATTCCGTTATGGTACGTTAAAAAGTATACCATTATCATGTCGCATATAAATTCAAAGGATACAGCTATGTATAAAAATGTAAAAAATAATGTAAAAATAATGTAAAAATAATGTAAAAAAAATGTAAAAAAAAATTATGAAACAATACATACACCGTTTTGTTCGATAACTTTTTGTCATCTTTCAGGAAATTTTAAAAATCTATTCTTCCTAAAATTGTCTAGAAATAGGAAATTACTTTTTACTCAATTCAATAAAAACACTTAATGTTTTTAAAAAGCTTACCGTTTGATAACAAACACCACCGGCGTAATGACGAATTACAAATCCCTCATCATCTCTTAATTCTCTATGTGCCTTTAAGCGAGAAGTTCGTGGTAATGTGATTCGAAAGTGACCATTCCAAGTTCGATGTACTTCACTAGTAAAATGTGCGAAACTACGCGTAGGTAATTTTGATTCTTCGTCCAATAAACTGAAGACACCCATATTTTTCGATTCGATTAAATCTAAAAAATTAATAATTCAGCAGCCTATTAGAATTAAGATTCAATTCGTTATGTAACGAAAATGAATTAACATATATTTTTATTTATTTTATTATTTACATACAACATTATTTCATTATTGTAAGATACCTACAAGGAACATAGTCAAAATGCATGATTAAACCCGAGCCCTAAACTGTATAATAGGGCTTGGGTTCTAACAGGTGTTGGTGCTCTCGAAGGCAGAATCACTTTAGACGTTAATAAAGTAACTAAGTACTAAAGTCATTCTTTTCTATCATTACCATTAACCATTTATATTTTTCCTAGACTATAGACACGCAGTTATTTACAAATTTATTTCAAAATAAAATTACCTATACAATCCTGATTGTCGACATATGAGATTTTCGGAACGTTTAACGATTCTCTGGCATAGAGATCTTGTTCGTATTTCAAAATTCTCTCGTTGAAAAACTGTTGTAATTTTTCATTGCAGTAATTAATGCAAAATTGCTCGAAACTGTTCACTTTGAAGTACTCTGTCAATAAAAATATTTTAATAAAATATTTAAATTATATTTAAAACTAATTTTATTGTGTATTATGCTTCAAAAGTTGCCGCTTTTTAAACTAAATATGTATTAAAATACGTATAAAATGATTATTCTTACCAAATCCTGCTATATCCAAAACACCTATATAATAACTTGATGCTTTAAAAGGAATACTTTTATTTATTCGAGCCACAATATGATCGAACAGTTTACTGTAAATAGCTTTTGCCAGAGCATCTCTTGCATTATTAGCTTCATAAACTTTTAAAGGTACCCTTAAATTACAAAATTTGAATTACATTAACTACTTTTGTTTATTAACCTGTTTATTAGCAGGATAATATAATCTTTGAAATAGATGTCTTAGTGAATATAATTAGTAACTCACATAATAACGGTCCCCTTTACACCACCTCTACTAGTTTGCATAACTTTTGAGACTAAGGCTTGTCTAAGTTCCTCGGGATCCACACCTAGCAATTTTGCGCTCATTAAGATCGCTTTTTCCGAAGTTGAACTAATTCTGGATCCTCCTTTTGTATCCTCAGGATTGTCTTCAAAAGTAATGTTACCAAGATGAAGAACTGCTGCAACCATAGTATAGATTTCCATGCGTTCTGTGTCGGTTAATCCAAGACGCGTTAAAGCCTGCACAGTAAAGTCAGTATTAATAGAATACATATAATTTTTTCGTAGAAATGAAAAAAATATTTTTTGACCTTCGATCAATGAAATTATTCATGTATTTATATTACACGATAATTCCAGTTTCAGGTAATTCACTCTATAGATATATTACAGTATGAGCGTTCTACACGAGCGCACATACACACATTTATATTATACAAACTTATTTATATTAAACATTAGAAAATTAAGAATAATCACGTATTAACAACTTAGATGGAATCTAAAAGAAATAAATAATTGAATAAGAATAAGTACTTTGCATTCAACGAATACATGACCAAAAAATGTACAATTAAAAAGCGCATAATTGTATGAATAATGCATGATGAATAAAAACTATACTGAAGATTCGGATTACCGTTGCTTTTTCCTGCGTAGTTGATGCAGTCAGCAATTAGAAGAAAAATGCAATAAAATAAACTTTATTTTAAAATCGTAAAATAATAAATGTAGTAGAGTTTTATCAAATCATTGTAAGTACAAATTTATACAATATAAAATCCAACGATGTTGTATAATAACATTAAAAAAAGGTACCTGATCGATCGCATTGAACCCTTCAACGTCATCTAAATATGGATCATGCAGACTTCCTTTGCTAGTTTGATCCTGACTTTTTTGCGCGTTATTTAGTTTACCCTCCGATTCCTTGTTGCAGAAATATTGCGTACAACCGTTTCTCAAATAATGGAAATCATCTGGCTTTGTGATACCAAGTTTCGTACGCAGTTCGGGTGGCGCTCCGGCGCACATCATATAAAACACATGATAATTTCTTTCATCCGGGCTCTGTAAACACACCCTCGATTTTTCTAATAAATAATGAGAGATATAGCCGCCAACAACTTGGCACTTTGAATCGAAATGTACTTCCATGAATTTTCCAAAACGGGAACTATTATTGTTCCGCTTTGTCTTTGCATTTCCAAAAGCCTCCAATACGGGGTTGGCTGCGTTTAAAAAAAGAAAGGTAATAATTAATTCAACAAAACGACGAGTGTCTTCTCATAACGCTAAAATATTCGATGTCTTTCAAAAAAAAAAAAAGAAACGTAACCTTTCACTAAATTAATCGATTAATCAAATTAATTAATTAAAGATACATCGCATCAGAACGACATATTTGCACGATACTAAACTTTGCATATACGATCACTATCGTATGCAATTATTAACAATACTTTAATACTACTGCAGTTAATAATATTTTTATGTATTTACCATCAAGAATTTTTTGTTCGATCGGACCCGCTGTTGAACCCCAAAGATCACAAAGGTATCGAAGAAGATATTTCGTCGATTCCGTCTTACCAGCTCCAGATTCACCCGAGACGATGATGCTTTGCGATTGCCTCAGTACCTTCATGTCCCTGAAGGCTTTATCGGCTATTCACAACGAAAATCGACATTATACGTAAAACAATGAATTTAAATTAAAATTATTCGTTTTACAATTTCGCTCGAAGTATGCAAAAAGTATGTAAAAGGTGATAATCACCGATTGCGAAGACATGCGGTGGTGTTTCTCCCAAGGATTTACCCTGATAAGCCTTGATGGTTTGTGGCGAGTAAAGATCCTTCACTTCACAGTATGGATTTACGGCTATTAGGATATTAGCAACGTAAGTCTGTGAACGATATAAAGATACAAATGTCGATGAAACACAGTACTAATCGACAAATTAAAAGAATTTAATTAACTCAATTTCATTCAATGTTATTACTGTTAGCGTTAAAGATTTGAATCGTCAAACGAATATGGATGATCAATGCTCACGTATATTCTGTCCTTGAAGTAGCGGGTCCGTACGTTGTTCAGTAACGTCGCTTCGTTCAGGTACATCAGAGCACCTGTACAGGACAACGAAAACAGAAAAGAAGCAAACTGATGAAAAAAAATTTCAAAAACAGCGAAGATGGAGTTTCTCGAAAGGCTACGACCCTATCCTCAATTAACGAATCTGAAAATTCGACGAACGAGAGTACATATCAAGAGTTCATAGTATCTGTGATGAATTATTAAATTCTGTTCGATACTTGTTCGATTAGAAAATGGACAAGCAAGTGTTTGAAACGTCACACAAATTTTTGATGTTTAAAACATCCTAAGCAATGGCGATTTGATCGTGATGCGATATTTATAAACGCCGCGGTAATTCTAATTTTCGCGCATTTTCAAGTAGCGTTTTAATTACGATTTAATCAATAACCACTCGTTCTAATAAATAATAACAAACATTGTCTAAAATTTAAATCCGTTAAAAAATTACTTTAAAGTGTGTATTCGAAACCAATAACTTTTATCTACCGTGCATTTGAGATCGATATCAATGACAGATAGAGAGGAGAGAGGAAGAGAGGAAGATCGCGTATTTTCGAGTCACACGCATAGGTGATCGAAATATTCTTACAATTGTCTTCGACGTCTTTGGTGTATTCGCCTGCGGGATAAACTTCATCTAGAGGGCAAGTACGCTGTGGATAATTCGAATCCAGTGGAACGATCAATGCGTCGCCATCCACCATGTCGGTGAATTTCCCGATGATAAAGCCTTCGTGCGGATCGCGTACCCACACCTGTTGATTCTCCATGCTCGACGATGCGTAGTCTGAAACGAACAAGTGGACGTTGACTTTTATCACCCTTTCACTCTGTGATGATTCCTTTTAACATTTTTTCTTCGAGTGTTTCGTTCATTCACGCCATAAAGCTAAATATAGTTGTTATCTATAGATAATAATCTAATAAAGCTAACGATGTAAATAGTACTGGAATCGAGTCATACGCTGGATGATTTAGAAATCGCTCGATAACGGAAGAAATAAAACGACATCGATACGGAAAGAGGAATAGTCTTCTTTCTTGGAAATAAAAACGAAAAGATCATTAATTATTTGATAAGATAATTCGATGCAACATGATTCAACATTTCCGAAGAAAGTGGTCGAATCAACTAATCTGAACTTTCATTTAATTGATCAATGACTAACGGATAATAGCGATAAATAATCGCGTAAATGCCATATCAATTACCAATCATAAATCTTGCTTTTTTTCTCTGTTTCATTGTAGCTCTTCCAACTTTCCTTTTAACACGTTCACGCCGACGCTGCAATTCATGTTTCTCTCCCATGGGCGGCTACCCTAAAAGAGCGCTTTGTTTTATCGGGCAGTGCCGAGCTAAAGTGAACAATTTCCACTACTTTAATTTTCGACTATATGGAAATTTTTTCTTGATACTAAATAAACTCAATTTTTGGTGATACGCACTGCCCGATGACACATTCAAATATGAGCCACCGGTGGTACGCGCCGGCCGGCGTGAACATG
>JAITYT010000622.1:669349-681511 GCA_025433975.1 Liostenogaster flavolineata | reverse complement strand
TTTAATGAGTATATTTATAAAAATATGGATTTTATTTCATTTGTAGTAAAACATATTTATAAAATAATGTGTGCACTGAACGGCTCATATATTACGAAACCACTTTAATGAATTGTTACTTGGCTTACCTTGATTGCGATATTGTATTCAAGTTCAACGGTTATTTTTGCACGTTATATGTCAATCAAGCTTTATACAAAAATATTGTTCGATAATAAATTATTACTTGGATTGGACAAATTATCATTTAGATTTTGGCGTACTTGTGCGTTTCGAAAACATCGAATACAAATGGTTTGTCAGAACGATAAAGTAATGTACCACATTACATCAGAATGTTAAATTTTCAATCCGATAGCGAACGTAATACTTTCAGACAGGAAAGCCAACCTTTCCTTAGCCTTAGCCTTTAACCTAATAGCGACTATCTAGAAATAATTGTAAAAGGAAGTAATAGAAGAAAATATTACCGTAAAAGAACTCGGTAGAGTCAACAACGATAGCTTCGAAGAAAATGAGTACGAAAGTCCCTCTAGCGAAACTTGCGTAATTTGAACGCTAGTAGGGCATACTAATATTAATTTACTGACAACATACTTCCTCGAGTCTTCTAACTTCTCCCTTCCCTTTTTTTTCAAATCCGTATCGTTCGATATCTATTACAACTTTTCTCGTAATCTCAAGCCATTATCCCGTCTCGATGAAAACACAATAAAAGATTCTTACGACGTAGAATCATGATAAATCAAACGAAAAACGTTTTTTCATGTAAACTATACGCGTATCTCCGAGTTTAAATGTTGGACGATACCTAATAGATTTATATCGAGCCTCCAAGAACGATGGAACGACTGTACTTTACCACTGACGACTGAAGCAATAAAAGTGCCGCTTTCCAGCCTTGATCGATAAGGCTTAGACGTGATTGGTAATGTTTGAAGGCTACTATCTGGACGGAAAGTAAAAGACTACGAGCGTTTTCAATAACAATGGCAAAACTGGAACTCCCAACGACTTTAATTCCATTTGTTTACTGGTGGTGACTTGCTTATTAAATGGACGAATAATTTTTTTGATGCACGATCATACGTATTTATAATTGTAGGCATCACGTTATCCACGTTTTATTTGGAAAATTTCGACAAAACGTCGATGTCACGATTGTACAAATGTTGCGAGATCGCCGACAGAACGCGAACTTTTAATAACCACCAAACCACCAAAATCAAATCGACGTGATCTATATCGACGCTAAGCGATGTACGAAGATCGGAGATTGTAAATTTAATCAGAGATTTAATAGGGTGTTTCCTTCTTCATCTTAACGCGTTATCAAGATAATAGCTGGAAAAAACGTACGTGCGTGAAATTCATGAAACACTTTCGCATTAGATGCAAGAAGAATGATATTCTATGTCAAGGCCGATAAATCTGCGTCAATTCGCGTGGCAAGTTTCGAAGAGAAAGTGTAATTCAGAAAGCAATTCTATTTCAACGAGATTTCTGTCAATTTTACTGCTCGTGAGTCTATATCGATAAATATTATGGTGGCTAAGATTGGGTGGAACTTTTTCGATCAACACGACGACTACCTCTCGGTTCTTACAATTTTTATCGTGAATTCGATGTCAAATTATTTGTTGGAAGTACGACGGGTAAACGGAGAAAACATTGTCGATTCTGATGAATCAAGCGGACTACACGACGCGTACTGGTAGACTTTGAAGTCAGTCACTTCGTGACCAAAGATTATTACGAGTTGTTACATCTTGATTGCGTGCAGAGTCGCGCAGCGTAACAAAATTTCGAAAATCATTTCGCGTATCGAGCGCGTGCACTCTGATAAAACGAGCAGCGAGCGCACTCGACTCGTCTCACAATCCGAAATATCAACACCAGATTGTCCAAAGACTGCCAATTGTGTGACTTTTCCAATTTAAAGCGTCGTGACGTAATGACACCGATGACCAATAAAACAATAAATTCATCGTTCGATTCTAATCCGATCTTTCGATTTTTTCCCCGAGTTTCCATTTAATTTCCGCACGGCGCGTCGCGTCGTAAGGATTCGAACAACAAAAGAGACGAAATTATAATCCTCGGTGATGTGCAACGCGTACGCGCGGTATGCGAGCGCGGAGAGAGAAGGGAAGAAAAACGCGATGTTCAACGAAACGAGGAGAAAGCAGTGGCGAGAATCCGTGATCTAAAAATAGAAATACAACGGAGTGCAATTAAGTTATTGTAAAGAGCGCAACAAGTGAACAGGAGGAAATGCAAGGACAAAAAAGGTGGCACGGATAAGCGACACAGGTGGCCGATACGCGACGAACGTGGGAAAATGGAGAAGAAAAGAAACGCGAGGAAATAATTGTAGGAAGTAAGGCAAAAGGAGACGTCGGAACGCAAAGGAAACTCTAAAATTCTGAGGTAAGAGAACAGATCGAGAGAGATTAGGAACAAAGAGATTGCCACGGCGATAGAAGTCGACCTAAGAAGCCAAGTGAATGAGGAAGCTTGTGAGAAAACTGGAGAAATCGGTAAGAGAAAGGGAACGAGTGATAAGGATGATGGGCGGAAGTTTCTTTCTAAATGTTTACGACTGTACAAAAGAGACCCATGGAAATCCAGAGGTCGAGTGCTACCTTTTGTGACGCAGTGTCCAATTTACGAAAAACGTTCTTAAAAACATCGATGCGACCCTTCCATGGCTCCATCCGATTATCATTTTCAACCTAGGCGAGCTTGATCGATAGAATGAGCCGTATCACGACAAATAACCGATAAAGGACACTTAAAACAGAAGAGAAAAGTTTCCGGTAAAAGCTACGCATAAAACGTGATAAATCCGAGGAATTTGAGTAGAAATATCGAAGTAGTATTTTAACATGTTAGCTTTATGGATTGAAAACAGTATCTTCGTTCTATCATTCAGAGCAATGTAAATTTAACGTTTACGCGATGCGCTAGTTTTTTTTAGAGGTACCTTTCCTGATTAACGGTTTAATGAAAAATAAAAATTACCGCATACGTGATTTGCCGTTCTGCCGTTCTAATCGATCGGGAAGAAACAAGCAAAAAGACAACAGATTTCTCTCAGTCTCTTGCTTTGCGTCCCGTTAGAGATCTCATAACGGTAAATACAAACTGGCAAATACTCCTGCATCGATCTTTGAATCTTAACGCGCGAACCATCGCTTTTACCTATGATACAAATTTACGAATATTTCTACGAAATGCGATCAGCGACGTATTCTTTCGGCATTATTGGCAACTTTTTATAGTGACCGATGTTTCTTCCCCTTTTTTATTTAATCGACGAGACTCCAAATGTAAACACGAAGAAATGATCGAAGTATTTCGTCCATAGAATGGATGCCTTCAACAATTTAAATTATTGATGAGAAAAATAGATTGCATTCCACCTTTTTCTTTTCACGACCGCAGATTCCAAGTTTTTTATCCGGTACAAATAAAATTACTTCATGTCGTATTTCGCCATATTGGAAAGTAGCAGAGCGTCCGCGCGCTTGCTTAGGATAACTTTTACGAACAGGATCCGAAAATTCGTTTCATCTTTATCGTTCGTTTCAAAATTCACAGGGACAAGAAGTTCATTGAGAAAGGAGAATAGAAGCGAAAAAAGGAAGAACGAACTGCGCTCAAGAGTTGCGTTATTTCGCTTAGAAATTTTGTAGAATCGATGGCAATGATCGATACAGGATAACACGTTTCCGTACGTTAGTCGTATCCGTACGAAAAATATCGTGCTTCAATGACTCGACGCGTTTACGTCGCGAGCATATCCGAGAAATTGTATTCAATTTGAGTAAAATGTATAGAGATACGGGGAGGAAGCAGGAAACGGCAGGTGGGATTTGTGAACATACGCATGATAAAACGGAGACACGCACGAGCGCGCGCTCGTTTTCGTGAAATTTTCAACGACGAATAGAATGAAATGACACGACGGAAATGCCCGAGACAGGAGACCATGCGTCTAAATTCGCCATTTCCTTTCGATCTTAACTGACAGTGCGTTCTACCTACGGTAAATTTCTATTTCGACTGAAATATTCGTGAATGCTTACCGATACAAACGTAAATATGTATTTAATATTTATTTACAGACTTTATACGTACTCGACAGAACAGCGATATAAAATATCGAGTATCTCTCCTTCCTTCTGTATTTACATAAATACACTTTAAATATTACACTTACGTATAACGCACCACTTACGTATATGCACCACTTACGGCTCCTATCTAGTGATCGTTATCTATCAGTTGCACTTCTTCGAAAATTTGCCTAACATTTGAAGTTTTTATCAGTAGACGATAATATCTTTCTCTCTAAATAAAACAGGAATACATAAGTACACTCGAGGCTAACTAAATATTTATAATTGCACGTGATTCGACGAAAGTTTCATTGTAAATGGATTTGTAAGGTTCGTTTCTTTTAAACATCATTCAGGATATTTACAGTTAATATACAACTCCTTCTTCCGTATCTCTTTTTTTGTTTGATCTTTTTCCTTTTCCAAGGTTTTCGATGGAGGCAAGACCCTCATATTTCATTTCATATACAGGAAAGCTATTTATCCCTTTATAATAATTCCGAGCAATATATGGTTGCGTTAATTATTGATTAATACAATTAATAAAATACGCAAACGACGTCAGTATCTATCGCGGTTTAATTTTAACTTTCATTACGATTTTAATACATAGCACATTTTAATATTAGACAAACGTTCAACTGTGACTCATACCGTAAACTCTTACCTCTAACGCGAATAAAATTCATTGCTATGTGCTATCTGTTGTATTACTCATAAAAATGACGAAGAGCCTATAGGCGCTTTCGATTTATTTCAATCAATTTAAACCGACCGCCTACAGGCGTGACCAAGTTAAATTAAGCGCTTGAACAGTAACGAAAAATTCCAAGAAAACGTAGGTGCATTGACAATGCGGAAAAACTATTGATACGATTTTTCGTTTTCCTGATTCGATCTATCGTCACCTCGCGATAATAACGAATGATCGAATCGATAAGAATCGCATTGCTCCGATGTTTCGCCATTGACACGTCGCTCGATTTAATCAAATCTTCGTTACAACGTGCCATTAAACATCAACAGCTGAAAAAAAATGGCTGAGACTGCATCGTTGAAAAGTTCGGCACCACGTTGAAAGCCTTCCTTTCGTACCGCGGTCGTTGGTAGCTTACCTACGTCCTGATATTCACGTAGTAGACTACTGGGAAAGTAAGAGTCAGTGGCAATTCATCGACACGGTCATTGAACCCAGGACAAGCGTTTATTTCGTCATTGTATACACGCGTCTTACCGCGTACATGAAGTGCGTTATAAAAACGACCTAAGGTCCATCGTTTACCTTTTGACAATCGTTTAGGAAGATAATACCTAATTCCGTACAGCCTCGATATAAATTTCACGTTAGAACGTCATTTCATAATCTGTAATTGAATATCGGTAATATTCGTAATGTCGGCTGTAGGCTAGTTACGTAGTTCTGGTATATTTTTTCTTATATTTACTATGATTCATGTGCATTTAAATATAATTAGAATTTAATTATAATATGATCTTGATTTATCGTGAACATAATTTATTCACAATTTAATATGTTAAGTATCAAGCCGATTTTATCTCACTTTCCGTCGCGTCCGAATCGCCGTGAGATACGCTCGATACGTGAGCTAAGATCTAAACAACTGATAACGAGCTTAATAGATTGTGGAAGAGTTTAACGTGCTTCTAGAGCCCGTACATTCTTTTGCGCGCTGAAAAAACTTAGCACATACAATTTACACAAGCACTTGCTCCAACGATATTGCAATATAGCAATATTACAATTACCACTAATTATAAGTTAATTTTTACTTGAAATGTCATTTGGTATATCCAACAATAAATCATCGAACAATAATTTATATTGGCTTTCATTTTCTTTATTTATGAGACATTTTTCTATCTTTTTAAGGTCAGGGTTTATTTTATAAATTAATGCTAAAATAATTAAACATCGTACAACTATCAAATGAATAAAATTTATACAGTGCGATACGCAATCGGATCAGATTCTCCTCGATGTAATGGCAATACCGACCGATCCTTTTTCACAAGGCTAGGCTTTGTTGCAATGTAACAAATAGATCGAATTTTTGTTTTTATTCATAGGCTCGTCGGCACGCGCGTATAAAAAAAAAGGAGATACATGTATCATAACTCGGCCTCAACGTTCGGTTTGCTATGTACGAGATATCTCGTGACCCGTACGTATTCTGTTAACATAGGCAAGGTTTCTTTTTTGCTCTATATGACAGGACGTGTATATACGCTCGCTTAAAATTGCATCGCTTTCGTTGAGTTGTACATGTGCGAGCACGAAAGTACATGATTATTCGTCGGTGTTAAGCTTGTACCCGAGCACAAGGAGAACATTTAACACAAAATGTTAAACAAGATTCGAAGAAAAGGATAATTATCGATTAACGACATTATTTAATAATTAAATCAAAAGAACCGGTGGATTTTTCAATATTGTTACTCTAATTATTCCGATCGGTACGCAACGCAGCCTATCTAGAGATAATAAGTAGATTCAGGTGAGATCAGAATAAGGAGATGAGTCACGCGTCTCGCTGTTCTTCGTCGGTTTTTATCTACAGTATGTCGAGAAAGTAATCGATCACTTTCTTGACTTTTGGGGCATAATAGATCGAAGTATCTGATGTTTTAGTATTTACGTACACGGAATAAAACACTTTGTTCTATCACATTTCAAAGGTCAAAAAATGCCAATGCTTTTTATCCTGTCTTAAAGTATCAAAGCCAAAGCACGACACGGACGTATCCCACTGATCGCTAGATATCATAAGTTTGACGTTTAGTTAGATGCACGAATAAAACGTAATTGTGTGTTTATGATAAATTTCTTCGATCAAAGGAGCATCCGAGCATACTCTTTCAAAGCACTGTACATGGAAACGGACGATCCTAATCCTACGCGATTGCATAATACTCTTCGCTGTAAACGGCGGTCGTTACAATGTAACGTTGGTATACGAGCAACAGTCAATGATGTAAATGTTTCTCGTCGTACAATAGACTAGATTAGCTTCGATACTTTGCATCTTTCTATTTTCTTTCGAAAATTTCGATCACGAAGTCCCACTGTGCGACGTCGTATATTCGCTCGTATCAATGAGCGATTCATGTCGCAATTTTGTAATATTCAATATAAATTTATAAACTGCGAGACTCGACGATAACGATACGCTGTCCCACGTTCAATTTAACCGCTAAAAACGTTTAACAGAGGCAATCGCACGAAGGTTGTACCGATTAATATCAAACGACCTACGGAACGATCCTTCCATGCGTGATCGAAATGACCGAACAACGAACGCGCGTACGTAGCTGCGTTC
This sequence comes from Liostenogaster flavolineata, assembly GCA_025433975.1. Classification (NCBI taxonomy): domain Eukaryota; kingdom Metazoa; phylum Arthropoda; class Insecta; order Hymenoptera; family Vespidae; genus Liostenogaster; species Liostenogaster flavolineata. The sequence continues at coordinate 674,049 of JAITYT010000622.1, read as the reverse complement.
GTTATCTAGCTTTATCAATATTTAGATGCATCAAAGATATCCGTCTTTAGTGGTTGATATATGTATCAATCACTATTTTTTGTTTTAGGCCAGCTTTTAGTAGTAGCCAATAGTATATCGGAAAAAATAAAATTGATAAAGAAAAATACATTTTTTCAAATATGTCGAAATCGAGTCCTTCCTTTTTTCATCGTTTCGATCGAAACAGGTAATTTCCTGGTACGTTACTCGTTTCGTTGAGAAGAGCGTTGTCGCTATAAGGAGGAGGAACGTCTACGTCTAATTGGCGATGCTTGCGGAAACTTAATTGGGACGTCTACACACGTCTATGTGGGAGTGAGACAAGTACGGCGGTGTAGCAGTCAAGTAAAGCGCGCTTTTCTCTTCTTACATCACCTCCCTACCCACCTCGATCCTCCCTACTTATTTCCCATCCTTTTCGTTGCCCCTTGCCATCGTCACCTTTTCTGGTTACGTATTTTTCCCACTTAAACGCGTAGCAACGCCACAAAACCAGCGAGACGTAATAAAGAATATAATAATGTAACGATCTCGTGTCATCCCCCACCTACCTCGAATTCCTAACCGTGATACCATGAGGGGTCGTACGCTGTAAATTTCCTGCTTGACCTACTCGTCCGATCTCTCTGTATAAATCTCTTTCGATCTGTTCGAAAGTCATACGATGACCATGGAGGCTAAATCGTATGATCATCGACGAAAAAAGAAGATTCAAGAAGGAGTCGAATCCTGATATACACCGGCCTAATGGCTATGATAATGAGCGATTAGACATGGTCATAATTTGTTGGGTTGCAGAGGTTCGGTTTGAAGTCGTCTTTGGTATCTGACAAGGTCATCTTTTGTTTGAATATAAGTAGCTGTGCAGTCACTTGGTGACTTAAATCATCATGTAGATACCGCGTGTCATCTCATGACGAATCGATAATTAACAGGTGTTTTTACTTTTCTCCATTGTTTTTGATCAATTGTTACAATCGCCATCGCCATGTTGGTGACACGATTTAGTTAATCTTCGTGAAATCTAAAAGAGCAGAGAATTATGAGAAACTCATCTTCTTATACGAACTATAATTCGAGTTGACCTATTCGATCGTTGTACCAATATATGACGTATATTCGCAGAGACGTTTGCACCTCTTTTTGTGCACCTGTTTTTTGTTCAATATATCCTCCTCCTCCTCCTTTATAGGCTAAATCTCAAACGAGCGCAATAAAAACAGCAAGAATTTCATTTTATCTACTTCGCATAACGTTTTAAGCTTATCAGCTTCGCGATACCATTTTGAAAGCATGACAGTGTTCTCATACATGCGAGCGAATAGGATCGCGAACGTCCAAGGAGTCTACGGTCTCCGAAACCGCAAACTCAGCAACCGTTCTACAAAAGGTATGAAATTGTAGCTACACGATATAGAAATCCCATACCGGGCGAGTTTCGTCGATGCAATAGAAAGCAATGTCCACGTAATATAATCAGAGAGGAAGAAAGGAACGCCCGAAGCTGACAAAGTGTCTACGTAGAAATTCTTTATCGAACGCGAGAACGAGAAGATGAATTTATAACTAGCGTTTCGGTCAAATATTTGAACAAGGAAACCACTTGATCGATTTGTGGTTAATAGGACGAATATTGTAAAACATACGTCTGCACACAGCTGATAAAATTCTAAGTAGAAGTACTCGAAACATTTTAAACGTTCAAAATGCTCGTTGTCGAATTGTTAAAATTCAATGAAGTAAGAACACAATTAGGAGGAGTACCAACTTCTAACATTCAAAATAATCGAAAGAAATATTTCTGTCGAACGAAATTTGAACGAATACCTAACGATTGTCGTTCCATTGAACGAATTCAAGCAGCGATTAGTTTCTGAAACTAAGACAGAATAATAAGCGCGATAAGCAAAAACCATATATACAGGGTAGACCGAGACGAATTGGATCAAAATAAGTCTAAGTTCTGGATTTAGGCAAATTGAACGTTTGAAATTTAACATCTTCTGCATTGGGATGATGCACACACGACAAAATTGTAACGACGGAGAAGAGAAAAAAATCAAATCGACAATGCGGGGGATGCAAAATTTGCTATACACATAATACACCACAAATGTTTTGAGCAATGCCCCAGTACGGAATATTATTAGAGGTTTCGATGTACTATTTCGCTTAAAATTTACGTCACGAATAATTTAGTAGTTAGAATAGCGATCCGAAAGTGATCCGATTTCCCTCGGTCTAGCCTATACCTACATACGCGTGCGAAATAATTCACACGCATCGGCATTGCCCGTGAGTTTGTGCACTTGCGTACCTCGTTCCACTCTTGTAACTTTGCTCTACATAAAATAGCAATTACACCTTCTTTTACGCGGTAGATGCAGACCGTATAAAAGTAAGCAAAACGTGTAAAAAAAAGCTGCGCAAGATCGCGTTAAAAAAACTTAGATGTACATCGATCCCGACTTAGTAAAGATAAACGATCGGTACTACCTTCTTCCACCAACGATCGTGACAAGACAATTATCCTTTATCGTTAATGTGATTCGCGATTATAACGTTGGTAAAAATATCGAAAAAAAAGATACGTGCGATAATTAGAAAGTTATGACGAAGCGTAAAATTATCAAACGACCTCGAAAGGAACTCGATCGATAGTCGTTAACTATAATAATCGAAATTTCTTTCAAATCGAACTAACGAACCAACTAACGAATAACAAAATTTTAACAAATCCAATTTCGATCGAAAACGATCGAGAATTCAACATCGAGATCGTACAGAAATAAAATATGCCAGATAGCGGCATAGGTACAAGCGTTTTCGGAATGTAATAAAGTTAACAAGTCGATCGATCTATGGAAACGCGCTAAAGAGAAAAACAAAGAAATAGATAAAAAAGGACGTACGCGTTCGTATCAGATCAGAATAAACTCGACAGGTGCGTGGCATCCAAGCTGGGACGCGATATTCGTTCCTCCACTTTCCGTTTGGAATTGATGCAACCTGCTAGCATTTCCCGTTTGTCCTGACGAGTGCCTGTGGATCACAGGCAACGGAACAAGTAGCTCGAAAGAAGAACAGGGTTTTAGTCCTGGGTGTCTACAAAGACTTCCCCACCCTTGCGGAAAAAAAACCTGCTAGCTTTCGTACGATTCGTTCGACTGGTAGGAAACTACCTGTTAAGAGCTTCAAGCAAGTTCATGAGATTTTATGAATTGATTTTACGGAAAAAACAATGATGGTCAAGGCTACGATATTGATAAAAACATGACAAGTTCTGTTCTCGCAAATTACACGACGATGTTTGATGATACTTGGCTCTGGTAGCGTCCGAAATTTGACAACAACGTCTCTGAACTCACGAAAACCGATTAGAGCAGAACGACGAAGGAATCGATATCTTATCTTAGGCATTTTTACTTTTAATTAGATCGCGAGATTAACATAACGAGATTATACATACGAATACTTATTATCGAGAGGAGTGACAAACATCGTAAAAGGAAAGACAACCGTATATAAGATAAACGACGACCAACGGTACGCGATTGAAAACATCTCGCGGTTCGACGATTGTATTTCGAACCTTAAAATGTAAGATTTCTAAACGAGATACTGTAGATTTACAATCGATTAATATATATTTTAAAATAGTAATATTTGAGGGAAATGCTGTTTTTTTCTTAACGAACTCGATCGTTCCTTCCTCTACTTAAAACCTAGCGTTTATTTATTTATCTTGACGAACCGTGGAAACGCGATTTTTCTTCCAAATTCGGCTTCCCTGTCTACATCGCGTCTCTCGATTGATCTGCGATACCGTAGTCCTGCTACCGATAGTACGCGATTTATGATTAATTTTATGAGCGTAACATTGCTCGTACAATGACCCCTAAGTAGAGAAAGGAAAAAAATAACCAACGATACTCACGTTGTACACGGAGATTCGTGTGAAAAATTTTAGCGCAAAATCGCTCGAGAATAAACTTTCTTGATCTTTCAAAGGACATAAGCGAATCGCGAACGCGCAAAGCCATCGTCGAAACGTTGAAAAATAATGGAGCCAACCGTAACTTAATTTTATTTCATTTCAGAGATCCAGGTAAAAGAGAAGGAGAGAAGATATTAATAAAATGTTAATATTTTAATTAAATAGGACATAGCTTTACACTTTACTACGAACTTATGTGCGCGTTAGACACGTGACCTTTTCCGATCGGCACTTGTTCACTCGTTCTTTCTTTTTCTCTCCCTCTTTCGGTTATTCACTCGCTCTTTTAACGGTGTACAATCGCTTACCGATACGATCTCCTTCCTTCTTCCCATCCATCCTTCCGTTTCTTCGTGCGTATCTCGTCAAGACGATCGTTTTATTTAACGATCGCCGATAAAAAATCTAACGATTCGATGATGATGACGTCTTCAATACGATAAACACGTATACGCGATACTCAACCGATTTAAAAATCGCACGGAAAACGTAACGTACCTTGTCACACGAAAGCTGACGTACGACTAAGCCGCTGAGGTTCGTAAGTCGAGCATTCGGTTATCTTCGAGTGCTTTCGTATTTGCCACGCGACACGAGGAACATCTGGTGAACACAGCGTTACGATTAATTTTCAGGTAACAGTAATCTCGATTTTAAACGAATGAAATGTTTTGATCCGTCG
>JAITYT010000622.1:648569-662027 GCA_025433975.1 Liostenogaster flavolineata | reverse complement strand
ATATATATATATATATATATATATTATTATACTTTTTATGGAAATGTATAATACGTGTTTGATAATACGTATACGCAAACAAAAAGGAGAAGTTCAAACATTTCATTAGCAGTAATCTTATTTACTACACTTTACTATTATACACAACTGATCGTATGTCATACTATCATATGAATAAACTCAATCCATCGTCCTAGACAAAGATTTCTATGATAGGTATCCCTTTATTCGAGTTCTTGCACTGCTACCGTCATTCATTTAAGAGGTCGCCTTATCGAACTAAAACTTCATTCACATGTTAGACAAATTGTAAGAAAATAAAAACATTTCGTTATGTTAAAAATTTCAATGATTTCGAGTTAGTACGATTAAAAAGGCAAGCGCAGAAAAACGCTAGTTTGTAGACCCATATTCCAAAATATGTACGATTCTTATTTTAAAACTATGATCGCGATTAAAATGTAATATTGCGCATTATCTTGTAAGCAATCAAACTTGACGTGCCATTTTAATTTCACGAGATTGTATTGGGTCATACCACTTGTCCTATGAATGTAAACACACGTGATACCTCTTAAGATAACAAAATTATGTTATATCTTAAAAGGACATTGTAACTGTTTAATGTGTTTGAAACTAAATCATTGTATTTTTAAAATGACGAAGACTCTTACTTTCTGTTATTACATGTTATCGGTTTAGTATATTATTTGTAAAATAAGCCGTAACAGATTGATGTGATTAGTTCTATTTATGTGAAAATTGCATTGTATGTATAGACAATAAAAAATATGCGGGAGATATTAAGATAGAAATATATATATTATATGCTCGTATACTCGATTTAAAATAATCGTACAAGGAACTGTTATTCCGTATTCGTAGCAGTACCTTCTGACTGATACTATGATGCTAATATACTACTAAAGTATTACTGTGATAATACATAATGAGCTTCTACATTATCATGTTAACACTATTATATGACTTTTACGTTGGAAGAGTTTAAACATAAAAAGAGCTGAAGTAGATGAAAATCTTAATGTAATTGTCAAAATGGATATGTGGTGGTTTTCACGTGTAATAGCACATCACCCATATGCCATATTATTAACAATATTTATATTTTCTTCAACATGTTTAATTGTACCTTTTACAACTAAAAAATTTCCTGATTTCTCAGACCCACAATTAGTAAGTACTTTTATAATACAATTACACAAAAATATAAATTATATTTGTCAACTTTTCTGTTATATGTTATGTCTGTTATAGGGTTTCGAAGCTCGAGGTACTTTATTAGCACAAAGATTGACAGCATGGCAAAATTTAGTCGAGGCTACTAAATCAAGGGGAGAACTTGTTGATAATCCTTTAGAATATTATCATCATTTACAGAAAATAAATCGACAGGTATTTTTCTTTGTAATATTAATTTATAATGTTACATTATACACAATGTATTTTTAATACTTTCAGACTGATTTTAATTCACGAAATTATAATTGGACTAATCAAAGTATTTCTAGAAAAGCACGTAAAAATAAAAATAAGATGAAAGGTAAAAAGCATATGATTTCAAAAAATTACACAAAAAAGGAACTAATTAGTGGTGAAAGTGAAGACAAATGGGAAACATTACTAGAGCCAACCAATAAAAATAATTTTAACGTTATAGAAAACGATAAAAATCATAATCATTTGAATGGCGAAAGTTTCTTCTGTAATTTACCAAGTTCTTCTTATGCCAGAGTAGTCATAGGTACAGATACAGAAGAAAAAAGTTTATGGACTGTGGAAGGTGTATTAGCTCAATGTTATATTGATGAAGCACTAAGAGCAAATTCACATTTTCCTTCCCTATGTCAAACACAAATAGGGCATAATGGCATAAGCCATAAATGCTGTCGAAGTTGGTCACCAGCTAATTATGTTGCTCTTTTATCTAATCGAAGTTCTTGTTTGGGTGTGACAGAAAATGATCTTAGCAGAGTGGAAATACTCTTGCAAAAATGTGCTTCTTTTTATCACAATCTTGAATTAAAACCAAATTGTGCTGAAGATCTCAATTGCCAAAATCGTGTTCCAGCAGAATGCTATGTACACAATGCAGCTTATCATTTATTACATTATCTTCTGGATATAAATTTTATTCCAAATCATGTAAGGTTCTTTACTAATAATAAATGTAGAAACTTATATTAACAATGTAAATTACTATATATTAGTTGGTAGTTATAAATAATATTAACATTTTTTTGTAGAAACAGTTTCTAAAACAGCCAAACGTGACATTACAATCAGTAATGTTATTTCTTCCAATTGCAGCTAGCTCTGCTAGCTTAGATTTTTACAAAGAAATACATAACGGTGATTTAACTTATGGAAAGTTTTATGTACAGGGTATGCAGTTAGGGCTGAAAAGCACACTTTTTGATCGACTATTAATATCTGATTCAAGTTTAGTTCTTACTGGTTTTGGTATTGTAACTCTCTGCATTTGGATATACACTGGATCTCTACTACTGACAGTTACCACATTTTTTGCAGTACTTTTTAGTCTTGGTATTTCATATGCACTGTATACACTTGTTTTACACATTAAGTTTTTTCCATTTATGAATCTACTTGCAATTGTAGTAGCTGTAGGTAATTATCTTTTTCATAAGTATTAATTATTAATTAATTAATCGTTAATTAATAAGTACTTTTCTTTAGGTATTGGTGCGGATGACGCATTTATATATTGTAAAGTATGGGAATGTTGCAAACAACAAAAAATTTCAAATGGTGGAATGATTCGATTGGTACAAGAAACAATGAAACATGCAGTTCCATCTATGTTCGTTACATCATTAACTACTGCCGTCGCATTTTTTGCATCTATCGTTAGTAATGTTACTGCTATCAATTGTTTCAGGTATGGTATATATTTCACTTCTTTATTTTACTTAGTGTAAATTTTTATTATATGAGTATGTAATAATCTAATTAATTTTTTATATAGTTTGTTTTCAGGTATAACTGTAATAGCCAATTTTTTCTTGATGATTACATGGTTACCTGCGTGTGTTGTAGTATCAGAACATTGTCGAATAACTGCATTATCTCCTGCTAGTTTTATGAATAGAAAAATCATTCGTCCTCTACGAGTATTTGCTGATAAAATGTCACTTATATTTAGTACTTTTCTTACGCAAATCACTATTAGTTTACGATGGTTTTGGCTTGTGAGTTTGGGTACTCTGGCTATAGCAGGCTGTATGGTTGTTTTTCGATATCCAGGCTTACAACTACCCGATACTCCCGATTTTCAATTATTCGATAGCTCTCATCCTTTTGAGCAATATGATTTAATTTATTCTCGTCGATTCTGGTTTGAAAAACTTGAAATGGTAATGCTTTTATAATGTCTTTATAAATTTTAATAAATTTAAATTTATTAATAGTATATTAGAATTCATATATTTAGGTTGATGGTGCTGAAATTTTACCATTAAGATTTGTTTGGGGTATAAAACCAGTTGATAATGGAAATTATCTTAATCCTAATGTAAGAGGTGTGCCTGAGTGGGACGAATCTTTTGATATTTCACACCCAAAATCGCAAATATGGCTACAGCAATTTTGTCGAAATTTACGCAAACAACCATTTTATCGTAGTTCGATAGGAGTACTTCTTCCTAATTGTTTTATTGAAACATTACATACATGGATGCAAAGGCGTTGCGAGGATCCTGTAGACACACATATTGATTATACTCCGTGTTGCGAAAGTAGTTCTTTTCCTTATAAATCTACAACATTGAAGCAATGTGCAGCAGAAGCTAGTGCGCAATTACATCGTACGCCATCCTATTTATGGAAAAGAGGGGATACAGTCTATGCAGGTGTCAAATTTTTAAAAGAATCATTTCATACGTCCCTGCAATCCTTAAACATTACGGAGTCTTTATCTGTACCTGTACCTACTATTAAAGCACTAGTTGTTGAATATGATAGTACATATGCTTATAGTTTGTCTTTTGCGCATATGAATCAATTTTTTCATCAAGTAAGTATTACGTAATTATTTTAAGCAATTTCTTCCTCGATATTGTACAAAATTACTTTGTACTCAACCTGGTATATACAGTAGGAAAGGGAAATACTTTTATTCGTATATGTATAATATGTTTTTAGGTTGAAACTTGGATGCAGGATCAATTAAAAAACGCACCATTGGGTATGCGTGGTGGATGGTTTGTTAGTAAATTTGAATTTTATGAATTACAACGAACTTTATACGAGGGCACTATTTGGGCTATGATTGTTTCATTAATTCTAGCTTTGATAGTATTAGCTTGTGTGACATTAAATCCTTTGATTAGTCTTTATGCAATTGTAACAATTGGTGCTGCAATTGTAGTAACAGTTGCAGCTCTAGTCCTTTTAGGCTGGAAATTAAATGTCTTGGAGAGTGTTACAGTGTCTACAGCAATAGGTAAGTAATACAGTTATTTATTATTATTCAGATTCTGTATTATGATTTATAATATACATCAAAAGAATGATTATTTGTGTTAATAGGTCTATCGGTTGATTTTACATTACATTATGCAGTAAGTTATGGAGCATGCACATCTGAACAAAGACTGGATAAAGTTAAAGCGGCACTAAATCAAATGGGTGGCCCAACATTAATGGCAGCCCTAACAAGTGGAGCAGCTGGTGCTCTCATGTTACCTTCTGATATATTGGCGTATATACAAATTGGTATATTTTTGTTACTCGTTATGGGGATAAGCTGGATATATGCTACATTATTTCTTTGCTCAATGTTGGCAGTTATAGGCCCCTCGTCACATTCTGCTCAACTTCAGTATTCAAGGTAAGTCACACAAGTACCTTTAAAAATACTATTAAATTAAATACATTAAAATACATTATAAATATTAATTGACACAAATAATAAATATTTAAAATAAATTACAGAATGAAGAAAATAATATTTTGCTTTAATAAAGATGAAACAAAAGATTTAACTGAAGGGGATGGAATTAATGGTAAAATTACAAGAAAAGGAAAAGGAAGAGGAATGTTATCTGAATCAACTTTAAGCACTTCCAGTACAGTATGTCAATTTCATTGTAGTGAGTTAGAAACTCTTCCTGCTCGGCCTCCACCATCTCCATCATTGCCTCCTTCTCCATCATCAACATTACTTTATTTAGATAGTAATCAAACGAGTATATGGAATAGTAGACGAAAACAAATTAATGATCTTGACTGAACATTTATACTCATAAATTTAAAAATTAAAAAAAAATATTAACGAAGTATTATGTCTTCTATGTCCTATATAGAGATCCTGTGTAATTAATGTATAATTGGCTGTGTTCACGTAGCTTTTAAGACTATTATTTATATATTTATCTATTATCGACATTCATTGGGCTTCCTACATTCTTTAGTGATTTTATTACACAATCCATACACATATAGTTCACTTACGAAATTGAACTAATACTCATGTTGGTAATAAAAATCGGTAGGAAAATGAGTAAAAACGTAAATATTTTAGCGCAATGGTGCAATATATACTTATTTTTATATTTATTATTTCAATAGTAATTCATAAAAATTTTTTTAGATAACATTAACAATTGGTTACATTTAATTAAAAATATTAAAATACTGTTATGTAATAAATTTTCATACTGAAATTTCGATATCGATTGAAACAGTAGTATTTTTATATTTTTTTAGTTAAATATAACCAATTGTCAATATTATTTAAAAACTTTTATTCATGATTTTTTTTCATTAAACTATTCGAATAAATATATACTGCGTTGTTGTATTAAAATAACTATATTTAGATTGATTTTTCCATAGATTTTCATTATCAACATAAGTGAATAATCAATTTTGTAAGTAACTGTATACATGCACGTAAAAGAAAGGACACGTAATATATATTATTTAGATAAGTGATATTTATATATATATTTTTTATACGAATTTTGATTTACTTTTTTTATATTTTATAACATTTTAGTTCTTATATTTTATATAAAACGTGCTATGTATATGGATAAAAATGAATTCAACTTTCTGAATAATGTTTATTTAGAGGTACATGAAAATGACGGAAGAGGACATATCTACTAACTGCTTTAACAGTGTTCATTTATCTTAAATGTCATAAGTGTATGATTTGTATTATTTCATTACTTGATTGCCTAATGATAATTTTAGATAACGTTAATGATTAGAATTATTTTTCATTCCATAATAATATTATTTAATACAATATAAACATAACTTGATATTATATATAAAAAATTTAGAATTCCTACATTTATATTTCTTCGCAAACGCGGGCGCAGAAAAAGATGGAAAAAACGGGAGAAGGAAAAGAGAAAAAGAAAGATTCAATGCAGAAAGTCAATGTGAGCTATATAAGGAATATAAACTAGATTAATAATTTATACAGCATGTTTCAAGCTACAAAATAACTATATCTCTCTAATATTTGCCTTTTCGAGTTGATTAATATCTTTTTTTGATATTTTCCTATTACTATAACTATATCTACTAATAATGGTAGAGTAATCTGGATCGTTGGTTATAGGTTCTATACTCTGTGGTACAAATTATTAGTTTAGCTTATATCCTTTATAGATGACATGTGACTTACTGCTTTGAAACTGTTTATATATCTAATTAAATATTGAACAAAAATTCGACATGTTATTTTTATCACATTTATTAAATTTCATTAACTCAGAGAGTTAATGAGATATTTATATAAATAAATATAAACATGCTTTATTATTCATCAACCAGGCAATTATGATGATTATTAATCTACTTATCGAAAAATTTACTGGTGTAGTACATACTATTATTTTTAATTTTAAATTTAAATGTAAATTTATTTAATGTCACACATACTAATAGAAAAATGTGCCTAAATGTTATTGATATAATTCTCATAAATGCCTGATTAACATTACGAGAATAATATTGATTTACTTAATCTTTCAATATATACTTCTTATTGTTTATGTATATATTTGATAAAGATTAACTTTATTAAATATTATATGCGATTAATGACTTACGTGGTATAAAATAACAGTTATGTAGAATATGTATTACATACATTACTGATATATTCAACATTTGTAACTGGTCTATATAAATATTTCTCACATTTGTCAATTGAGCTGCAATTAACAGTGAAGTCTTTAAGATTAAAAAAAGAAACGTATTATCTTTATGTAAACAATATGTATTTCAACATCATATACTCTTGATTTATATTATTCAAGTATGAATTATTCTTACTCATTTCTTCACTGAATAAAGTACAAAATAAAAATGAGAGATGCAAGCGATCATAAAATATTAGTTCACTTTCAGAGTCGTTTAAGTTTTATTTTCTTAAATTTATAAAATTTTTGATTGTATGAAATAATCATATCTAATTTGGATAATAAATATCCAATTCAAGGTATTTTAACGTTACATAAAAGATTTGTTAATATATAAAATACATGATCGAAGAAACGCTTTGTTCGCTTGAGTATAAGAAACTGCACGAGGGTTTTTTATTCGAAATAACAATCGATAATCATGCGCACATATAATTACAATATATCTAAATCGAAATGCATTAATGCTATGATTTAGAATTACTTTTAAATCACTCTTAAATTACCTGCTATATAAAAAAATATTTTAAATAAAAGTTGGACATCATCAGAAATGAAATTTAAATAGATTAAAATGCATACGTATATGTGTAAGTTATGACTTTAAATTAATTTTGATTAAAAGACGAATGATGGAACGAATAACTGAAGTTTTTACTTTAATTATTTATTTTAGGCTATGTATAATGGATGTTTAACGATTTTACTTGTTTTTTACACCATGTTGGAATTTGGTTACATTCTTTGTATTCAAAATCACCTGAAGGTTACAGATCACATATGTGTCTCGAATGCTTTTCTTGATATCATGCAACTTTTATTTAAAATATATTATTACATAGCATGAGGTATTGAAGTAATTTAAATTTGTGTTAATACGTTTCAAACTGTATGTATAAAAGCGCGATTAATGTATCTGGTTGAGTAAAAAATAATTTCGTATTTATAAGTCGAATCGAAAGATGGAGTTTTCGTATTAAAGAAATGTTTTATTAAAAAATATATGCTCCATTTTGTTCGATAACTTTTCGTCATCTTGAGACAATTTTAAATCCCTAAAATGATCTAAAAATACAAAAAGTTACTCGCGCAATATGAAAATATTTTTTACTCATCCCAATATATCTTTTGAAATTGTTTCATTACACATGTATATTATTTAAAATAATACATCATAATATTTTTTAAATCATTTTTTAAAGTATTGTTAGATAATTATTAATAATGAAATTAAATAGTATATCGATGTGCCAAAAATATCGATGTGTATAAAATATATTTAAGCAATTTTTTGTTTAAATATATGTACATAAATAGTAAGCGTTATATTTATATTTTATCTATTTTTAAAATATCATAAATATATATACAACTGAAGTATATTATAATCCATCTCTAAATGTAAAATCTATAGTTAAACGCACTTAATCAAATCTGCATAAGACTTAACACATTATGGATTAGTAGTTTTATTGCTACCTTATTTAGGAAGTAAAAGGGGATTTATTTCTCGGTTCCAATTTTACTTATCATCTATAACTCACAAATGAGACACTTTATGGTATCAATTATTTTACTATCAAATAATTAACTCCTTGATTAATAATCAAGTTATTTTCATTAGCAATGAGACTAATATCTTCACTTTTTTTTGGAAATTTTAAATTCAGTGAATGCATTTTGAATTATATTATTTTTCTTTAGTTGACAACAACGAAAACCCGAAAATTCTCGTAATGCGTCCGCAATGTGTTAAGTATAAAAAAAACAATGTATGCACATTACTTCATTTTTTGTATATCACTTTGATTCTATGTAAGTAAATCCCAAAACTCAATTACATTTATCGTCGACTGAATTTGTTAATCCAGTAAGTGATGTTTTCAAGTATTGGAAAAATTAACGAATTGGCAGAACTGCGTAAATAACTTTCTTTTAAATAAATAATTTTCATGTTTGGATTTTTTCCTAAATGTAATTTTTTATTAATTATAAAAAGGTATAGTTGTGCAATGAAGTGTTGTACATGAGTAAATAATGAAAATGTAAAAAGTATTTAAATATTGTAATTTGTTACTTTCTCTTTTGAGAATTTACCATGTACCGATACTGTCATGTTGTTTCTTGTAATAAATAGAATACTGTACTGAATCAGTTTTTGACACACACACACACACACACACACACAAACACAAAATATATATGTAGCTAATAAAAAAAATTGAGTATACATGCATATTAAATGCGTGTATGTTATTTAAATAAAAAATGGAGTGATAGCATAATTTTTTCTTGTATAATATTTTTATTTATGTAATATATATTGTTTTCACTTAAAAACATTAAACAAAAAATATATAATATATATAATAGTGAGAAATAGTATGTTATAGAGTGATAGATACTTTTACAAACCTCTTTGATAAATTATTATTAAAAAATTAATATTATTTAAAATTGTATTATATTAATACTTCTTTGCATTTTCTTGTGGATCTGTGACCGCCTGCAAACATCTTAACATTGATCGACTAATTTTTTTATTATCGAAATCGAAATAATTTGTTATGCTTATATCACTTTTCCTACTGTCTTCTTTGTTTCTAATATTATAGAGAGATTTTTCATTTCTCTCTATAAATTTTCAATTAAGTTAAAATCCATCGATTGTGATGACGTTTTCGATAACTTTTAGAATATCCTGATTGAATTATTTCATAACAATATTCGCAGTGCCTACGAGATCATGTGATGTTGAAAATAATATATGATGATATTTATAATTTTTTGGTTAAAGGTTTTAAATTTTTTCTTAAATGTTTAAACATTTCATTTTCAATCCCATATCCTAATTAATTCCCCGCCGTATTTAAGAAAAGGATTGAGCCCTTTTCTCGTTAGATTTTGACTTTAAAAGGCTCGATACTTTTTCGACTACCCAATATGAAGACCTATTTAAAAATTATCAATAATTTTTAAGTACTCGAAAAATATAATCTTCAGCAAATTTCTGTCTTATCGTAATGTTTTTATTTTCATAACAAGTAATATTTTTCTTTTCTATTATCCAATTTAGATAGATATAGATTATACATATTTTGGAATTGTTGTGTCATGAGTTTCCATGGATACATAAAGCAAAATAAGGTGCGGTATGTCAATAATTTCTATTATTCTGTCAATATGATTATCTGACGATCGTTCTTTATTGAAAAGTAGAAATAAAGAATAAAATGTTTATTAATATTTGAATCGTAATTTCAAGGTGTCATTGACATGTGAATTCACAAAAGAACTTCAGTATATAAATGAAGTAATAACTTAAAAAAAAATTAAATATGCAAGCGGTCAGGTACAATACGAATTTTATTGATATCAATTTCACCTTAAGTAACATATTTCGCATAGCATAATAAATATAAGACATTAAAAAAAGATTTATATAAACAAAGATTTTCAGTTACTATTGTATCCTTGCGGTAGTATCTCATTTTTATATATGATTTTAGAGTAACTAATCATATAACAAGTGGAGGTCTTGGGATGAGTCGATGGCTCGAAGCTATCTGGGAACCAGGTACACGAATCCATACCTTACCTGGTGGACTCGATATGCTCGATGTGACTGGTGATGGCGATGCACGATTGATTTGTGCTGATTTAGGATCTACGGATACAGATTCGATGAAGGCAATCAATTTTTATTTTTATTGGGATATTATTTTATAGTAATATTGGTTGTGAATAAGAATATATAAAATATTAATTATCATTTAAAGATACGTGTATATAAGGGAGCTGATCAAGTAACAGAACATAATATGGTAGATTTACCTTGTGGGGTTGTTGGATTTTACACGGAAAACAATGAACCCCGATCGTCCGTATTGGCAGTTGGAGCTGGATCTAGCGTATACATATTTAAAAATATGAGACCGTTCTTCAAATATTGTTTACCATACATTGATGCTCATCCTAAAGAACGAGAGGTGTACATTTATCCATAATTTTATAATTCTATAAAAGTCATGATGCCGATTTCTATTTCATTAAATATCTTCTAAAAGGATTTTATATTAAGTATGATAATTATGTATATTAAAGTATAAAATTTATAGAGATTATATTAATATATTTCTAGATTTGGCACAAAGCTGGACTGGAAGAGGACTTAAATATATTATCATTGACTGACGACCTCGAATTGTTGTTAAAAGAATTAGGTGCAGCATTCATTTCTGCTCGTACATTAAAATTTTTATTTATGGATAAAAATTTAAGATTGAGTTTTGCGGAGCAATACAGAAGGATACCGCTAACGAAAAATAATGCAATTACTGCATTAGGAACCATACGAAGAGATTCTTGGAACGATCCAGCTAGTAGCTGTCTTATAATTGGCACAGAAAATGGTGAAATTCTGATCTTAGATCCTAGGTGAAGAATTGAGCATTTTTTCTAAAGTACGATTGTTAACAAAATTACTTTAGATATGATTATACAAACAAAATATATTTTAATAAATATAAGTTATATAAGCTATTAATTTACTTTTCAGAGTATTTTGTGTAATGGATAAACATCTTTTAGAATGGGCGCCAGTTGCATTTGCAAGTACTGGATTATGGGCGGGTGATGGACGAATTATGATAATCGGTAGAGATGGTAAAATAGGGGCAATAAGAAGAGGAAGTCCTATAAAATTGTGGGAAAGATTGTCTGTACCGGCAGTAGCTATTTCGACACTCGCTTGTAACAATATAGCAGTTGCTCTTATGAATGCAACATTAGTAGGATTTTCAAAGAAGGTAAAGGAATTATTTTCTAAAAAAAGATATTTCTTTTTTTTTAGAAAAAGATATTTTCTGAAAAGATATTTCAATGAGTATTTGATTGTTCTTATAGGGAATAAAACTTTGGTATATTAATATACCAAGTACAATATTAGATCTTGCAAGTTTACCTGTGCCACAAAGTGGTCTTTCTTTGTTAGCTGTTAGTACAACTGCTTACGGAATACGTATATATGATGGAAAGCATCATGTGGATACAATTAAAGCTATGGAACCAATTTCCGCAATAAAGGTGATTTTCTCTTGGGGTATGTCTAACTGTTAATGTATCGAGTTCAATATATACTTTTTTTGTTAAAATTTCAGTACGGGCGCATGGGCCAAGAAGAACGAGCAATGGCGATAGTTACAATTGGCGGTGGACTCTGTATAAAAATTTTGAAGCGTACTGCAAATTTTAGCATTCACAATACACCATCAGCTGCACCAATAAATTTTGTTTCGAAATTTATGATTCCTAAAAAAACACGACTTTTTGTAGAACAAACGATACGAGAGAAAAGTGAGGCGAAGAAGATTCATAATACATTTCAGTTAGGTTTCCTTCGACTTCGCTTAGAAATAGCTAAAAAATCTGTTTCATTAATCGGAATACAAGATACTAGTCTTTATCCAATCACATTGGAAGCTAATATTCTTGGTTTAGGCCCTAATTATCAGATTCATATAATAGTGACCAATATTTCGGATGGTTTACTGGGTGCTGGATTATTTATCATTTGTAGAGAAGAAAATGTAGATGTTGATCCACGAATAATCGATCTTTCATTACTACCAAGCGGTGTTCCTATTCCGTTAACCGTTGATGCAGTTCTAAAGACAACAATTTCGGGGAAAGTGCAAATTTTACTTTGTAAAAAAGCTATATCAAAACCAATAGCATTTACGAGTGTTATTTTGCCTGCTGCTGAGGAAGATATTGAATTTTAATTATCACTTGATTCCTAATTATTTTTTATTTTATATATTCTTCTTAAATTACTTGTTAAAAACATTTCCACTGTGTCATACTTTGTTATTGTTACTGTAAACATAAACTTTTTTACATAACAAAATTACACTCTATATGTACCGTAAAATTATTTCGCATAGAAAATAAATCGAGGACGAGTATTTTTAATTTAAATATTTCTATCATGGCTCTCTCAACATTTCAAGGAATAAATTGCACTGTGACTTGTAATGAAGATTAAGTTTTTATTTATTTCGGATGAACTAAAGCTTCGTTCGCATGTTGGACAAATTCTAAAAAATAATAGCAAAAACTATTATTATAGTTATTGTTATTATAATATTGTCGTCTTAACTATTATCTTATTGTCTTTATTAAGTCTTAATTAATATAATTAATTTTAAATTTAATAATGTGCGCTGCCTGGTAAAAAAAATCTCTATATAATCGA
>JAITYT010000622.1:633180-648488 GCA_025433975.1 Liostenogaster flavolineata | reverse complement strand
TATATATATATATATATATCAAATCGGTACTATAGTTAGCATAATTTTGATTATTTGGACCAAAAATCTTATTTTTTACTATTAACACAATTTTAATTCGCATGAATCAAATAAAATATAAAAATCAATAAAATTAAATTTATTAAATCTAATATTTTTATTTATTAAATTTTAAAGATTTCAATTTCATAAATTTAATGATAAATATAAATATTATTTATTGAACGACATCATATGCTATGTATGTTATTATGCAAGGCGTCTAATACTTATATAACAAAAAGAACACGAATACTCTTCCATCGGAAACATAACCTTAATTATATGAAATTGTAGTGTACCTCTATTTAAATTTAGTTAACATTATTGTACATAATTCAACGATAATATGTATGCCAGTGATGTCGAAAACCAAAATTCAGTATCCGAATTAATTCATGGGTATCTTAAAAATTTAAAAAAGCAGGTTCAGATAATTCGAAAGATCTTACATTATTGTAAACTTCAATCTCAAATATGTCGCCGTGAAAGTAAACGATGTACTAAGTTACCGTAAAATATCTATAAAGTTTCTATCTATAAGATTCCCTGTAAATAATTCGGCTTTTAATATCACATTTTGTATACGTATTTGCGTTTAGATCAATACTGACGATAAAAGGTTTCCTGAAATCAATTTGATAAAGTCTATTTATATCTTCTATTAATATGGAGGTAAGAGTTTATTATGTTATTATATTTTGAGGTTAACCAATATAAACACACTTTGTTTCACAAAAGTAACAGTATTTGCGTTATTTAGTTCATTTTAAATAATGTTTATTATTTGAAAATGATGAATTCGTTAATTAATAATGAATGATGATTATAGCCAGGTACTAAAGTTCCTTTGCCTCTAGAACCTATAAAATCAAATCAAGTAGAGGACAGAAGATTATGGGTGGGCAATTTAGATTTAAGGATTAATGAGTAAGTATTTATATAAATAATGTTTATTAATGTAATTATATGTGTAAAAATAAAAAGATTAGTACTCTTTTGATATGTGCTCTACTACCAAGAAATTTTTATTCCAATATGTATTCTACCCAATATATTTTATATAGTTAGTTTCAATATGTGCTTATGGTTAAATACGAAAATCAAAATATTAAGGAAGATCAAACAGTTAAGATAGATTGGATATTCTTGGTAGAGCACATATTGGAAGAGCATCAAAAAATCTTTTTTCCTTATTTTGATGCTTTGATCGATATAAAAATACTTGGTTAAATAAAGTTTGACAAATATAACACCTTAATATATTAAAAAAATATCTGAAAACACTAACTCTCTATCTGTAAACCGGTACCAACTCCTGAAACTCGTCCAAAAACATGGAACAATCGAAAAGTTCGACCTGCTGTTTCATCGGTCAGGTCCACAAGCTGGTCAACCACGGGGATATGCATTTGTTACATATAAAACAGTCCAAGATGCTGAATTAGCAAAAGATGCTTTACATAATCTAAAAGTAGGTGCCAAAAACATTGTCGTCAGATGGGCTCATAGTGTTACAGAGGTAATTGTAATAATGACAAATTTAAATTTTACATTTAAAATTAAATTATTTTTCTTTTTATTTTTATCTTTTTTTATAAAATGTTCTTATATTATTTATGTTATTGTATCATGTTGCATTATTTTTCTTGGAAATTTCAATTCTTTATACTTTATTGTGACTATGGAGATACAACTACAATTTTATTATTCTATTTGAATATATACGAGGTATATAGTTTTGTTTAATTTCTATTAATATATATTTAATCTAAATATGTATGATTATATGCAGTACAATAGAGTTAAAAAATAATTTATATTATTTGGATTATAATCTGTAAAATAACTCTTTAAACTGAATTATACATTATTTAACGTTACTCTTCAAAACATATTATTAATTTTATTTATTAGTTTATTACTAGATATTTCTGAAATACTATATTACAAATTTACGTTAGTATGTATAATAAAAAGTAAAATGCATATTTGTGTATGCGTTACAACAAATATTTTTAATATTTTATATTTATATTTTTCAAGTCTGATATAGAGAAGCCAAGACCAAAAATAGATATACCTGCTCTAGCTGGTGCTAAAAAGGAAGACAAAAAAATAAGGTATGTAACTAATGTCATAAAATTTCGTATAAATATTTGTAAATAATTTCATTTTGTTTAGTCGTGAAACAGCAATTCAAGCGATAGAAGCAAAACTCAAACTGATGAAAGAATCGGAAGAAGAATTTGAATTAAATAAACCCTTGGATGGATCTCCTGTAATACATTTGTACCAAAAAACAGAAAACCAAAAACCGTCCACATCTATGCGCCATCACAACCGAGGAAATCATTACCACAGTAATAAACCATACAATCGCTATAAATCGAGAAGATAATTCATAGACTTTTTTGCTTTTTATATTACATAGATTAAAAATAGACAGGTGAAACAATTCGTTTTTATTAAAACAAAACATAATTTGTATAAAATATAAACGCGAAACATAATCTGAACATAACTCTTTTTTGTATTATTTATATCAGTTATATTTAATGTAGTATAAAATTATAAATAAGTATCTTTGTTCTCATGTGTGAATACGATTCCTATAATGGGGCAGATGAATGAAAAGCACTAAAGATAAAAGTATTTTAATTTATTGATCTTAATGTGCATGTATGTGAGACATGTGTATTTTCATAAGATGTGTGAAAATTTTTTTATAATAAACATGTATAATACGCTTTACTATAGTGTGCATTGAGTATATACAATAACTATTCAGATAAAAATTTATAAATATTAAGAATGATATTTAATTATTTTATTCCTGTATTCAATTTTTGCCATACTTGAACTTTCCTCGCATATGATTGGGAAGTGGAACTAAAGAAGGACATGGTATTTGTCCTGGAATTTCACATATACAACTTTTAATACAGCCGACACCAAAGTTTGCAGTATTATCTTTTTTTTGTAACGATACAGTTTCCTTTTTTAATGTCTCTTGAGATTTACCTACAACTTTTACAAGATGTGAAAGTATTTCCTCTTTTGTTTTATTATCAATGTCTATCAACATGGTCTTTCCATCTTCTACAAAAAGATAATTTAATTTAATTAGATTATAAAAATATATAAAACGTCAAATTGATATTTACATTCTTATATAATATACCTTATAATTTATTTATAAAACTTTTAATTATAATTACATACCATAAAAACATTTGATGAAAGGCGATGGCGTCATATTTTTGTACATAATAACTTGCACGCTTGGATTTTTATATTGTACTTGCGGTACATACCAAAATACGAAGTCCCTGAAATGTATAATAAAATATTAGAAAATATATTGCTATTATTCTATAATATTTTGTTGACAAGTTAACCTTCGTCTAAATCTAACCTTTAACCTACCTCGCTCCTTGATGATTAACCCCAAAAACATTATAATTAATTGAAAATATTTGTATTGAATTTTTTAAATATAATTTATTTGCATTTAAATAGTTTAATGTTCTTCGTATAGGTTCCCTACCAACCATAAAAGGCATTTTGTCAGTTTTTAATCGATCTTATTGATATTAGTTTGTAGAAAATCCGTAAACACGTTAGGTATACTCATGTGATACCGATTGATTCAAAAATAACACTAAATTATGAACTTGCCGTTATTTCAGGCGATACACTGAATGCATGGTAGAACGTTACGATAGATCTTTTTATTTTTGTTAAGAAAGAGCTCAGGTTACGTGTACACTGTGCATACTAATTTTATTCCCTTTCTCTTTTCAAATTTCTTTATCGATACAGTGGCGTGGCTTATTCAGCTCAGCTGTTTCATGTGAAGTTCTGTAATTTGGGTAAAGTAATAATTCACGAATTTTTATTTTAACCTAAAATATTTAAAATAAAATAGTGTACAATTTCATAAATTTAAATAGTAGTATTCATATAAGAAATTTATTAAATAAATCTTTTTCTCTTAAATTTTATTAGAATACCAGCTATAATTCCATATGGCGTGTACAAGTTTATAATGTAAATAACGTTTTAACAATTAATTTTTATTTTATAGGAATCAAGAAACGTAAATTAATATGAATTCGATGAGTGCAAAGGAAGTTCGACAGAGTTACATTAACTTTTTTAAGAGTAAAGGGCATGAATATGTTCACTCAAGTTCAACAATACCTCATGACGATCCAACCCTGTTATTCACTAATGCAGGGATGAATCAGGTATAAATGTATTGCATTATAGTTCCGCAAAGTAGAACCGTAATTGTTACTGAAATATAATAATTTTAATGGATTTAATGTGTCATGTTAATAATTTGATATAGTTCAAACCAATATTTCTTGGATCAGTGGAACCTAATAGTGATATGGCAAAATTAGTAAGAGTTGTAAATACACAAAAGTGCATACGAGCTGGTGGTAAACATAATGATTTAGATGACGTTGGCAAGGATGTATATCATCATACATTTTTCGAAATGATGGGAAACTGGTCTTTTGGAGATTATTTTAAAGTACTTATTTTTTATTGGAAACTTGGATATAAAAGTATCTATGTTTAAACTTAACCGTTAAATTGATAATATTTGCAGAAAGAAATTTGCACATGGGCTTGGGAGTACTTGACAGTTACTTTAAAGTTACCAGCAGATCAGCTATATGTTACTTATTTTGAAGGAGATAGTAAAGCAGGTTTGAATCCTGATGATGAATGCAAAAATATATGGCTTTCTCTTGGGTAATTATATCGATAAAATGTTATAGCCACACATACATAATTTTTTTTCTTAACTGATATAACCATTTATTTTATACTAATGGAAGTGAAAATGTTTTAATATATCTAGCAATCATTAAAATATAGTATTTACAATTTATATTCTGTAGAGTATTCCCCTCACATGTACTGCCAGGCAATATGAAAGACAATTTCTGGGAGATGGGGGAAACAGGTCCCTGTGGGCCATGTAGCGAGTTACATTATGATAGAATTGGTAATAGAGAAGCTGGACATCTTGTAAATATGGATGATCCAGATGTTCTGGAAATTTGGAATCTTGTATTTATACAATATAATAGGTAATGCGTATTAAATATATATTTCATAATATAAATATAAATATATAAATATTAAACGATATTGAAATATTGTAAATAAACAATAGTAATTACGATTGTATAAATAAATTATAAATTATTTTAGAGAGTCTAATGGTAGTTTGAAATCATTACCAAAAAAGCATATAGACTGTGGTTTAGGTTTAGAACGTTTAGTATCCGTTATTCAAAATAAACGAGCTAATTATGATACCGATCTATTTATGCCTATTTTTGATGCGATTCAAAAAGGTACTGGTGTACGTTGTTATGAAGGAAAAGTTGGAGAAGAGGATAAGGATGGAATTGATATGGCATATAGAGTTCTAGCAGATCATGCAAGAACGCTAACAATTGCTTTGTCAGATGGAGGAATACCTGACAATACTGGAAGAGGGTAAATGAAACAACAATTTGAAAAGATGTAAATTTGATGTTCTGATTAAAATGTATTAAGTCTTCTTTCTTGTTAATTAGATATGTCCTAAGAAGAATTTTGAGGCGTGCTATACGCTATGCAACTGAAAAATTAAATGCCAAACCTGGTTTTTTTGCATCATTAGTAAATGTGGTGGTTGATCTCCTAGGTAAGTATTCTTAGTATGAAAATAAATATAAGTATATACTTTAGTAATCTTTTTATATTTTCCTAATTGCTACTTTTATGTATAAGAGATTATATATATATTTTTTTTTTATTTAAAATAATATAATAAGTATATTGTTATTATTATAAAAAGACTAACAGGGGTTTCTCTCTTGCCTTGACTTCTCTTGCAAATGATCATCCTTTTGATAAAACTGTTTAAATAACACCTCTTAATGGAAAATCTAATAGTTGTCTCTTATGACAAGAAGAAATACCATAAGCCAGAATATTATTATTATATTGTCTATATTCAGTAAATAATATATATTTACATTATATATACTGTATTATTTTATACCATTTTTCTTTTTTATATACAGGCGAAGTTTTTCCAGAAGTAACAAAAGACCCACAATTTATAATGGATGTTATAAATGAAGAAGAAGCTCAATTTTTAAAGACATTATTGCGTGGTCGAAATTTATTAAATCGTACAGTAGCAAAACTTAGTTCATCTGACATTGTCCCAGGAGAAGTCGCGTGGCGTTTATATGATACGTATGGCTTTCCAGTAGATTTAACAAAGCTCATGGTCGAAGAAAAAGGATTAAAAATTGACCTAGTAGGATATGAAGAAGCTAAAAAGCAAGCACAGGTATTATAAATATATGGGTGCGTACGCGCGTGTATGCGTGCCCAGATTTTCAAAATTTGTTACTACTAACAATGTTAATATTACTGCTGCTTTTCCACTTATTTCAGATTATTTCTCAAAATAGAGTAGGAGGGGTAGATAACCAAATTAATTTGGATGTACATGCGATTACAGAATTACAAAATGCAGGAATTATGCCTACTGACGATTTACCAAAATATAGCTATAGCATAAAAAGCAATGATAAACTTAAAGAATATTTATTTGAGTCATGTATTGGTACAGTAATGGCATTAAGACGTGTAAATGCCTTTGTTGATGAGGTATTTTCTGGAGAAGAAGTTGGAATTTTATTAGACAAAACGAATTTTTACGCTGAGCAAGGGGGGCAAATATATGATGAAGGTTTTTTGGTAAAGGTGACTGATGAGGTAAATAAAAATCATTTATAATTTTGAATGTAAGAATAATAATTCATTAATAAATTCTTTTTTTTTTCTAGGAAACGGAGATTCGAGTGACAAATGTACAGGTCAGAGGTGGTTATGTATTACATATAGGAACAGTGGGAGAAGGTACATTAAGAAAAGGTGATAAGCTTCATTTGAATATAGATACCGCGCGCAGACGTCTTATAATGAGTAATCATACTGCTACTCATGTTCTTAATTATGCACTTCGTAAAGTTCTTGGTATGGAAGCTGATCAAAAAGGATCATTAGTTACATCCGATAGATTGCGTTTTGATTTTACTAATAAAGGTACATACATTAACACGTCGAGTGCCACGTCGATTTTACCATACTTTCCGTTCGCCTGGTGAGATACATTCGATGCATGTGTTAAGGTCTAAACAAATGATAACGAGCTTAAAACGAAAACAAATGTCAAGCACCAGTGACGATCTGTTGGAATAGGCGTGACACTTAACGCGTTAAATACTGATTATCGAAAGAATTTTAAAAATTTCGTTATAAAGGTATTTTTCATTCATTGCAGGGCCTATGACAGCAGATCAAATTAAAAGAACAGAAGAAATTATAAATAATATATCGCAACAAAATGAAACAGTTTATGCAAAAGAAACTACCTTAGCTTTAGCAAAGACTATTCAAGGTTTACGTGCTATGTTTGAAGAAACATATCCTGATCCAGTAAGAGTAGTTTGTGTGGGTATACCGATAGAAAAACTTCAGAAAAATCCTTTAAGTTCAGCTGGAACACAAACCAGTGTGGAATTTTGTGGAGGAACGTAAGTATATTCAAATGAACTCTATCTTAGTGCCTAATTTAATTTATTTTTCAGACATTTACATAACACAGGACACATTGGTGATTTTGTTATAGTTAGCGAAGAAGCTATTGCGAAAGGTATAAGACGTATAGTTGCATTTACTGGTCCTGAAGCAAGAAAAGCTCTCAAAAAGGAGATTTTATTACAGAATCAATTAAATCAACTTTGTATAACGATAAAAGATGATAAGAATGATATAGATTCGAAAAAAGTCGTTAAAAAAATTATAGAGTTAACCGAAGATATATCTCATGCTACAATTTCGAGTTGGAAAAAGGTAAATTGAAGTATTTTAATTAAATTAATTTAAATTCATGGAAGTAAATAATATATTGTAAATATAGGATAAAATGCGTTCAACGCTGAAAGATTTAAAAAAATCTCTTGACAACAAGGAACGTTTAGCTAAAGCTACTATCGTTAATACTGTGACGGAAACTGTTCAACAAATGATTCAATCAAATATTGGTTGCCCTACATTTATTGAAATACTAGATGCATCTGGTAATACAAAAGCTTTAGATTCTGCTTTAAAAAAAATCAAAAGTATATCTCCAGAAACTAGTGCTTTATTAATTTCGATTGATTATGATGCTAACAAAATATTTGCACTTAGTGCTGTTCCTAAGGTAAGACAGAGAATATTAAAAATTATTACTCTTAGGATAAAATTTAAATATATTTTTAGTCTGCAATAGAAAAAGGACTAAAAGCTAATGAATGGATACAAGAAATAGCTCTAATTATGAAAGGGAAAGGAGGTGGAAAACCTGAATCTGCCCAAGCTTCAGGTACTAATATATCTTCTGTAAATGAAGTGATACAAAAGGCAAAAGAATTCGCTAATTTAAAACTTAAGATATCAGGTAAATATTCTTATATAAATATTTAAATTATAGAAGTACATTTTCTAACATTTATAAAATATGATGTAACATTTATATTAGATATCGATTCCGTACATTCTGGTTATGAGTTAGAAATGAACGAGTGCTTAAAGTCTTCTAAAGGACTGATACTTTATGCTAATCCATGTAACATAAAAAGTTACATAATCCAAATCATAGCACAATACAGCAATCAAAAGCTTATTGTCAAAAGTAATAGCGATGAAGGTCGGTTAGATAAAATAGTTTTACAAGATGGTAATATTAAATTAGAAGATTGCAACGCTATTGCTTATTACATATCAAGTCCACATTTGAAAGGTGAAAATGATTTGTTCGCGTTTACTCAAATTTTGCAATGGATGAGTTTTGCAAATACTCATATGTTACCAGAAATAGCTGCTTGGGTTTTATCCGTTTGTCAAAGTAGAGAAAAACGCGTAGTAATAGATATAAATCCGTTAAAAGAAGCTATTATAGATTTCTTAACCCAGTTAAATAATATATTACTTGCAAAAACCTATTTAGTAGGTGAAAGAATTAGTCTAGCCGATATATCTGTTTTTACTGTATTATTACCATTTTATGGGAATATTTTTGATCTAAAAGAGAAAAAATATTTTCCAAACTTAGACAGATGGTTTTTTACAATATTTCACCAACCTCAAGTAGTGAAAATAGCGAATAATTTCTTGAGTTTGACTTCGGGTCTATAATAAGTCATTTAAAACTGATATTATAATACTTTCATACATATATTCACAAATGTTTATAATAAATATACCTTGAAATTAAATAGGACTTCTTGTATGTGTAGACAATTCTTCTTCCTTCAATTTATCATAATATACCCTTATTTCTGTTAATAATGTAGATATATTATTACCTAATTTTGCAGATATAGGAATGATAGGGGTATCAGTCTTTTGTTTAAGCAGCATTAAATTTTCCTAAAATTATACTTTCATTAAAAAATTATTAAGTGAAATTTTCTTATTTGTCTAAATATTCATAGAAAATTTTATAAATAGAGCTATCAATAACTGAATAGTAAAATGTAATTATTAAATTGCAAGGTATTTAATTGCAATTGCTCTTTTTACCTCAGCTCCTGGTAAATCTATTTTATTTGCTACAATAAAATGAGGTCGTTCCAATAATTTTGTATTAAATTTGTTAATTTCATATTTTAAAGTTTCTATTGTTCTCCATGGTTCTTCGTCCGTAATGTCTACTATATATAATAATATGGTGCAACGTTCTGCATGTTTAAGGAATGTTATACCAAGACCTTTATTTTTATGAGACTCTGATATAAGACCTGGTAAGTCTGCCACTAAAATTAATGTAACAAAAATTTTATAACTTTTACTGAAAAAAAAACAAAAAAAATTTCATATCATTACCAGCTATTTGTTCGTAATCATCGTACAGTATCATTCCTATGTGAGGTTTTAGAGTTGTGAAGGGATATGCTGCTACTTTTGGTTTAGCTCGACTTATGGCTCTTAAAAGTGTACTCTTGCCAGCATTTGGAAAACCTACCTGTAAAATATATTTTTTATATAAAAAAGATGAATGAATTAAAAAAATATATCCCACACCTATAGTATTCAAACAATATGCTCTTGCAAATCTAAGAATCTAAGATTAAAAATACTTACAAGGCCAATATGAGCCATACTTTTTATTTCTAATAGGTATTGCATAGATTCACCATCTGCACCACATTCACAGATTTTAGGTGATTGTTGTACAGATGATTTAAAAAATGTATTTCCATGGCCACCAGCACCACCCCGTGCAGCAACAAACATTGTTCCTTCTTTATCTAAATCAGCTAATATATTTCCATTAATATTACGTACTATAGTTCCTTCAGGAACACGTACAATAGTATGATCTGCATTTTTGCCATAACAATTTTTCGGAGATCCTTTTTCTCCATTCTCTGCTTCTATAACACTACTTATACCAGAAAGATCTTTAACATTTTCTGATACCTACAAAACAAAATGATATATAAATATTTGTTGTCTCAACTGAAAATTATTAACATATTGTTGTTCGGAAAATTTAAACAAATTTTAAAAAATTTTTTTAAGTTCTTGTCGATGAACATTACACGATTGTTTGTAGCGTAGCGAAATATTGCAACAAAGAACGTGCAAAAAATTTTCACGAGCATCGGCTTTGTGGCTTGAAATTATAACTTTGTGACATTTGGAATTAATGGTATAAAGTTACATTTTCGTGACGCCGGCATAAATATGCGAGTTTATGTTTCCATATTTATTAATTACTTTGACTTATATTCTCATTATATTACATATCTATACTAATTTTTATTTTTAATAACTACTATGTTAGTTTCATTACATAAAAATCATCTTACTTTAAAGATAACGTGACCACCGTTTCCTCCATCTCCTCCATCTGGTCCAGCTGTGTCATTCATCCACAATTGTAAAAACGATACTACTCCATTACCTCCTTTTCCACCACGTACTTTTACCTATTAAGAAAATATAAAAAATAACAGAAATTGCGCAAGTATAAATTTAAGCCTTTACTCCTTTTTTATTCTTGCCTGTCTGATATCCACAAAGTATTGTGATTTATAACTTGATGGTTTTCTAGACTTAGTATTACGCAGAGCAATAGCTACGCATCTATTATTTAAATAACAAGTACTTGTATATATTGATCGTTGTA
Organism: Liostenogaster flavolineata; assembly: GCA_025433975.1. Taxonomy (NCBI): domain Eukaryota; kingdom Metazoa; phylum Arthropoda; class Insecta; order Hymenoptera; family Vespidae; genus Liostenogaster; species Liostenogaster flavolineata. The sequence continues at coordinate 637,180 of JAITYT010000622.1, read as the reverse complement.
TATATTTAGCAATGACCATTTGCATTCTTAGATTTTCAATTACATTCAATGATTTGACACTTTGTTTTTGAATTACATTGTTTACATAGATACTTGTTAAGTGGCGAAGTGAATGCATCTGAAAACAATTTTAATTTATTCAATAATTGCGATCACTTTATTGTAAAAAATACATTGAATGGTAGAGATCAACAGACTAATTTACATAATTACTTTATACTTTGCAGATTAACCTAATTTAATTAAAATTCTATCTTCTTAATTTTAAAATATTATCTTATAACAGATATATTGAAATTATTTTCTAAAATATTTGTAATCAAGTTTTGATGTAGATGAATAACTCTTTGTCTATGTAAAGGTATACAGTATGATTTATAATATATTCTATAAGTTTTTGATACTTTTTTTTTACAAGGGAAAGCATACGACCCAATAAAATCAACTTTTTCAATTACACATCCCGCGTTATTATACAAAACTTCATATAATTTGTATGCATCAAAGTCTTCTCCAATGCAAAAAGTTATGTCAAATGTATATGTAATTGGATATATAGATTTGATATTACAATTGCATTTTATTTTAACTAATTGTTTAATGTCTTCCCATTTAAAATCATGTACATTACATCTTATATTGACTTTTTCTTCCGGAGATATGTTTAAAATGTCGAGTGGTTTAGCTCTTTTAAAAAAGTGAACTAAAGCCCCTGTTTTATGAAACTGCTTTTCTGAGCTACGATATCCTGTAACTATATAATCTGGGAAATGTGACCATGCGAATGGTTCTATTGCTGTTAATAAAAAGTTTCCATGTGCTGCCATTTCTACAACTTTCCATGAATCGTCCCATCGTCTTTTAGGATTATCTACAGGTGTGCCACCTTGACCATTACAAAGAGTTAATAATATTTGTATTTCAATTCCTATTAACCTTTCAACTGCCATAAAAAAGTTTTTCAACAATTCCCTATTTTTTTCTATTCTCATTTTACCACCCACATGAGGAAAGTTAAAGATGATTTTATCAAAACATTCTGTTTCCGAAAAATGTTCTATTAATTTTGTTGCATCCATTCCAAATAAAACACGAATACCTGAAAAGAAAAGCATAGCACCTTTAAACAATAACACTTCACATGTCTTATGTTTTTAATAAAATTTTAAATGTATTGATAAACTGACCATTGGTTTTAAGGTATTCTATGTTTTTTTTTCCAAATTCGTGTTCGATTTCGGAATCATAGCAAGTACATGTGAGATTAATATTTAAATTTAATTTACATAACGCTACGGAAAATGAAAAATTGCCTTCTCCTACAAGAAGTACAGATTCATTTTCACAAAAAATTGATGGTCTCATTTTCTAAAATAGTAAAAATTGTAATGGTTATACAATAATTATCATTTATCTCGTAGAATTATTTGTATTACGTAATTTATGTAAAGTTACGTCGTTTAAATACAACGCAACGTATGTGCGCAGAGGATAGGTTAGAAAATCCTAAAATAATATTTACATTGAGACACAATAAAATTTATGACCAACCTTCAATTATAATAAATAAAATTGTAGTTATATACAGCGACGCATTTATATAATAGAAATATATTGTGTAAATGAAAACTTTACACGCATGTGATAAAACTGTAGCAACTACATATGACGTATCAAAACATTGATCTTCTTTACCTACTTAGTGCGGTGGGCCGATATATCGATTTTGCATCTCGGGCGAAATCGATTATGTGGCGAACCGATTTATCGATTCATACGTAGATCATAGTTAAAAGCGTTATAATTATTGTTATTTTTTTTAAATAATTATATAATATATTATATTAATACATACATATATATATATATAAGTTATATAAACTTATTATATTTTTTTCTTTTATGATGTATAGTTATTGTTTTATCTAAAGTATGAATTCTCTGTTCTATATAATACTTTTTTATTATTTTCATCGTCAATTTTAAATACTCTTCAGGAAGCATAAGTCTTACTTTAATTTTGATATTGGTTTGTTTTGTTGTTTGTTGTTGCTGGCATATGTCATCGCGACTGGAAGGGACTCCGTAGTCCCAGTCTACCCTTCTTCGATAGCGACGTCATCATCGTTGGGGATGAACTGCCATGGAATGATTCCCACTCCTCGGCCTTCCTGCAGAAGGGGGGACTTATCAATCACGGTGTCTTCGTTGTCTGTGGTATCCGACTACATCACGCTGGCACTGAAAGGATTCATGCATCGCAGTCGCGAACAGGGGTCATCGTTTTGAAAAAAACTTACGTATTACCTAATCAAATTTATTTTTACTTAATATTTCATGGTACAGTCTATATCTATATATTATGATATATAAAATAACGTAGTCATCAAATACAAAATTGAAGAAAAAAGCAAAAACGCCGACTGATAACGCTCAGAAAATAAATCGAGTTAGAGGCAGTCGTACAGTGTGGGTGTGTGTGTTTTTGTGTGTCTCAATATCCAAAATAAACGTATAAACTATTCAACGCAGTGACATGAAGAGCATGTTTGGTAATATTTATATATTTATATATAAAGTCTAATGAATTACTTAATCCGTTACTTAGTACTTAATTTATTAATATGGTAGCAGCCTCACTCTCTAATAGTACTAAATAGAATAATTGTATAATGCGATAATTATCGTTAATATAGATTATTAACATTATAAATGATAATTGTCAGAATCGTATAATAAACAATAGTACAAGGTATTTTTGTGGTTTTAGTTTTTTAAATGTTATCATATATAGTAATAATCACAATAGCGTATTCTGAAAAATAGATCAGGGTCCCGTGGGCAGATGGCGGAGTATTTTTTGTGAACAAACTCTTAGCCCTTCTATCGATAATCGGTTCGGTTCGCGATCAGAAAATTCGGTCTGAGGAACCTTCGCGATCGATCGAAGATCCTGGCAAACGACTACGGTCAATTCGATCCCGTTTACGAATTTCACTGACGATTAACGACGAACGAGCCTGGCAATGATCAAGAACGTCCTCTCTTTTGGGAATATCGTGAAATTACGACAAAGTAACGAAAGAAGAAAGGGGAGAAGAAAGGAACGAGCGTTCTCCAACGATCGTGCCGTTCGAGATTACCGTTTATCCGTTCTCCGACTTCTCTCCTGCCGGTACGAATATCATTCCTTTTTACAAATAACGACAAGATCGTATTCTTTAACAATGATGAATGCGACATTCATATCGCGTTTACAAGATGCCGATATACGAGTTTGGGGATCTAAAGTAGGTGCTGTCAGTTCGTTTCTGGCATAAGAAAATTCATCCTCTAAAAATACTATCGTCTTGCGCATTTCCTTGCCGAGAAACGAGTTCAATGACGGATAATCGGATCAAGTTCAACGATACTGCGCATCGTTAGGCAATTTCTTTCTTCTTTCCTCGGAATACTTTTTCTTTTCATCGTGGGTGTCATACGCATATACGCGTACGATCTATCGTGATCCAGTATGAACATGTCGTTCGTACTGGAGCACTCCCTTTCGAAGTACTCGTTGTCTGTGTCAATTTGTCGCTACGAACAATTTTATCCATGCCAATTTCTACGATATTCTCGAAATTCTCTCTTTATCGTTATTCGTTCTCGAAGTTGCGTTTTTTTACCTAGGTCGTTTTGCCACTTTATACATTATTATATACTATTAATGGGTCTCTGCCACACTGCCTAGGGAGCCCACTATAACAGGGCACTATGAACAGCAGTCTGCTGGCTAAGTGACTTTCCGAATCAAGATTCATTCGAGTTCAGTCTCTCCCTCTCTCGTTCCGTCATTCATGAATTTCCTTTAGTTCTTCTCATCTCACTTCCACTCACTCACCTACTCTCTCGTTCATTCACTCCGTTTACACGTCGTACGTACTTACGTATAGGAACAGGCATACCATACACACGACACACGCGTTTCTCATCTTTCTCTTCATTGACACGTGCGTAC
>JAITYT010000622.1:601492-626328 GCA_025433975.1 Liostenogaster flavolineata | reverse complement strand
TCTCTCTCTCTCTCTCTCTCTCGCTCGCTCGCTCTCTCGCTCTCTTTGCCTCCCTTTCTCAAAACTTCTTTCCCTTTATGATTCTTAATACGTATAGCGCATGATGTTACAACGCGCGTTTCCAAAACTTACATAAAAACTACGAATTAGCTTTTCAATGTAACAAGGTCCGTAACTTTTTCCCAGAACTATGCTTGCGCAGTCTGGTAACAGTATCAGATTCTACGATGAACGATCGTTATGTTCGTAACACATGGATAAACCAATATAGCAATCTCCACAATTTTATGAAATAGCATATCTTCGACTATGGAAGTGAACGTTGCTTAACGCTTAACTGCATAACTTTTATATTTGGCATAAACATTTTTGATTAAAAATTATGATAAAATATTTACATTCGCTATTTTTACAATCGGTGTGGATCACTCGAAAGAATTATTAAACGATAAAGAATCTATAATAATGGCAAAGTAACGTGCAAAAGCGTAACTATGCCGATTAGTAGATACGTGAATAAGGCGTCCGTGAATTCATATTTGATAAAGGACGATACTTTAAGTACAAGCTTCTGGCACGATGGCAAGCTCAAAACAATCCATTAAGAGAAAAATGTAAATAAGAGAAGAGCTTTAAGAACAATCGGAAAAAAGGATCAATAGACGCAACGCGAACACCATAAAGCACATTACGTTAACAGTTTACTAAATACAAATGGCGTACTTCGATTGGCCGTGTACGAAACCTTTCGCAACGTCGCTAAGAACGTTTTAATTTCGAGGCACGCAGTAGTATTACGTGAAGTATAATGGCACTATCGATCACTCGCATTAAATATTACAACGTTAGAAAAATTGCATGATGAGTTTGAAGATAGTCTCTCTTTAATTGACTTTTATTGAAAAAAAGCCATGCCGTAATACTATGGCGCAGTTTTACAATCACTCTTCGACGTTGATACTAGTAATCAATTAATAAAATAGTGGAGATTACAACATTTTGTTGTGAACGACTCACATATATTTGCACTATTTTGTCAATCGAGCCTAATTGCCAAAGTACTTCGAAGTTTAATGGTTTAATTACTAGAACGCAGAAAGATCGAAAAATCTAAATTCGCTCCATCTGTACAAAGACTTGCCCTTCGCTCGAAGTAATGTAAACATTGTCTACATATATTTTAATGGCGTACGGTAATCGTACACCATCTAAGCTAAATACTTTGCCCGTCGCTCGATGCGTTCCTACAGTGTGGGCTAATATAATATATATACATATATACTATATGTATATATTTATATATTTATATTATGAGACAAACGGGTAGGTACTGATAAACGGAAAATGCGCGCGGAAATATTATAGCGATCCGAACAATACGTTCCGTCGACGAATATCGATGGCGTTCGTGCCGCCTATCGTTGGGAATCTCGTAGCGTTGATATGCGCCGCGAATCGTTCGACATTTTCTATGCTCGTGATGAGTAATCGGCCGTAAAGACAGCGCGTAACATGGGCGAGTCTCTCTACGGTAACCATCGGACTCGATTAACATTAACCCTCGCAATAGGATCGCGCGCTAGATAAAATCACCAAGCGCCAAGGTATCGAGGCTAACGCCGTGAGATTAAAGTAACGATCGTGACAAGAAGGGAATGAATGTCAAGGAGGATCCATCGCGCGACGATGACGAAAATTTCGTTTCTTTGAACGCGCCTCTACTACTCTTTCGCGATCTCACTCGCACTCTTCTTCTATACCCTTTAAAAATGTTTCATCATAAAAGACGCTCTAACCGTTTACCATTTCGCCACTTCGCATGATGGTAGTAAGAAAAAGAAAAAAGAAACGTATATAGTTACGACGACGCGGCGACAACGACGACGACGACGACGACGACGACTATGAACGGTAAATGAAACTGCAAGGCGGCGTCGATGGTGGCGGTGAGCCGCTCGTAGGTATCGGTACGAAGGTTGGTGATGACGACGAGGAGGGAGGAGACGGGGAACTCGACGAACCAGTCGAAGATGACGAGGGCGATTCGAGCGCTCTCGGACCTGCGAGTTCGCGATTAGATTGTCCCCCGGACGTCACAGCACGGCTACTTCTACCTGCTGTTGTCGCATTGTGACGATTACGCGCTGGTCGTCCTAGACTCCGGTGACGACCGCCTCCCTCCTCGCTCATTTCTCAGAGATAAACCTTCTTAACGCTGCGCGTGGTCGCAAACCCGTCGTTACGGCGATACGCGTCTCCCTGATGGGAACGCAGCGTCCCAAAGTTGTCTCTCTGAACGCGGAAGCCGTAACCATCGGGAAATTGAAAAAGGGTTTCCGTCGGTGTCGGCGGTGGTTTTGGCATCGTACGTTTCGGAGAATGTAGCTTAGATGGCTGTGGTACCAGTACTGGCTCGGCGTACGTTACTTCTTCTTGCGGTAGCAGTTTAGGTTCCGGTGCTAACCTGACAGGAGAAAGAACGATTCAAAGTTTAACACCTATTAAATAATTATTTAATCGATTTAATCGAACGTACTTAGTTATTGTACTCGAATGTACAAGTTATCTAGATTTCAGACGAATTATACCGTATAATTAGAAAATTACGAACGTTATATTGGAACAGAAATTACATTACATAATATATTGTATATAACGAATTTATTATTAAGATATTATCGATAATTACTTGGATACTCCGATATTATCTTCTGTACCTAGATCAATGAACTATAAATGTTACGCGATACGATGAATTTACCTTTATACCTGGATCAATGAACTATTAATACAATGAAACTATTAATAGTAATTACGTATAATTGAACTATTAACAGTAATATGAATGTTACGCGATGCAATAAATTTACCTGTTAACGTTTTGTCGTTGCTCGAAATATTCGTACTCCGTGTCCGGATAAGGTAAATTGTCATCCTCGTCTTTTCTGCACTTTCTGCCGCATAAATAACCCGCGACGAAACCTACCAACAACGCTGCGAGTGCACCGGCAACCACGGCCATTACAAGAGTCTCCACGGAGTATTGCGGCGGTGGTAAATCTGCCGTTGATACGTCGGGTCCTATCGAAAAGAACATTCCACGTGATAGGCAGCGGAGTTATCTCATAATAGAAAATATAACAAATAATTCTTGTTTCGTTACATCTTCATTTTGGCAACCATTGCTTGTTAAGATTATCTTTTTGAATGGACAGATTATTAAGGCGTTCTCACTTTTATCTTCGCTTTGAGTTTTGCAAAATGCCATAAATAGTATCCCTTATTTATCACGATGTTTTTAAGAATTCCAAATAGACTTACGCTAATGCGGAACTGTTTCTTTTTTTAAGTATGGGTGATTCGTTCGTACTTAAGAGTGAGTAATCACCTGAACTATCTTGCTCCTCGTCCTGCATGATACTGATGATTTCGCCACCTTGACTGTCCTTGTTAGGTATCATTGACTCCTGCGGGAACTTATTTTGATTCGCCGAGATAGCACCGACGCTCCCGGCATCCTTATTAAGCCCCTTACTCGGAGGACACGAAGCGTGAATACCGGTGGCAACGCTCTGTAGAAATCTGTTGGCGTCTGTGGCCGCCGGGCCAACGAGAGCCCGACACTTGCCCTCGATCTTATCCCATGCACAATAAGGATCCTGTAGAGCGACGCATTCGCCGCAGGACAGTATCCTGTCGCCATAGCAACGATGCAGTCTGAGAGCTTGCACCTGACTGTCGGCTATCACAACCAAACGTCCGTCTTCGAGGCCGTCACCGGCTTGAGAGGCGCGTACGACCTTGATACCACGTACCGGCACTGACGTAGGGAAGGCCTGTATCTCTTCGATCACAACTGGGCTAACCTTCTCGTGTGAATCCGCGGACTCCGCGTTCACTGCCTTTATCACCTTACCATTGTCCGTGCCTATGAAGAGGACGTCATAGGCCTTGTCACCAGGCGTCTTCACCTGAGGATCCACTGCGATCTGAGTGAACCTATAACTATATCGAGTACGTTTTCTATGTTTGTCTGCCTTATGTATTCATGTATCATACGCTAATAAGGATATTGCTCCTAATTATGCTGGAAGTAAGCGCTTCCGATAAAAGACGTCGATTGCCGAAGACTTACTTGAAACTTGTACGTATGACGATTGGTTGACCGAAGAAGCTCGGTACTGACTCGTCCATCAACGAATGAGAGTTTATAAAATTGAGAGTTAAGTCCGGTAGCGTTCTCGAATCGTTAATACATTGGCCAGGTCTGGGATCGGGTACTTTGGCACTCTGTACGGGCAGCCAATTCGAATTTAGGGCGCTCTGTTCCTTGAAGTTGCCGTCGAAGGTATCCGTCATGCCTTGCAACGAAAATGCGCAAACAGCCGAGCCGCTGATGCTATTCACAGGCGTCGTGAACGTTCCGTATATGAGTTGTGCGGAAACGCTGCCATATTGACCAGATATCAACTCCGTCGTGGATTCTGCGAACAAATTTTATCAACTTCGTTTATTACAACGGTTTGTACAAATGTAACCTGTCAAGTACGATGCGACATTCCTGCGTTTCCGCAGACCTTGTATGACTATACAACTGTAAGTACGCAATATTATATGTGTATAATAATTACATCATAATAATATCAATAAAAATGCATATACTACAGCAAGAAGGAGCGAAATTAAATGCAGAAAGAAGAAAAGAATGGTAGATAGATGTGCGCACGCAATATACGTTTAATTAAAGTCAATGTCTCAGCACCGTGGATCGATAATTCAGGAAACACGATAGCCTCTACTGTACAGATGAGAGGGAACGGCTATTGTTACGCACGTCGTCAATTAACTATTTTTGCATATAAACGACAAAATGATTAATTTCGTACCCTCGGATTCCAAAAAGACGAATTTTAAATTCAAAATATGCTTACTACTTTATTACATACGTCGACAAGCTATCTGTTTTGCTGTTACGTTAATTTAACAACGTCTTCGGATTAATTATTAGGCTTCTGGTTAACGTTGTTACGCGCAAAGGTTAGTAAAATTTAGAAATAAGAAACGTTACGGAATATTTGTAAAATAATTTTCACTTAACGTGAAATAAAATAGTATTTTTTTTTCTCTATCAATTTCATGAAAAAAGTTAGAGAACGTAAGCGCATTTGCAAATTACACGTATCTCTTGGTATTCCTATACCTAATTCTTTGACTTATAAAAAATCCACAAAAATTTGTCTTCGTTTTCATACTCACGTATTTCGTTGAAGTAAAACGGGAAATCCCCCGTGACGGAACAATTAAGACGGGACTTCAATAAGGAAGTCCACCTATTGCGAAAACGATGCGGACCACCTCGGTCGTATTTACAGATCCTCGCAACACGAGAGTAAACAGCCTGAAAATCCAAAAACATTATTTTGCAGTGATCTGTACGACTATTAAGTCGAAACACGCTCTAATTATAATACAATATATTGTATTATATTTAAGCTATTATCGATATAATAGGTGAAATATTTATTTTATAATGTCGAATTCGATGGTATAAACTGTGTTTAATGTTTTCACATTAAAAAATGTAATTTAGAAAATATTTTGTAATACTTGAAGAGAGTATTGAACCAATAGTTCGTCAACGTTATTTATTTACAGAGAGACACATACCTTGCCGCAATTCATATACTCCACGGCAGTTTCCCTGAAGAAGAAATAGACAAAATCTCCCTGGCTCATAGCACTCACGAAATTTGGTGCTGTGAATAAAAAAAATTATTTGTCAGTCACTGGACATTACAGTTTAAGGACGAAAGAGCGATGGTAACGATAAAGTCAATTTCAATGACTTTTTAAATTTTAAATTATTATTAAAAGAGATGTTAACCAATAAAGCTTACGGCAGTTTATAAGCCGTTGACCTACTAAGCAGATTTATAGAATATTATTATATATTACGTTGTTATTGTAAAATTCGCTTTTCTATATAGGAGATATCTCGTGACCCGTACACGAAGTGTTAATAGTATCTGAATTATTACATAAATAGGTTACCATCTTTTCTCTATCCTAAAATTAAAATTGCAATAATAAAAATTATAATTTTAATACAGTCACATGTAAAAAAATATATGAAACAAGAAACTAATAAAAGAAAAAATGGCTGACAACTCATTACCAAGCCGTGCGTGCTGTTACCGGTGCACAGTTGAAAAAGTATTACCAACATCATTATAAAGCACATAATAGTAATAACAACCATTTTTTAAAAAAAATTAGATTTTAATTAAAAAAAGTAAGGTTGGAGTGGACATGAATTTTCTCGTGGGAGGGAACGCGATAGAGATATAAATGAACTCACCGTTGAGACTCTTCGAGTCGTACTGCTCGGTCTGCAGTGGCTCCCTGTAAATGATTGGATCCATACTAGCGAAATCGGCGACGGTACCCGTGTACAGCTCACCGTCAACGTAAACGAAGGTACTGTTGTGCTGGGGGTCGTAGGAACATCTCGCCTGTCCGAGCTTCTCATTGATCATCGTGTAATTGCCGGCGTGTACCACATAATCGCGGCACATCGGCTTGAAGGCGTTCGTAGCGCACACCAAGAGCCTGTTTGCTCCCGTTTTGACTAGGATACGAATGTAGTTCTGGCAGTTTTCTTCGGGAGTGCCCTTCATCACGCACATCTTCACGTCCATCTCCGTCGAGTACCAAGTCAGTCTCTGCTGTTCCGTCAGGTCGGTCAGACTCAGATTGTGTACCAGATTCCTACGGAGACGCGCGGAAAAAAGAACGATAAAAAATGCGAACCAGCGAGAAAACGAGTTATTTCATATTAATTCTACTAGTTCGCGATGGAAGCGTAAGCAATAGCTTTCTTCGTTTTCACTTTTTCTCTTTTTTCCCGTTCTCTTTCGTAACCAACAACCATATCGCTCCACGAAGAATTTGTAATTAATAAGACAAGAAATTAAATTGGATCTTATCGTAAATCAAAGAAGAACGAAGTATGAGAATTCAGACAATCGTATTATTTACAACGCGGAACACAAATTTTCTCTTCTTTTTTGCGATACGAGCGTTCGAAACAAATGCCGACTTTGACATTAAACAACCTAACAGTTATTTTATTACAATATTTATAATATAATAATGTAATAAAACAGATTTTTATCTTTTCAAGCTCAGATGCATCGAGCGTTTCTCTATCCATGGCTATGGTTGAAATCTATGACTCGAACTTTCTGCGATTTGGCCCCACTGTGCGTCGCGGCGATACAACGTTGAGCCTGCGCGTAAAATAACGAAGATGTCGGCCGTAAAAGCGAGCTGTCTACTTAACTGCGAGAATGGCTTTCGAAGTTTTAGCGGTCGATGTTTAACCCTTCCCAACGATGAAACGACGGTATGCGGCACTCTCGAAAGCCCTTTTAAAGAGGGAGAATCGCTCGCGTACTCGTTCAACCTCCGTGGAAGTTTTCTGTCTCGTGTGAGTTCGTAGCGGATAACCGTTGACTCCCTCAATCCGAAAGAACCGCCGCCATCGAAAGGAATTTAACCGTTTCTACTTTTTCCACTCTCACTCCATTTCTCTCTTCCCAATTCACCCGACAGCCCCACCATTCACCCGACCTCGTTTCCCCTTTTTTCTTCTTTTTTTTTCCTTACTCCCTCGTCGTTTTCTTTTTTTCGTTCTTCCGTTCACTCGAAAGCGATTCGCTCGAACGACACATGTTCGTCGACGTTCTTTTCAACCTACGAGGAATCTCGTAGTTTCACGCGTCATTTTCACCAACTACGCAATTTCTCTAGTTTCATTGGTACGTTCAGTCTTAGGCGCGGTAGATTCGCAAACGCATCGAATCTTCTTGCGTGAAGCGTGTTTTTAGATCTCCCCTTACTAAGGGCGAATATATACGCTTCTAAGAAGCGTATATCCCTATACTCTCTAGGAACTCTCAAATTAACAAAGAATTCGAAGAATTCGTAAAATTCGACCGTTCGTTACTTTTACTTGTAGTGAAAATAAAAAGTACTGTCTCCGTTTCACAATAAGTGAGTTATTAAGCAAGCGTGTTTAAAAGTTCTAAAATAAATCCATTGACCGGTGCGGATATTGGAAGAAAACGTTGATTTGGCTTGGATATTTTGTGGAAGGATTTTCGACCGGAACGAAGACTCGAAACTTAAAATTTTATACGATGCTATTTTTAACAGTCCTCGACAACGGCATAGGTGCTGCGCTGCGCACCACAGTCTGTATTTACCTTCCGCCGACTAAAAGGTAGTTTCCGTCCCTCAGCACCGATCGAAAGTAGTCTGTGTGCGTCTCGTTTCCTGTAAACCTGAAGACGTCTTCGGCACCTGTAACACAAAGCAAGAAAATACGGTTTTTCTTTTGTTTTTTCTTTCTTTTTAACTACTTAGCGATACGAACGACTTATAAGTTGTCGGCTTAACTTATAATTCAATTCCTTTTTAATAACTCGTCAACGATGTCGTGATAATTTCACTTTAACGATTTCCTAACATTTTTCAATAAGGTAGGAACTAATTTAACGTACTAATTTTATTTCTACGAGGATTCCTCACATTGGCGGACTAATTCATTTTCGCCTCGTGCGATATGTCCATGTTACTTAAATTTTGTCCAACGTTCAACGTCCAACGCTGAAGACGAAACGAGAATCTATTATCGCATCTTTAACCACTGGGAACGAGTAGGATCCGTATTCGGGGACTCATCGATGTTACGGACTAGTAAATACTTCGTATCCTCGTACATAGTGACACATCCCTGCCACGAAACCGAACGCGTTCAGAAATGCGGTACGTCGATCGAGTTTCGCTCGTAAGACGTGACGCAACAGGAACGCACCCACCTTCCTCCCCTCGACCAGGAGGAATGATCGAACAAGGGAAAATGCGGTGCGCCGTCTATACGTTGTTATTCTAGATGAACGTCGCACGTACGAACACGCATAGGTGTACGTAGGCTGTGCGCGATAGGTGGTAGATATCCAGAGACTAGAGGTACATGCCGCTCGTGTACGTGTTGCGTACGCATACGCGAGAAAGCAAAGTATGACGACACGACGGTGACGAGGACGCATTAACGCGGCTCTTTGTACGACACGCTGTGACGCGATACCTGCGCATAATGTTACAGGATGAGCGGATACGTGAGTAAACTCGACGGTGTGGTGGCAACGCGAACGGGCACCGGTAATAAAATCCAGACCAGTCGCGGAAGACAGCGTCTCTCCTTTTCTCTTTTTCCCTTCCAGTCAAGCCCGATATTACGACCATCATCATCGACCGTAACCCTGATCGTTACGGGTTTAGGAGCGCTTCAATCCGGGAAAGAGCCGGCGCAGAAGTTTCCAAGGTCCAACGAAAAGACTAACGTTGGAGGTCCGACGAGGTCACAGGCTTTTTCCGTTCAGTGGTTAGGAGAGACCTTTTGCTCCCTTTATCTCTTTCCCCATTTCGGTCCCCCTAAAGTACGCGTTAGCGCCTGGATCGTCCTTGAAAGAAGGGCAGACTCTTTCCTCGATCGGTATCAGATCTTCGTCTCCTTGATGAACGAAACGTGACCTCAACGAACTGGAATAATTCTGGAGTCTTGTGCGTTCACCCACGCGAGAAACTTACTTCCACTTGCTTTACGTTTTTGCACGCTCGCTGTGCAGTTAAATTCGAGCCACCAAAACTTAAATGAGAAGAACCTCCATTTTTTTCGACCGCGCGCACACACATACGCGAGAAAGGGGAAAAATTAGAAATAGCAAAGAGCAACCGATATATAATACGATCCAAATTTTTTCTTCGACAGCTCGTTTCGACGGAGACGATATCGCGTCGATCAACGCGAGTCCAGAATACAGAGTGCAACTTTGGTTAACGCATTCCGCCGCCACGTACTTTCCGCGTTTGCTCGACATTTTTTTAAATGATATCAAAACGTACTCCACTTTGAAGGTGGTAAAGAATCATTTCATGGAAGCGCGAAGTTTCCTTTTATAGTGGAAGTTCAAGACGATATCGTTCGCCGAGTTAAGGCGGTTAAATCGCTTAAGGACGAGGGTGGAATGTAGGAAACGGTGGAAATTGGGCTAGGGAAGGCAAGAAACGCGGGGAATCTCGAGGAGGCAAAATTTTAAAGCGTTTAAACGATGGATGTTTCTCTCCCGCTTCTTCTCTCCCACCAAATTCACTTCTATCTACTTTTAGTCATCCTCGTTCTTGGATAGTCCGTACACAGACGTTGTCACGCGTCCAACGGATTCCGTTTAACGTTTCTGAGTATTGAAAAAAACCATTTCCTGCTCCATAACCCAGTTTTCTTTTCCCCTACGTCGAGTGCAGAGTTTTCTGTCCCTCTTCCTTCTCTTCCCCGTTTCGACTTGTAACTTTTTCTTCTTCGTTTCGATTCGCGTCAATTTCTTTCTTTCTTCCTTCTCTTTATTCGTCTCGTCGCAACGTTTGTTTCTCGAGGATGACCGCATCGGAACTTTCGTCTTCGTTGAGCGTCACCAGGGATTCAGTGGATTCAAGCGTTCGAGAAAGTGAATTCCATCGGAAAAGAAAGAACGAAAAGAATGTATACCGTCTTCGTAGCGTCTAAGTATCCAATTCGACGATCGCACGCTCGCATATCTACACATTTTTACCACGGAGAGGATTGAGCCATATATTGAACGCACGCAAAAAAGCTCTTGCGATAGAAAGGAAACGCCATGCCATTCTCTCTCCCTATTTGTTCCTTACTCTTTTGTTCCCACGTCTTTTCTTTGGGCACGCGTTGAAATCTCCATCGCGATGAGTGGATACCGGCAGAACGTTCGGTTCAATCCGGCCGATTTTGCGGTGCAACATCGAGTTACATACGGCGAGAGGTACTATGAAACGCGCGAAAGCCGATACAAATTACGAGCCGCGAACGCGTATCGGCTTTCTCGCAGGCAGAAGGCGCAAAAATATGGCCAGGAAGCGAGCACAGCCGACGATTCCTCGTTGCACACGGTTTCAGCCCTTTCGTCTCGACTCTTCCGCGCCGCTCGATCTAAAACTTCCCGTAAAATTTTCTTTTTGTCTCTAGACCGATCTTTCGCTCCTCCAAGAACGTGCAATACTATTTTTATTTATTTTCTGCGCGTGCACAAGCTTCGAAAATTGACCATCTCTATAGCGAATGAATTGAACGAGAGAGAGAGAGAGATGAAAGGAAAGAAAAAAAATTTCTACGAGTAAAAATGTCGAACGCGTATCGCGTGTATCGTCGAAGGATTTAGCGAAGATACGACGAGACGTTCATTATCAGTGCCACGCGACGTGTGCGTGCATGCGTGTGCACTTGTAGGATATACGCGTCGTTATGCAGCCAGTACGAATAATGCGCGTGTACGCGGCTTTTGTACCTCGGAATTAATGAATACGAGATTCTTAACCCTTTCGATGGGGACCTTTCTTTCGGTAGTTATTCCCCCGGGAAGAATTTTTTATCTGGCGATAGAGACGCTACGTTTTTGCCAGAATATTATCTAATTAACGTGCGAGTTATATTGTTGGATGATAAAACAAATGGAAATTATTTAACCAATCCTTTCGGCAATCAAAGAAACGGTTCGTACGATTTATCGGTACGAGTATCCTCGTGGTTGACAGCGAATGGATTAACGATTTTTTTCGTATAAAACCGTATCGTCGTCGTTCGTCATTAGGGAGGCCGTTTCCCTTACTGTCGCGCTCATCGTCTTATTTTTCGAGAAAAGAAGAAGAAAGAGAAGAATGGCGGAACGACGAATAGGGAAAATAACGAGCAACGAATTATTCTTTTACGACAAAGAATTTCGAGGGAAATTTTCCGACGCGACCTTGTTACCGACACTCCCGACATATAATGATCGTTAATCACGGCCCTAAATGCAGCCACATTGCGTGCTCGAATAATCTCGTTAACTTTTACTTTTTTTTTCGTGTTGCGCCGTTCGAGGACACTCCGATCGAAGAATAGGACCTCCGAACGCACTCGGATTTACTCTCGGACGATATTTTTCGAAAAAAACTACGAGTTCGCCGACGTTTCCCCCTTTAACTCCAACTGCACGAGATATTTATTCCTCTGGAAATGGTTACACGAATCGTGATTCGAATCGCATAACACGCTGGCGATAACGAGACCCGACGCGAGAGAATATCGTTCTCGGTGTGCTGGTAACGGCATCAACCCCGTGTTCGCGTAATATCGACTAGCGGCTGACGTAAAATACGATGCGAATACAAGTCACGTCGATAACACGAAGGAATATTTTGTCGCGTCCCGCGAAGACGCATGATGTAAACCGACCATAATACGGTGTCGATGATAGGACGTAGTTCTTCCTTTTTGTCGGTACATACTTTTCTTTTTCGTCGCGCATTCGAAACACGTACCACTGCGATGAGAATAATGATAATAATAGCAACGGCGACGTTCAGTGGGCCTAATACGATTCTAGCAAATATCAAAATTTTTTATGATGAAAAAACCTATGACGAATCTTGAAGATTCACCCTTTAACGAAGGGTACGATAAGAACATCTAATTCGACGATGTTATCGCGTAGCTAGTCCCACAAAGTTAGAGAAATTATGCGTAGAAATTTAATTCAAGATCGAGCTATTGTTCAATCTTCGTTCGCGTCGGTTCGATAGCAAGATATTACAACGAATTTTCGCCTTGTTACGACTTTAACCCCTTAACCTACAACTACGGGCATAGCCCGTAGTACGATGGTCGGGCCAAACGTAAATAGTTTTCTTCTTATAAACGTTATAAACATGATAAACGTTTTCGGGCAAAAATTCTCGAACGTAGGTTAAGGGGTTAAGGGCAACGACTTTGCATAAAAGTCGTTCGCAGATTCTAGACAGCAGACGCTTATCTAGTCGAAAAAATAGCGACTCGAGGAAACTACTCGCGCCTGATAAAAGTTCGAGATACACCGGGACCCAATTGAAGAGCACGAGTCTAAGGAGCCGCGCGATATTCAGCCTTCGAGACCGTTAATGCTCCCTTTTCCCCTAGACGCCACTTGACTATGATTGATCGTCGATCGCGATCCTCCTTCTCCTTCGTCTCCTCTGCGAATCGCTTCGACGGCAGCGGAAGGTGTCAGCCGATTTTATCCACCCCAAGCTGGAGGTGTTGCGCCGTTCGACCCAACGTAGATGATATCGCCCTCTCTCTTTCGACTTAAAAGTGGATTACCTCGAGGCGAGAGTGGTAGATCCTGCGTGTCGCCATCCCATAGGACAGCAGCCGTCACCATCGCGACGAACGGTCAGTCAGGACGACGACCGAGAGTCATTAAAGTTTTGCACGTGTCCAGGATGCCACTCCACGTCGGAGCGACCCTGCCGCCTGTTATTTTTTCAACGCTTCGTGGCATGGCAAACCAGTACCGGCCAGCTATCTACCTACCCTTCGGTTCGAATCCCTTCATCACGCTTAGGTAGCGGTCGGCGATGGTGGTGCGACGCTTCTGCCCGCACATCGCTCCCCCACAGCCCACCACCGGCTTTGTAACGCATCGTGACACGTACGTACGCACCTACGCACCTACGAATACGCGGAGGGGTGAGATGGAGAGCGGTCTTCGACCCGCGTTTACGCCATGACTAATGAACGAGTTTATCCAGCGAGGCGAGGCTTTCGGGACGCTTCATTGCCGCCTCAGACACCCGCGAGAGACAGGAAGCCGCACGGAGGGGAGAGCGAGAGGGAGGACCTCGAGCCCGGCGTTTCGGTTCTAATCGTTCTCGCTATTAAATCGACATGGAACGTGGGAGACCGAAGGTTCTCCTACCGAGCGATTCACCCAACGATGACGACGAAGACGAAGATGAGAATGACGAACGTTCGTAAATTAAACGTTATTCAAGCAGCCGCGTAGCGACGTACAACGCGTATAGGCGCGTTTATTGAAATTCGACGCACGTTAACGTTCCCGCTGTCGGTTGAACTTGCCAAAGACTCGGTGAATATCGATGTGACGCGCATACGCGAGAGAAGCCGACGTTTAAAACCAACACCTTTTCGTAACTACGTTTTCTCACGTGTTCGAAGCGAACGGATTTAGCGTGACCGTCGCATCGGTGGACAGTGCGTGGTCGATTTATTACAAATTTGCCCTAAGTACTACTTCACTTTCCATACAAGAAGAAAACAGATACACAACGGTTTTCGAAATCAGCGAGGACGAATTATAGATCAAGATTGTTCTAAGCAAAACGGTGGATCCAATGTGACGGATAATGCTAGCAAAAGAACGTAGAACATTTATAAAACTTGGTTTAGGACAGTACCGAAGGTCCAGTGGCACGAGATATTGGATACATATTTATTCAGTATTAAGAAGAATATTTAAGTACACGTACAATATTTATTCCAATCGGAATGTGAGTATTCTTTCTGAAAATTGAGATGGAAGCAGATTAATTTTGTCAAAGACGTAATGGTTTGGGTATTTCCTCGTCTGCATTGTAAAACGCAATACCTTTTACCATGGCCAGGATATAAATTTGTATAACGATATCCATTCCGGAGGCACCTGCAAATAATACGACTCTGCGTCGAGGCGACTCTTACGGTCATATAACCGCATACGATTGCGGAGACAGATGGGAAAAGAATCGCAAGTGGATATCCAGTCATGTCGTTTATTGGCGGCGAACGGCTGGGATTGATTGTCCGCAACGGACTTTTCGAGTCGTTCGTTCAAAGTGACTGGACGAATCGGACGTCGCCAACGAACTATCCACTTCTCGTCTCGTCTGCGTGCCAAGACGCGCGTCACGAGCCGATCAACGAATATTCTTGAAAATCGACTATCGATAGTCGATCGTAAAAACGATCCATATAAACGAGGCCATATAAAGTACGCGTTCAAGCATTTGAATCGAACGTCTTTGTTTTATCATCACTCTCCCTGCCCCCAATCTGTAACAAAATCGATTACAAGACAACGGAGCCAAAGAACTTTACATATTTCAAAACGAATTGCCGTGAGACGTACACGAGACAAACCATCTAGCGAGTGACGATGATTAGCCACGACGATATTGTAGAAACAAATGAAAAAGAATTAGGGGTTGATAGAAGAAAATTGATCGATTACCTTTCTACAAATTGTCCATTAAAAATGCATGGAATTTGAATACAAGTTACAAGTTAGTCGTCGCACTCCGCGAACGAACAGCCTTGTTACGATGGACATTCAAAGAAACGAGTTAGGTTCTCCCCATAGGATTGGCAGTCTTCTCGCATTATCTTCCTCGATGAACAGCTAACGGCTAGGTAGGAAAAGGGAACGGAAAATTTTCCTGACAAATTTCGTCTCCCTTTGACGCGAGAGCTTCCCTCACTTGTGCAAAGTCTCGCACGATGCACGAACGTCTAAAGGTTTGTCTGACAATAAGCTGCGCCGTGTCTCGGTTCGCGTGTTAGTCAAACTCAATTGGCTGCGCTTCAATCTCGTTGAGACAATACGCACTTTCGTACGGCCGAGACGATCCCAGAAGGGAATAGAAAAAAATGAGAGAGAGAGAGAGAGAGAAGGAAGGAGAGAATAAGGAAGAACAACGCGAACGTCGTGGGTATTGAGGTAAAAGGAAACGGGAATAGGTAGTCGGGGAGAAGACAAGTGGAAAAAAAAGGAGAAAAAGAATACAGAATTTAGTCGCGAGAGCGAGTCTCGGGGGTAATCGAGCTACGAGACACGTTACACGAGAACATCGGGGATCACGTGGGATATGTTCAACGAGTTCTATCTGGGAATGAAATCCTCGGTGTCGTCGATATAGGACCAACGACCGACTACGTACGAACGTAATAGGAAGTTCAGTCTGTTCTTTCAGCCTTCCGTTCTTTTCCATTTCCTCTCGGTCTTTCTCTTTTCTTCGAGAATCAGTGCAAATTGTAAACAACAGCGACGTTCGGAATATATAACTTTGCCTACCAGAGATCCGCACTCGTGCTTGTTTTCTTACACGTCGCCACTAGTACAATTTGACCAACCAACAAGGTGTTTGCTTTTACATTTAACGGAATCGACCTAAATACGTGCCTACGCGGTTTAATTAACAAAAGTTTGGAAGAAGGATCCACCGGGACTAATCGTTATTATTATGCAATTCGCGTTCGGTAACTTAGGACTTCCACGTTCGATAGTCTCGATCCTACCTCGTCGATGAACCCTGCAACGAATTGTTCCCCGAAGAGAGAGAGAGGAGAGAGAGGAGTTCGTCGGTCGTGTTGTTCCTAATTTCATTTGCTTCGAGGACGCGTAAGATCCGGTCGGAATCTCCTTCCTCCGTGAGATTCCGAAACCACGATAGAAAAGC
Organism: Liostenogaster flavolineata; assembly: GCA_025433975.1. Classification (NCBI taxonomy): domain Eukaryota; kingdom Metazoa; phylum Arthropoda; class Insecta; order Hymenoptera; family Vespidae; genus Liostenogaster; species Liostenogaster flavolineata. The sequence goes on along the minus strand of JAITYT010000622.1, from coordinate 609,942 downwards.
AATGAGGAATCGTCAGCAAGGCGAAGAATCCTCCCGTTCCAGATTAATCTCTAGGTAAGGTTGCTTCACGATCTTTAACGTAAATCAGTAATATCCGAGCGGAGAAAATAGGAGAGCTGGTAAAACTTGCTTAATAGTGAATTATCATTTTTTTCGAGTATCGTGGTATCGTTTTACCCATTAGTTCTTTCATTTTCTTCGCTTCTCTCTAATTCTTGTACGTCGTTGCTCGCGTTTCGCCGTTAAAAAAGTGCAATAGTAGCCGTCGAACGCGAGGAAGACGTACCGTGAAATACCGCCTGTTGAAACTTCCCTACGGCGGCATTCGTGCGGTAACTTTAATTGGGTACTGGTACCGGTGGTAACTTTAATTAGGCCACCGCAGACTGTCCCAGAAGCCCGATGTCACAATGAAGTACTCTCATACGGATGTAACTTTTGCCAGTCGTGCCGTTATTATTAACGTGACGTGAACAAATTGTCTCGTATATCTGTAAATTGACGCCGATCTCTGATGCATCGATCGTTGGTACACGACGAATCGCGCGATCGAATGGACAATCTCGCTGACAAAATCAGCTCGTACGACCGTCTATGGAGGCCATCCGTACGTTCGCATCTGCGAAAGAGACGGAAATTCGGAGAGTAATACGGGAACGGGTCGGGAGTACCGAGCCAGAAGGTTTAAATTGTGGACGTCCATCGTCCATTGCACGACCCATGGACCGATCGTCGCTGTCTTCCCTGTAGAGTCGGCGTGTAGGATATGCGCGTTCAAACACGCAGGCTAGATACTTATAACGCTTCTCTCGATTATTTCATCATTAGCGGATTCTTCTTGCCTCGTCGTTATTACGAAGTAATTTTTTTTAAGGTTCCTTACTTTGAATTCTACTAATACCAACCAAAATTCTTTACAATCGTTCTCGTCGTTACAAATGCACGTCGTTCATCGAGAATGACTATGGATGTTCCACAGAAATATCTTTGACGACAATTACATGCAATTTACGTAACACGTAAATTTATTTATTGCTAAACGTAACGACAGCAAGAAATATCATCGTCAATTTTCCTGGTAAACGAAACAAGGTGAAAATTCACAAAAAAAAAAACAACTCGTACATATGGCACATGATAAATTACGTGACACGTCCAGTCGATATACCGAAATTGCAAATGACGTTTCTATTTAATAAAAATTTATATTTATGTTTCCCTATACTCGCGCTATGATATTTATTTTATTACAAAATTCATACTTCTTCGCATGTCCGTTTTAAATTCGCTTCCCATGAAACAAAATACAATGAAAAACGGAACATCGCTCGAGGTATCAACGAATAGAGTCAATAATAAAAATTGTCGTTCTCTCGTTACCGTCTGTGTCGTCGATTGGCTCTTTAATGTCGGGATATTTTTAGCATTTTTAAGTTTCTCTATTTCCCTCTCGCTCGCTCTCGTCCATTCCGTCGAAAAAAAGAACGAGACGATACCGAGGACGACGCTGACAGAAAGGAATACCAGCGGCACTACGAGAAGGAATTCAAAGGATCGTGAGCGCGCGACATCCCTTTTCCAATTTCGTCGTTTCTTCAATCGTCATCGTCATCCGCGTACTCAAGGAAGTCGACAGCGACGGGATAATACCACTACGTTGTTGTCGATTCCTCGAACGACCATTTGTTACACCTTTTACGCTAGCAAACGTTATCTTCACTTCCTTCTTTGACGCTACGAGGCTGAGATAGGTTGGTAGAAAGGTAGTTGGCTAAGAGGGTGGATAGAAGGGAAACATGAGACTATCGTCGTGAAAAATTCGCTTGGGAAAGACGCATCCGCTCGTTCGATACAATTCATCGAGCTTTTCCGTGAAATTTTGCTGAACACGTAAAAAGTGACACTTGGAATGGTTTATTGACATCGCGACATTCGGAGTTGTCATTCTCGAAAAAGAAAAGCCGCATTTTCTTTTTCTACATCGCAGGAAAAAGGAAAGAATCGAGAATAACAAGGGACGAACACATTTGATTCCTCTGCGAGTTCATGAGACGTTGGTTAGACCTTGCTTTGTTTTACTTCGACGATTGTTTTCTTACCGTCGCGCAGTTGGGCCCCATCACGGAAAACTGGACAGAAATACCAACTGATTCCTCTTCCTAACGAAAATTGATGCACGGCTGTTTCCGAAACCGCCGAGGACAAATACGAAGTCGAAATTGTTTAAAGTGAAATTCTCGATCTAACATGGCGGACGATAACATTCATTTATTAATAGATTCATTTGGCAGGTTTGATTTAACGAGTCTATATCAAACGATGCACAGTTTTGTATTTTTTCAAATATACAAAGGGACGATGAAATTTCCTATGGAATCGGTTTAATAAATAAAGGCCATTCGATGTTACCGAACTTTTTTTGTCGGTGGATTGGCATGGAATAAATTAAAACGATAGAAAAAAGTTCTTGGTTCACCAATTAAAATGAGTCGTTATTGTTTCGATACAGTTTCAAAATAATAAAAAATATTCTAATTTACGAAAACAATGAGACAATGGAGCTAAATCGCGGAAACGTGGCTGAAAATACCAAACGATCATCGATTTCAATATAAATTGCCGATTAAAAATCCAAAATCTCAACCAATCGACGTAATAAAAAAATATAATGAACGAAATTCTTATTTTACGATTCCATAAAAATCCGAAAGCTTTCACACAAAGTACAAAAGGACGAACAGGGAAGCCGACTTATTCGTATGTCGAAACGAGGTGAAATAACGTTTCTTTTTCCGTCGAAGAAAAAAAAAATTAAAATCTGAATCACAAAACCGACCTTCATTCTTGCGCTTTGCCTCGTCACTCGACCTATTTCATCTTTCACCCATGATATTTCTTTATCTATCTTTTCAATTCTATCCCATTTTATCCGTTTCCCTCCTCCTCTACTCTTTCCTTCCTTCCCCTTTTTACAATCTTTAACTCATAATCCCAATTACTTCTTGAATCGCGGAGTGTATTTTTAGCTCCTCCAGACCTTTTTTCTCCAGCTCCACCACTGCGCCTTGCCTTCTTCATGCTTTTCTCCCAGCCGCACAATAGAAAGCAACAGCCAAAACGAGCTAAGTTCGCGAAGGCACGAAGGATAAAAGAAATTCTTTAGCGGAACAGATGGAGGCAGAGACGAGTCGTGGCAAGGATCGATGCACACGTACTTATGACATGGCGTATTACAACATGCGTGCGGATGAACGAATTTAAGAAACGGGAACGAACGCCGCTGAAAGTCGAGTTCCCTTGACGCTTTCAAGCTGCTCGTCATCGAGAATCAAAGTAAGCCACGACAAGTGCCAGATGTGGCTGTCGACGTCGACGAACTTCCGGATGTACGCATAACTCGATACGAATGCTTGAAAGTATGGTACCCTTTATGTCGATCTTTAGATCGTCGATTCGAAGCGTCTTCAAATCGTTTACCATATTTTATCTAAACGTTTCGTAAAATTCTTCGAATGACGAGTAGTTCAACCCTTCGGCGACGAGCAACAGTCACTAAGTCAGTCGCGATGATCTACGTATTTTATTTTTTTTCAGCCATTATAGTATTTCTCGATCCTCGCAATTTCGGTATTAAGTAAAAGGGAAATAATGCGATGTTTGATGATGGTAACAGCTTTTCCGTGATACATATACCATTGAATATTTTAGCAAAACACGCGCTTCGTTTTCCATACGTATCGATTGAATATTTATTTTAAATATTTAAGTAAAAAAATTAACTCCCGAAGAGCGAAAGGAAATTGCATTATCGAGATACACGTTATCATACGATTTTAAGTAATCATATTTTATCGTCTATTTTCTTCCACGGAAAATGAATATTTCAAAACGCCATTACCTCGAATTAAAAATTTTGCAATTTTTTACGTCAATCCGCCAAGATTTCCGAGCAAAAGGAACGAAGCTCGGTCGAGCATACCATCGCGAAGAATACGTCAATCTTTGCAATGGATCACGAACTCACGAACGAACGATGAAACACGAAACCTTACAAAACGTTTAGCTGCGCGCTTTCGGTATCTCTTCGAAGTCACGCGACGCGCATTTTGTATTCATGGAGGTGACGAGGAGCGTGCTGCAATGGCAAAGAAAAAGACACGACTCGTAGTCTCGCAGTAACGGTTTCGGATCGGCCGCCCTCTTATTTTCAAAGAACGAAAAGAGATTTAACCTTGTCGTCGCGAAAGACGTTGGCCGGAAAACTTTAACAGACCCCCGAAGACTTTCTCTTTTCTTCACGATCGAGATTCGACGACTTTTTCAGATTAAACGCCATTCTATACCACCTATACACGGAAACCGTACCTGTATCTGTACCTAACCTATACTCGCGTACATTTGGTATACGCAAGTGCAGTATTTACAGAGAAGGAATTAAGGGCGCGTTACGGGTCGCGACTCAGTCGAATATCCAGCTTGCGCTCCTCCGATCTTTTGTCAGCTGTTAGCGTTCGAGAATCGCGGTCAATCCGCGTGATTCGCATCCAACAGCGCGTATCCGATCGAAATCAGTTCGTTTACGTACCTTTCGACCCTTCCGCCATCTTAATTTCGCATATTTCTTTTATTGGGTTGGCGAGTAAGTGATTGCGGATTTAGCAGATAGATTCTTATTTAGAAATCCGCAATCACTTACTCGCCAACCCAATACGACAGGAATCCGAAATAGAAATTCTGGTCCTAAGATCGACCGACACTTCTAGATTATTCTCGAGCTACTCCTAGGCAAACACACCTATCAGCGATCAGTCTTTCTCTATGGCGGCAGGTAGGCGCACGGTAGGCGCGTCCGCTTCCTGTAATTGATTGGATCACGCGGTCGTTTATCAACCTTATTGCCGCTAACATTAACGCTAACGCGTCGAGTTCGTTAAATCGATCCGTATGGTCGATAACGAGTGCCGCAAACGCACTACTACCGCCTGCACAATGCATTATCCATTATCGGCGTTGATCGATAGCAATACCCCAAACCAACCATCCCTCTACCGTTCACCACCTCCCTCCAAAGTCCTCCTCTCTACCTGTGTCCCTCGATGATTCGATGTACGTATATAAAATTAATTGCATTTGTTGGGATCGTTTCGAAAACGTGAGAAATGACGACGATGAGTGGCGTGCCAACCACTACAAGCCAACGTTCGTTCGTCAGATCCTATGATAGCTATCGAATACTTGTATTTTGCGCTGAGTCGGTCGAATCTAATTCTCTTCATTCTTCGATCAGACGAAGATTTCTATCAAATAAATGACGAAATCGTAACGACACTCGAATTTACGTCCATGGCATTACTTCGATTTTACGTTGTGAAATCCTTGAGTCTCGAAGACGCCACGTGCCACTAGGATCAAAAGGTCTGAATGAGAGTCGATGACACGGACGGAAAATCCCCATCGTAAAAACGTCCCTCGCGCGAAATGGTTCTTTTTTCTGCGTAGGAGTTAGAACATCCGCCACGAAAAGTTCGGATTGGACGAAGTATTCTTACTGTCTTTAAGCAAGCATTTGACTTGTATTCCGTTTTTGCCTTACTCGAGAATTTGATCAAATTTGTTCGTTTTCGGGCATTTTGAACTCGTAAATACACGTTTATACACGGGTTCTATCCGATAGCGCAAAGAGTTTAATTATAGAATAAGTCTACGAGGCGTGATCAAGATGGCTCGAGATAAATTTCTTAATAGAAGTTCCTTTCAGGAAGAGAATGGATAACGACGCGATTCTTAAACGATACACACGGATTTTCTCGTCGGACTTTCCCACTGCATAGCAATCCTTTTAACTCCGGAATAATTGCAGTGTTGTATCGATTCGAATATTTTATCTCGATCTGTTCGATACCTTTCGCAATTTCAAAGATAGGACAAGAGCACGAGCACGATTGTTTTAGAATAGACGTTGCCTTTCGCAACAAATTGCAACAGCTTTAAATTACAACATACTTCAACAAGACAAACAACAAATTTGCATATTATCTGCAAACGAATGAAATCTAAAGATTTGCATATCGCAAAATTGAAATCGAACGTTTCGTCTCGAAGCTACTCAATTTACAAAGCAATCATATTTTTTCCCACTTTTTTCGCCATCCAACCGGTCCATCGAAGAATAAATCTCTCAAATCATAGCAAATAGGATAGTACAATAAATAGTTCAAAGAATCGTTACGAATGGCGTCTTGTCTTGCGACCATCAAAAAAACGATCGCGTCGTCGAAATTGCAAAGTGGATTTTCAATCACGAAGAACAGTGTCGCCGATTTGTACGTCGTTGTCGTGTCGATTATCACGGGCAATGTCGTATCATAGTTGTGCGAGATGGTAAGTAAACGAGCCTTCGGTGCGCATATATAGAAGATCCTGAGCTGTACGGGAATCCAGCCGAGGCGAACGAAAGGTACGTTTATCCTTGCGTTATCACGCTGAAACGTCGCGAACGACGACCACTAACGACTGTTTAATCTCGTTTTAAAAGATATTACACGGTGGATTTCAGATTATGCCCGGTCTCATGGAAATCCCATACACCTTGGCAATATGCGCGATCTACGTAACACGTGGACTGTATAATGCGACGTACACACGTGTAATATACTTGATGCACGAGCCGTCGGTGCACCCAGAAGCTTCGCGGAGCACGGAATAAAAATCAAAAATATTCCATCGATCGTTTCTTGATTATTATGTGTGTGGGTAGTGTCCTTTCTATATTCTTAATCGAGACAATGACTCACCTCCCACATTTAATAATAATAAAACATTACCAATAATAATAATAACAACTGTTAGGAATGAATAACTCTGGGGCAACATTTATTTTCTTTTGTTCGAACTAATTCTTACAACCTTCCTTATTCTTTGACCGTTCTATACTGACTAGTCCCCTCGACTAGTCCCATACTTCTCCCCACTTCTAGATGGCGCTTCTTATAGATACGGAGATGTATGTATCCCCTCCTAACAATAACAACAATAACAATAATAACAGCGATAATAACGATAAGAATGATAATAATAAGAAACGGTTATGGAGAATATAAAATGAAGAATAGCGTGCGTCTGAACGTTATGTGTACATCTTGGAAGTCGCGCTACGAATAACTCTTTTCTTAACCTCGCTCCCCGAAGAGCGGAGACGCGCCGCCGCCGCTATCGTATCGGCGTCTGTTTATGTCGAGGTTACTTTCTTATAATTCTCTCGATTATTATATTCGGCTACGGCTAGGGAGAAATTCTGACAATTTTTTCTTCGATCGTAATATGAATTTATCATCACATAGTCCAGTTTTAGACATCAGTCTAAAATCGTTGTCGATTATTCGTCACGAGTATCTTATTAGTTCGAACCGGCGCTTTATTCGTGTGTGACCCTTATCAATCGTTGGGAAATGCCGCTCGATATTTTCCATAAAAGCGAATCACGATTAACATCGTACGGTAACGATCGACGCTCCATCAACAAGTGGCACGCAAGGCTAGTTCAACTCACCGCCGCCATTTGCAAAGGAACCATCGCGAATGCTTTGATGATGGACGAGTTCGTGCAATTTCATTGACGGAATCGTCACGTAGAGTTAGATCGAGTACCAATCGCGACGTTCGTATTGAGACGGGTTACTTCGCTCCAGCTTGCGCCGGTGTCTTCGATAAGAAACGATAGATCAACACGTTGACGTTAATCGACCAATTGTCGATCGACTCTCGTAAATTTTTGATAAACTCCGTTGTGCCAAATACAAAAAGTATACAAAAAAAATAAAGAAAAAGGAAATTGAAACTCAAGAGAATCCTCCGTGATCTTTCACGCGAATTTTGTTACGATGGTGTAGGATAACTCGTTGCACCATCGTAACGCCTTTGCGAATGACAATCACGCCTTGGAACCATAAACTTTCTCTCTTCCTTCTCGGAGCGCGTCACCGAGATAAATATCATTTTCTTTTCACGATGGAAATAGCAAGGAGGAAAGAAATAAGAAGACCGAAAGGTCGTGCGACGTAACAGGGATAAAACGGTTCCCTCACCGCGAGAGCGCGATTAGGTATGTCGTTTTACGATCCTTCTTCTCCTCGTCTGCCTCCACCTTCACCAGGACGATCCATCGTCGTACAGCGATATTCCTCTAGTCTACATCTTCCATGGGTACCAGTGGCAAGGCACAATTAGACGGTTCGTGGATGTAAATGGCATACCTCACAATGGTGATACGCGCTACGATCTTTGCCATCGTGTCCATTGTCCTGTCTATTACGGCGCTTCTTGCTGGATCTCTCTATCGCATGATTCTCCGTGATTCCCTAGCTATTCTACTACCTCCTCTCTCTCATCTCCCCCTAAAATCCCCGACCAAATTCACTCTCTACCCTCCTTCCGCCTTCTGTCCTTATCTC
>JAITYT010000622.1:588282-601426 GCA_025433975.1 Liostenogaster flavolineata | reverse complement strand
TTGTGTCTCTCTCTCTCTCTCTCTCTCTCTCTCTCTCTCTCTCTCTCTCTCTCTCTTTCTCGCATGCAGGCAGGTATGCACGTAACACATGCGCGCATGAATTCCCATCCGCTTTAGTCGCATCAAAACGTCGGCGACGTTGCGACCTACGACAGTACGCAGGAGAACCGCGTTAAATCAACGTTGGTATCAGGCATGGGACCGCGAAACGCGTTTCCGACGATGAATATACGGTGGTTCGCAACAAGGGCGACAACGATAACCTACGACGGAATCTCGATGGTAGTAGCTGCCGCGCGCCATTCAAATTGCATTTCTCCGGACGAATCTATCGTCGTCGCGTGTCCTGCTAAACGACACGGCGTATCCGTTATTCGATTAGCGGAGTATCCCGGAAAATCAGCTTCACTGCAAAAATGACTCAAGGATTCTAGGTGGCAGGATAAATTGTACTCGATAACGTGATCTCCGATAACGACTAAATACGAGTTTCGTCTTATTAGAATCGCGATGTTGTTAAGGCTGGTTCTCAAATTTGGATCTTGACGGTTCGGAATCGTACTGAGATTTGATTGAAGCTTGAAAGTACGTTCCAATCTTGTTACTTCCCGATCAAAGAGAACTTAGAATTCGAAGATCGTTGTAAAATTGTGTTTCTGTTGTGTGTGTGATGTTTCGTCTTATTAGAATCGCGATGCTGTCATGGCTGGTTCTCAAATTTGGATCTCGACGGTTCGGAATCGTACTGAGATTTGATTAAAGCTTGAAAGTACGTTTCAATCTAGTTACTTCCAGATCAAAGAGAACTTAGAATTCAAAGATCGTTGTAAAATTGTGTTTTCATCTGAAACGTAGAAGGAGATTGCCCAACGAGATTCGAATCAGCGATCTCATAAGTATAAAGCAACATACGTTGATATCGTGTCACGTATTTCCAGAGAGAAACGTTCTAAAAAGACTCGCGTATCGGCGATGTGTCGTGGAGATTAATTTTTCGAAAATTATTATAACAATACGTTGATGGTTTCGTAATCTTGGTATTTTGAAAGGCAGCCGATGAAATCTCGTGAAAGATATAAACGTTACCTATTCGGCATTGAGGGAGATGGACGCGGGCTTCAACCCGTAATGCCAACGGATGTAACCAAGTTACCAGGGATTAAGGCGCACGAATTCTTCGACGGAGTCAATCGACAAGGCTCGGATTAACGGAAGCGAAGAAAAGATATTCCTAATGTAGTCGCAAAATTAAATGGGAAATGGCATTGGGAGATGGGAATGCCATGGAAGAACTTCCGTGAAAGTTGGTCGCTGAAATAGTTCAAAAGAATTCTAGATGGAGCACCTTGATGAAGTGTTTAACGCGTACGAAGTTGGCCCGCGATCCAAGGCAATGGGAAGTGGAATTTACTTGTCTCTTTTAGAACGAGGAAAAAGGGACGCGATTGGCAAATAATACGAAGGGGCATAATTGTTTCATGGAACGATGAAAATTCTTATGAAAATATGCTTTCAGAGAAGTTCGCGTGACGCAAATGAGGACAAGTTGATGTCATTAGCGGATGAATTTGACTTGATCTCCGTCGTCAGAGTATTCTCTCTCGTATTATATTAAAACAAGTACAGCGAACTCTCGTGCAAAGCGAGTTCGTATAACGCGTCGGATAAATTTAACATTGACACAATTTTTGACAGAAGTATTCTTGACTGGCAATATCTAGTCAGGAAAAATAATTACTATTGTGTAGACATGTTCATTGAAGATACGAGGCTTTGAGAATTTTTCGATATTTTTTGTCTAAGCGGCAAATGTAAGAAATATTAAACAGACGCGATCTTTTATACGCTAAGAATTTTAAAATTACATCCACGATATTATCGTAATGATAATGATGCTTATTAAGTTAGCTGTAATAAGTCATAATTACGATAATGATCGTTGTCGGTATTACTCCATAATATATCTAATTATAATTATAATTAGAAATATAATTATACCGTAAATTGTATTTTACAGTGACTGTGATATGTTATTTCAAACTTTGTGAATTTTTCAGCGATGTAAAAAAAAATCAATTATGTACGAAAAAATAAATGTACAAATAATTCAGCCTGTGTTTCAAGCCGATATTTATTACGACAATCGCGAATAACTACTTCATTCTCAGATAGAGCAATGCAGAATAAATTCAAGCGCTTACAGAAGTAACTCATTTTCCGATAATAAAAAAATCGTGATTCCAATTAGATTAATCAGGAAACGAGAACAAGATAATAAAACTGACCGATTCGATGGGCATTCGACGAATCAGACCGATACATTATTTCGTTACATTGAAGTACACGAGAAGGGCCGAAAGCAATAGTCCGCGTTTAACGAGTACAACGATTAAATGTAGCAGCGTTTCACACGTGGGAAATCACTTCGAAAGTTACGGTGATATCACGCTTGTTATAAGCAGCAAACACGTACTTAACATTCTTGTGATAAAATTTATTACTGCTTTACGTTTCTCTATATCGACGCTATGCGCTACGTATACACGCACCCATTAAAACACAGGACATGCACACCATTAAAGATAATCGTCCGTCACGAAGCACGTAGAGTTCGTTTTAGACCTGTGCGATGTCATGCACGAAGAAAGAAACGTTGGAATCGTTTGTAGCCTTCACCCTTTCAGGACGAAGGCTGAGGATCCGAGTTCAGAGCCGAGGATTGCCAATTGATCGTACTGCTCCCTTGACGTAGTGCCAGTACGTCTCAATTATTTAATGCTTGAACAGCTGGTTTTGGTTAATTTTTTAGCTACCATAAAGTATAATGACTCCCATCGATGTTATTGCATCTTTACATCTCACGTAAGACACTAGACTCCATGGCAATACGATATAACCACCTGGATTCTGTCTGATTCAGCGATGCTTGAGAACAAATCACATCTACATTTATACGGAGTACATTGTACTCCCTTTCTTTGATACATACGAAAAATTTGCTGTTCCTTACGTTGACTTCCCAATTATAGTCGGTTATGTTAGAAACACGTGTCATAAAGTGATATGGAACAGCTTTAGAAAAATTGTAAGTTTAAATTAGTTACAAGTGTTACATTAACGTTTTAATAACGCGTGAATTTCCCTTTCCTTTCTACGACTTTTTTAACATTCTTTTTAGTATGGTAGCGCCTGTACTATTAAAGAGTCATGAAAACCACGTTCAAAATGAGTTAAGCAGCCGTGATCAGGCCAATTTTCATTCGTGTACCAAACGTCTTAGCGACTTATCGATCGTTCATACTTCTTGCATATTAACGGATTTTCTTACTGTCTGCGAAACGCCGACACGTGATTATGCGAGCTTCGTTTACGAGTCAAAAGACAATCTTCCACCACCCCATTATCGAACTCCGTCGTAGACGTAAGCCCAAACCGCCTACTTCATAGACCGGATCCCAAACTGTTTTACGCTCGTATCGCATTAAAGCGATTTTTCCTGTACAATCGTCATAATGTTTTAGTGATATTTAGAAGACTCGAAAGATATCGACGCCATAGATTCCAGATTAGATGCAGAGACCCCAAATTGCTAGCGAATCTCCATCTAGTCGTAGGATTTTCGTTGATTACGGCTTAAAGTCGAATAGTTATTATCTTGGATTTTCGCACGTGTTGATACCAAGTTCAGAGAACTCTTTGATTCTTATAGTAGATACCTCCCGTCGACTGAAGTTTGAATGGATTTCATCATTAAATACACTCGATCGACCTCGATGACTGAAATACTATCACCTGTCGACGGTCTTGCTTATATCTCGAAAGTTTTACGGCGATCGATGCACTACCTTGGTGTACACGATTTATCTTCCTCTCGCGAGTGTCATGCTAACGCCTCTCTCTCTTGTTCTCGCCTGTCTTAAAACCTGGAAGAACTCGAAAGTACCTCGTGCGAGGAACGTACGGGAGACAAGTTCGTTTCAGTGCGTCGCTCGTTCAGCGACGACTACGACGACGACATCGTTATTCGCGAACGAAGTGGAAGGGTATCCTATCGATCGTCGGCTCTTTCCGAGAGAAGAAACCCTATACCGTAAGGATTTCTCGAGGAGAAAGAGGAGAACGAGCGAGGACTCACAGGACGACGAGGAAGGACGGTACAAGGCGTAGGCGATTCGTAACTCAGAGTCAGCGGCGCCTACGTCGTCGTTGTCCTTCTACAGAATTACGTCTCGAACGCGAATTCGACGTGAATTTGGAACGATCATCTGTGAACCATGAGCACTTTTCTTTTTTCAAGGTCATGAGGTGTTCGTAAAATTAAACGACACGCCGATAATGTTCCTTGGAACGTAATAGGCTGTTACGTTACGTGCTTAAATTCTTCATTTTTTATTAATTTTTTACGAGGAGAAGGAGGAGAAGGAGGAGAAGGAGGAGGAGGAGGAGGATAATGAGGGATAGAGAGGAAGGTGCTAGGAGAAGTTTAGTCTCTCGAATCTTTCGAGTTGCAAAAGAAATCCACGATTGTTCCAAGAACGAAGAGAAGCGAGATGTGAATTTTTTGCTCGGAGAAAAAGTTGAGATAATTTTTTTTTAGGTCGAGAACAACCTCCCTTTTTCACTTTGAGAGGGAGAACTTTTAAATTATACGACGTACAAAGCGCTACTCGTTCTTTATTATGTATTTCCTTTGTACCATCACGTGATTTTCTTTCGTCACTAAAAAAATTTAAAATTAAACATGAGACAGGCAAAGAATTAAGTCTCTTACTTGCTGTGAAACTCGTATATTTGAATCGTTCGCGAGTGTAAAGGCCGTTTGACCGACACGTGCACGTTTACGACGAGATGATCGGCCCGGATAGCGTTTACAGCCGCCACAAAATGCTCACCTCGTAGAAATAATGTAGTCAATCGTTCTACGAGGCATTATTCTTTTCGCCACAATTCTGACAATATGTCCGAAAAAGCGTCGCTGTGCTTCTTCATGGGAAAATTAGCACACTTGTAAGATTTATAAAAACGAAGTCGATCGAACTATTTGCTACAAAAAATGTTACGAGTTCGGTGTTATTATACTCTATAAAAACCAAAAGATCAGAAAATGAGAAGATCGTAAAGGAAAGATGGCGAGAAACATTGTCTTTGTAACGTCAGGTTAACGCTCGGATTAGATACATTTTAACTGAATGCATGCGAGTAACGCAACTCCTGTGTCTCGAGAGAGTGCCAAGGAGACAGTGAGATCTTTACCCTCGACCTGCGTTAAATAGCTTCCGAGGCAACGCCATACTGGCAAACGTTGCTTAAAATAATATTTAACCGTGCGCAAAGCCCTAATAGCTGGAGATCAATCTAGTCAACGCAGCGTGGTTTCAATTGTTCCTAGAGTTCTGTTTGACGAATGGGGGTCGAACAAAGATCGCTTGCACCTTTGTACCATAATTTCGCGTCGTAATCGCTACGATTAAGGATCGGTCTTTTGACTGATCACAGTAGTAATACGTACATATACTTGAACTGTTGGTACGTTTAGATTTAATGCTATATTAAGGGTATCAGATTCACGAATATAGAATATATTCGCTATTTTTACTGAAATGAGTCGATGTATTGATTAAACTTTTTTCATATACCTATTTCTAGCGTGATTGATCGGAAGACAGAGTTTAAATTGGCTTGTAAATCTATTCTTAAGAAAAGGAAGTCATTCGGGAATCATTAATCATTAACTTTAGCATATCGGGCGAGTTTTCGACATTAGACAATACTATATATCAAGATTAACGTATTTGTTTAAGCTTCGATTGTAGTGCAATTTCGTTTCTAGGGATACGACAACGGATAAATTAACATTGTCAGTGTATAAGTCATTCGATCGTGACACGTGGTGGTGATGTAGATTGATCATTTTCGTCGTACGATCGACAATACTTGTATCTAGCATTTTGTACTAGATGAAAGATCGAATCTAAATTGACTCGAACAAATTCTGAGATCCAATAAACACTCTTGAGAATCTTTCGTATCGTAATGAAAAAAACAATTGGTCTTTCCTCGTGAGCGTGAATATCGTACTTACGTGTCATATCGAAAAGTTGACATTGAGACGTCTGGAGTACGATAACCGATGCCCTGGAAGCGACAGGAGATTTCGGTAGAACGTTTCTACCCCTTCATCTACTCCACTTTATCGAACGTTCATACGCGACAAATACCTCGATTCTCGATGTCGCTAGATCACGCTATTTCGAGGAAAATTTTCTTAAACTCGTATTTACGTTTAAAGTCGCACAGTCCAACGTTGAATCGTATAATCTTCAGTTCCTCTCTATTTCGTATTCGTATTTATTGTAGAGATTTCGCTTAAAACAACAACATCGGATCAGACAGAAAAGAAAGGACAAGTAGAGGGGAATGGTGGGGAGCAGGAGGAGAAGGGCAGTATCGATCCAACGGAATGCACATCGAGCTTCGTCGCTGCGACGTTTTTCGTACATGTGTAGATAGAACCGGAATGGAGTCGCGACCATAAAATCGTACAGGGGAACGCGTGCTACAGCGACGATTCTGACAATCTGAAACGGAATGAATAGTGACGAATAGCTAACGATATGCCAGGTACGATCCTGATAATTGTGGCATCCGTTGATAACATCCGTTTCTGCATTGATGGTTTAAAATACTAAATGTACGAGAAAGAGAGAGAGGCGAAAGAGAGGAAGGGGGATGATGAGCTGAGAGAACGAGAAAGAGAGACAACAGAGGTGGTCGCGTTGATCGTGACGGTGAGCGTGGTAAAGCTGATCCATCCATGCGCAGGCGCCATTCCTCTACCTTTATCTCTATCCCTTTCCAACACGCATTTACTCTCACTCTCTTCCTCCTGCCGTTTTCTCCCTCTCTTTCTCTCTCGCTCACTACCACGTCCCATCCTCCACGGCAGCCCAACATTCGCCACCATTACCGTCTACTACGTTTATCCATGCGTTTAGCGTAGAAAATACACAGGGACCAGGGTCGTTCGCTACCTATTCTTCGTACTCGTTTGTCGAAATCGATACGCGGTAGGCTCGCCACTGATTGCGGCAATGTGCAAAATCGAGGACCATCCTCTCCTCTAACCCCCCGTTGCTATTCTCTTACAACGCTACTACCACCACCACTGCCAGTGCCGGGCGCTGTTGCTGCAGCTTCTGGACTACCATTGCTACCACCCCCTTTTTCCCTAATACCACTCGAGCTGCTGTTGCTGCAGCTTCTGGACTACCATTTGTCCTTCCCTTGTCCCTCCACGTATCGAATCTCCCCAGGAGTTTCTTTCTTTCGTCCGACTCTCGATTCTACCGGCTTCTCCTCCTCGGTCGACGCCCCTTATCCACGTCGGTTCACCATGTTCCCGTGGATTTGGGAATACAAAGGGAAATGGAGCAAGAAACACGCGCTAATGCGCGGAGCCGCACGATTGTCCATATATGTATGTAATTTACGTACTTTTTCTACGGATTTCACGATTAGCCGAGGAACAAGAACTAAATAAGAGCAAGAAATTAGCGCTTTTCTGACAACTAAAGGCGTCTAATTCGCGATGATCCGACGATTATCACGATTGTAGGGTATTTGAAAAGGAAAAGTGAGAAAAGGAAGAAACATCGGCTATTTTAGTGTCGCACTTATTTGATAAAAAAAAAAAAAAAGCGGGTGATCAATGAACTCGAACGTACTGCACGTTTGTGAAAGAGAAGGAAGCGCGTACCAATTTTAAAACTATTCTTAAACTGGCAGTAGTAGGCCAATGACTCGCGCTTTTGTGCCTGAAAAGAAGCAGAGTTAATACATCCTGAATACGTAATAAATTCGTGTTCGTGCAAGCATTTCGTGATACATCATTTTAACACTGAAACTACCGGTGTAGAGTAGTATCGCCGCATCTGTCAATTTGACACGTATTAGAAAACTACGTAGCTTTTTAAAGTAAAAATAGCAATGATCGGGAACAAAAAATATCGAGTAATTTAATTTTTATCGAATTAAAATAATTTTTTCTTTATAATGCGTCCGTGGAGATAAACTGTATTTGGATAATGTCATTTCTATACTTATTTTTCTTGAATTTAAGGCAAGTAGAGAGATTTCGTTGGATTTTCTAAAAATGCGGTTTATCGAATAACGTTTCTATTGCACGATGGCACGATTCACGAAACAATTAGAAAAATGTTCAAATTGCATAACGTTATGGGTTTTCCGTGCAGATAAGAGAGTACCTTCGGATGGGTGAGAATCGAACGGCAACCCCCCGCTTAGATTTTCTTCTTCTTTTGCAGCTTCGTGGAATCGATATCGCGAAAGCGACGAGTAGGACCTTACAACTTGCGAAATGTTCGAATTTCAATTTTTCACGTTGGAACTTCTGAATATAATTCGGATTAAAATGGTACAGAGATATCTTCTTTCAAAATTAATTTGCAAAAGGCAAAAGGGCAAGGAGCAAATGGAAAGGGGCGAAAGCTAGACGAGAATGGGAGAACGAAGCTGGAGAGATGCAAATGTAAGAGAAAAAGCAATGCTAAAAAGTAATAGAGCGTAGCTAATAGACAGTGACTCGTCCAATCGATACCATTAATTAAAACTTTCCACGATGAAGGAACGGTGTTGCCAATCTGACTGAATGTACCCCGACGAAGTGCAATCAAAACTAACCCAACACCGCGATCGCCTCGTGGCTCGTTAACCAATTTTTCTTTTCCTTTCAATTTTATTATTTTAAGCGCCTTTAATGATACCACTCGATTCTCGATCTCCGATCCCCTTTTGCACGCCAACAAAGGCGATAGTCCCTGCGCATCGTTCCTTCGTGAGCGCTGTGTCGCTCATCTATACCGTCTGAAATTAACCATCGTACCGTGAATTTAAAGGGAGGATGCGATAACGAGTAATACAGAAGATCGTTCGGGAAAGCGATTTCTGACCGCTCTTTAAAGCGTATCGTGCAAAATAACATTATTAGTCGCTCAGTTAACCGTTAACTGACTCACGTGCTATTGTCGGACGTCTAAGAAAGGTGAGAGAGGCAACGAGCAATCCGCAGCATTTCACGTTGCGGTCCAAGTGCATCAGCGCTTCGAAACTACGTGGACGATCGATATCGAAACCATCGATCGATGCATCGATAAGACATAGAGAGTCGTAGTTCAACGAATTGATGTCGTCTTTCGAGATGTCACCAGACGAATTTTCAGGAATCAATCGCGTCGTTTTCGCGAACCGAGTATCTTTCTTCCAAAACATAAACGCGGAACTAGTTACGATATGAGAGTTTCATTTTTCATTAGAAAAAATTGCGTGTAATATCGATCCATGGAATCCATAAATTAATTCTTTTCCTTGGTCTTAATTTGCCGATTTAACTTACTGATTTTAATTAATTTTAATTAATTGACCGTTCTAATTAGTTCCACTGAATTCACACATATAAATTATATATTTCGGTTCTTCGAGTTTCGGTCGCGTTCAATGCCTTTCCATACCGATGACCGGAACTACCCCGTATTACAACGACGAACGCTCGCAGGGCGTATGTAATTTACCTCGCGATATTTTGGAATTACTTTCCTACGAAAAACTTTAAGACGTTAAACACTCTTTGACTACTTTAGTCATCAGATAGCGACTCAGCTGGTAAGTAAGAGGGGAAAGCCGTTCCCTGTTGTAAAATCACCCTCCACCAACGATTTTCTCATGCTCGATAAAATACAGAGAAACACGAGATTTACATTCCAATGATATCTTGTTATTCCCTTTTCTCGTTTCCTGTTCCTTGTCGATACTAATTATTATACGTTCTCTGGTTGATTTTCTTGAACGTTATCGATGTTGTTGTTGGTGTTGTTAATATTGTTGTTATCGAGATTGCGATTGTTGTTGTTTCAGTAGCTATTATACGTGCATGCGTTACCAAGTGCGTTCGAATACGATCGATAGAGCGTTAAATTGAGTTTCCAACGCTTTCATTGCAAATTGAAGTTCGTATTGCACCATGAGAATGCTCACCGGGTGAAACACAAGCCGTCTATTTCACGGTCGCTTTCATAAATTTCGCTTTGGTAGGATGTAAGAAGGCACGATGGGTGAGATACCGTACGAATCCTGTGATTACAACGCGTTGTTAATCTAGATCATGTTCTATGCCATACGCAGACTGAGAATCGATCGAGACTAATTTAACGTTCCCCTTTGAGAAGTGCAGCAGCGTAAATCGAACTCGATGAGAATCGTCGTTTATAGATGCGACCATTTTGAACGCATTCGTAAAATTTACAAATTTATAATACGTACGATCGATCCTCGTTTACATCGAGCTCGATGAATTTATGAAACGAAAATGAATTAATTAATTTATGAAGGAAAATAACGTTGCAAAATTATCTTATCCAATATTCCTATCGCCATTGCTTGGTTTATACTCTTACCGTTACAGATATACGACCATGAGAAGTATTTAATGAAAAAGATATGCCAATCATCATTAGCGAGATATTTACACCGAAACGACGAAATTTCTTAAACCTTAATGTTAAGTAGTCGCAGACGTAGTCTTGTATGGCAATTATATTAATTCAAAGAAAAAGATACTGCGAGGCATCTTGTGATGTTGATCTACGGTACGATCTCCTATGATATAGGAGATAAACGAAACGTCAACCGTGGCGGGACAAAATTCAAACTTCGTGAAGGCAACGAGTCGGATGTCGATTAATAAAGGCGTTATCCAAGACGGGATTTGTCGCAGATGCTTTAACTTTAATTAAGGTCATCAAGTTCGTTGACGTTATCTTACCGTGTGTGAAGTATCAGGCGATGCAACAGCAAGCTTTGTACTCCGCTTTGTATTCGAAATTATCGATTAAACGCCTCAAGTCTAACGAGTAGAATAATCGTGTTTTCTTCTTGATCATATTTTATTAGCGATCGATATTATTTCAATGCACAAATTAAGCGGCTAGTATTAAAAAGTTTCACGAATTCAATTAATCGTAAAAAATACGCGCCATGCATTTATCAGTATCGAGTATATAGTTTTACTGCCTTTCTTCTACCTTCGCATAGCATATTCTATCCCTACCACCTATCTCGTTCTATATCTTCTTCCTATTATCCGCGGTGAAACAATTATAAATTATACTCGTCCATCACTTTTCCACTTTTAATGGGAAATCTTGGAAATTGTTCAAGGATCTTCCGTCTTAAGGGTGGGTATTAAAGGCTGCGGCGCGCCACCCGCTTTGTCTGGTTTACATTAATGCCCGTATTTTTAGGTCAGGGTGCGCGGTTCTCGCATTCTTTTATCGTTTCTTTACTCTTGGCAATAGGCAAACGTTAGTTCAAAATTTCTTGATCGCTTCGCAAAACAACTTGATTTTTTCCATGCAGACGAAATCGCGTTTTTTATCAAAACTTGACGCGTAAGAATGCAAACACGTTTTTCATTTTACGCGTATTTCTTCTCATCCTCTTTTTAACAAGTAGTAAAATTTCATGTCAATCGATCAAATTTAAAAAAATTAACGATTACGAACGTCTCGTTCAATCCACTTTAATTTAAGTCTTAAACTTTAAGTTCCTCTTACGTATTTTCATATTTGACGGAAAGAAAGAAGATAATCCATAATGAGATAAGACAATGAATAATAACGAAGTCACGCTTCGAGAAAGAATTTCTTGAGTTTCCAGCAGTCGGCATTCTCTGATATTAAAAGCGTTAAAAATCTGATAAAGCAGGATATTGTACGGAGGCGCGATGCGTTACGACATGTTAATAGTAGAGAGAGACACGAGAAACGCTTTCATTTTTCACGCGTGCAAATCGAGCGTAAGTCCGCGTTTCTTTGCACAATGGCGCAGAGGCGAGAGTGGTTTTAAAATTCGAAAAGCGCGTTTACGAGCGCAAGCCGCATACAAAAGCGTGCCACCGACAGAAATTCCATTACGAAGGCTGCGCTGCTGGCTTGTAAATCGTTCGTCGTTTTCTCGCGCGTCATCCAAGCTAAACGCTCTTATTTTCATTCTCAAGATTCATAAGGCAAACTATTTTCTATCTTTCAGGCAAGTTCCCCTTTAAAGGGTAATATCAAAATGTCCCTTTCTACCGCTTCGTGCACCTAATATAATTTGCGGCATTATTCCGTAGGCCTTATGCTGTATAATACATATTGTCGAAATGGTTAATTAATCCTTTAGCATTGCGTTAGCTTGGAGATATTGATGTTTGCTGTAATAATACTAAATGTCCAGCATTATCGGCAGAATAAGCAACGGATACATCTATCAAACGCGTAAAATTCGCGTATTTTTGAATTCAAATTGTCATTTTATTTTAAATTAACTCATAATTTACAATGAAACAAGAAGCACATGTTTCGAGGGATACCGTGTAACCAGTATTTTTGGTTAGGGATTTATATCGTTCCTTTTACGCGTCATGGAATCGTATTGGTAACGCATTTAACATTCCGGTGGCTTTTACATATTGCTTTTTTAAATAAATAGACCAATGAAAATAAACGATACATTCGTGGTAGGTATATTCGCGCGCGTTAATGCCGAAATTCATCGTAATTGAAAAGTCCATGATTCACGATGTAAACGGCGATAGCGAAAATTCATTCGGTTAACAGGACCGACGCGAAAAAGTTATTACGGTCTACGTATTCATTATCGATACGACAATAAACGACGGCCGTAATCTCGTTGTGAATATCGACGAATTCAAAGCGACTCAATGAAAAAATCCATATTATAATATAAAATGTAGCTAATTAAGATTCCTTCGTTCAATAACGCGAATACTGTTCGTCGTATACTTTTGTCTTGATTGATAAATTATCAGGAAAGCACGATTTTACAGTTCCGATATCCCGCAAGTTTTAATCCTTTCATCGTGTTTGAATCACACAAGATTGAACGTAAGGACCGCTTGATAATTAATAAATAGAGCATCAGAGATAATCCTCGACACTAGACTTTGAACCAGTTTTCTAGAGACCAGACTTCAAACTCAACGAAGTGTCCACTCTAACGAGAATATTTTACAAGCAGCATCCTTATAATAAGCATTGTACCTCGTTGCAGATTCGAGAGCGCAGAA
>JAITYT010000622.1:574028-588200 GCA_025433975.1 Liostenogaster flavolineata | reverse complement strand
CCCCCCCCCCCTCTCACTTTCTCTCTACCTTGTCATCCGGTGTTGGTTCTTGCTACTAAATGTAATATTCAATGTTAAACACAATGACCAATATTTTCAATTTCTTGTCTCTCGTTAAAGTCAGTTTGATAGCAGGAATTTTACGGCGATTAAAAAGGAACATTTTCATTCGGAAAGAGAAAAATAGCGGGGTTTTGCAAATTTATCAAACTTCGTAGCGTGTACCTTTTTCGGGGTAATTCGTGTTAACGTCTTAAGCGTAATTTGCAAACGAAGTAATTCGTTTAACGTGACGTGAGAAGAAAATCTTCCATGCGCACGTAATTCAGAAGCACGGCACAAGAACGTATAATTTCGAAAGAATTGTCAAGACGTAAGGGAGGGGTGTCGTTCGTGTTACGACCAGTCTCACGTTCTATGTCGATGACTACGAAGAGAAAGGAAATGTAAAAAAGAAAAATGGTAAACTCGAGCTACTTCGGCGAGACTCGTCCCAGACTTTTCTTCTTAAGTTAAACTTTCTATGCGCATAATATTACGATTGTACGATTGTAATGAAGCGTTCGCGGCAGCTTCGTTAGTATTTCAGAGCAAAACGAAATAAATGGTATTTAAATTACATTCATTCGACTAATTCACACCGAAATCATTCGTTCTGAAATGCCTTTTTCACCTTTTTTTTTTCTGATAACGCGTAATCGCGGAGTTTTGCGTCGATTTTTATCAACGACTTTCTGTCATCTTTTCGGCAGGATTATAGTTCCACATTCATAAAACTTTTGGTCTTTATTAGCAAAAATCGAATCAAGTGCGATCTGAAATCATAACGTTCACGGCTTCGTCACCATTTTTTTGGGAACCCGCGATGCGTATTTTTCTTTGCAGAAGTAAACAAACAAAATATGACGAAAATGCTCGTTTTACCTTTCCATTTTCCAGCCGACGCCAGAAAAAAAATTACACGATCGATCGATACAATTTTTGTATCGAATATCAATCGAAGTACAAACTATCGAATAACAATATGGAATTGGCACGTCGAATAGATAAATACCTAAAGATTCAACTAACACCATCGATCAGTAAAATCCACAATTACTTAATTATCGATAAGTTTGAGCTTCGATCCCGTTATCAAAGGTGGTTGCAACAAATATTACAAAACAGGAATATTTTAAGGATTTCGTATTAAAGCAGATAACGAGGAGTAACGCAAAGAGACTCGCGTGTCTTAATGAACGTAATTCGCCAATTTTTTGAACGCAAATACCGAATTTTAAATAAAATTCAAGCGGCGCGTCGCATCTGGCATAAATTAATATTTGCACACGTAAAATATTCACGGTATTACCGTTCTCTTATACGTCTTATGGGAAATGAAAAAATGAGAACAAAAAAGGGAGCGGGGAAGAGTATCGGGAAGGAGAAGAAAAAGGAAAGGAAATTGAAGAAGAGAAGGACGAACGGACAGCGGGCAAGAAAGAAAAGAGAAACACAGCATCTGCCTTCTCTCTGGAATTTTCTACGATCCAATTTAGGAATTGGGACAACGATACTCCTCTCCTTTTTCAACGTGTGCCAACCATTCGTTTCAAGTACGAGTCGTTCTGCAACGACTAAGGAGCAACCCGTTGGGGACGTACGGAAAATACCAGATGTTAAATGGCGAAAAATCAGCCAATTCTAATGTCATTGGATTCCTTCTACGACCCAATTCGTTCGTTTGTCCCCGCTCGTACGTACGTATATACGTAGCCCGTTATAGGATCCAATAGTTTCGACGTTGTACAGATATCTGCCAATACGTGTTTAAACTTCTTCGACGTTTTCTCGTTACGAGTGTCAAGAATCGAGACGTATTCGTTCTTTGCTCCGCGGAAAATAAGAGAAGAAAGGAAGGTCATCCCCGAATACCTTTTACGATCGAATCACTGCTAGCTGCTGACGCGAACAATCGCGAAATTAAATTGCTTTCGATAATCTTCACACGATCTTGGTAAATATCGATGTCGCTTTTCATTTGGATCGAAACAATTGCGTCATCCGGTTACGACGGAATCGTACCTCGTTATTTTTAAACCATTGAACTCGGAACAATCTGGACGAGTACCTTCCAGTGACTCGACGGTAATTAATTAAGAAAAATTGTGACCGGGAATCACGCTAAATCAAATACTGTAGTTTTGGAACCAATAAGTTTATCGGCTCGACAATTTATCATGCTTTTAGTTTGATAATTAAATAATTTACATCCAGTTCATGTTCAAAACATCGGAGTTGCATCACGTAAACTTTTCTGAAAAGACTAAAAGTCAACGTAGAAAATTAGTTGGTAATTATGCTGGCGAATGCGGCTTCCTTTATACTCGGAACAAAGGGATCAAATTGTACAGTGTTTGGGGTTGGATGTCTGCTCGACTATTTGCATTAAAAGAGCACTCAAGTAGCGCAACGAACCACACGAGGGATGTCGATAACGATCAGGTACCTTACACCGGTATATTTTTGTCGTTATTGTCCTTAAGTTGTCCGTTAGGTGAAAAATTGTATTTCTCTTGCACGCGATAATAACTTACGAGAAAGATAAAAATGTGCCGAGACTTTACATTTAAAATCACTACCGAGTAAATAATTCAGAATAATTTCTTCCGTTTTGTTCCACGAAAGGTGTTTGTTTCAAGGGGAAACTCATTCGGCTAAATGACGATCTGTTGGCTTTTACGGTCATCTCAAACAAAACGTGCGCTTTGGGCAAATAAAAAAAGTGTACGAAAGAGAAAGGAGAGATTGGGAATTGCATATAAAAGGAGATAGACAAGCATGACACTTGAATCCTTTCAATACGTTAAAACCGAGCTGCATCGTCCGTGGTCTAATTTCGGAGGAAAAATGCATATTATCGAAGCACAAAAGAACGTCGCTCTAGATTTCAGACTCGTTAAACAGGGTCAACGAAGTTATTTAAATACGGATACGGATACGGATACGGATCTATGATTTTATTCTTATGGTGTAGCGTGCGACGTAAAAGAAAGATAGGCGGTTGTCACGCGCGTATATCCGTCATTAAAAAAAAAAGGGAGGGAAAAAATCGTGGAAAATGGAACGAAGGGATAAAGGAATCTACGAATCTCTGAAGCAGACACGAGGACAGCGTAATGTTTGGACCGATAACGTCAAAATTATTCGAATTTCCGAACGAAATGAGAGAGAAATTTTTCTTCATTTTCATTCAATCGAATTACACGAAACGGAATGTTTCGATAAATTCCTTTATATTTAGAGGTATTTTTACTACCGTACTACCGAATACGAACGAAATTTACTTTCTCGTATTATGTTCGATCACTGCGACGAAACAAAATGTTGTACCGTGGGAGAAAATATTTATTCGATTCGTATTCGCAATCATTGGAACGAGTTTCTTTGCGTTGTTCTACACACAGCTCGCATCTTTGCCGATTCGTGTACCCAACCAACGGTATTCGATCGATCGATCGATCACATTCGGTGTTTGCCAGACGTAGGTCTCTCCTATCGTATGTCGTACGTCATAGTTCGAGAAACGAATTGTTTTCCGTAACACTGGCTCGTGTACATGCGAATACGTCGAATACGTACGCGAGTGCATATACGTATCGCGTCCAGCCGTATTACCAAAGATATTTCCCATTCGTGCACTTCAGCCGGACTTAACGTAGCAGGTACACAGTCGATATCGCTTATAGATTTCACAGGAAAATATCGAACGCTCCGAAAGGAGCCACTCCACAACGTTATCATAAAATATTACTCATTTATTCCTTGTCGTATAAAGATTCAGTGCAAGCTCGGAACGACGATCACGCTGAAAGGACATCGAGATGACTACTCGACTGTTCGAAAAAAAAGCGCGCCGCATCGTATTGAAAAGAGCTGGAAGAAATATCGGAGGAAACAAAAAGAAGACGAGATTGCTTTCGTTTTATAATTTAATGCAAGGATCATTCATTTCTCTCGAGAAATTGCCACGCACGGTTTAACTTCGAATCAAAAGCAAAAAAAAGTTGTTTTCGTTGATTAGGAGACGATCTCGAAAAATATCGAAACGCTCGTACGTGCCAAAGGGTGGAATTCGACTACACGTTCAAAAGAAAGAGATATCATCGAACAGTATCGAAGAACAGCCGTATTGACGTGTGCATTCGCGAGAACAGCTTACAAACTGGAAAGCCGTGACAGCTTTTACTTTTCTTTTTTGCGCGAAAGAAAGTTTTGCGTATTTATCGTCTTATGCGAGATATCCATAAACATTTATTCGAGTACTGTCGAGGTAAATGTTCTCTTCTCTCGATCTTTATGACGTGACAATAACGCGCGATAGTCGTTCGTTTTCAATCGTGACAGTATTATCTGGCAAATAAAAGAAGATGACAAACGACGAGTCAGTCACTGGGAGAAGTAACGATAGCGACGATAAAAACGTGGGATCAAAATGGACTCGACTTGGTGCCGTTTCGATTCTAATCCCGTAAACGCGGTCGTATCTTTAACGTTTTGTTACGTTGCAATTGCGAGCATCCGTTTCGAGGATCGATGCAGATTTTTTGTGTCGTCAAAAAAGTAACTCAAACGGGGCCACGGAATTATTGCACTGACGAGACGAGTCGAATCGATTATCGCGATAGAAAACAAATGGAAAACGCGAAGTACTTTGTTGGTAGAAAATTTGTATAACTTTGCTTCGTCGGGATCTTCGATGTCCAATGTCACGTTTTTCACTTGGCAACGGACAACGTACTTCTTTCATCGGACGAAAATTCGGCGCATCTATTCATTAAACAGAATAACAGACGAGAAAAGCCAATATCTCGGTTACCGCTAAAAATTCCAACGAACGCCGTTGCGCGTTTCGCCATTTTTCCGACCGCGGTAGGCCTCGAATCGGCGATTAATGCACCACGATCCTTTTATTCCTCTCCGTTTCATCCTCAAACTCCGTAATACGTTATCAATCTATCGCGAAGCAACTGAGCGATAACGGATCCAAACCGCTTAAACGCTTATCTCGTATAAACGCGAATATCCGAGAGAAACACACTTCGATGGTAAAAAGTCGATGACTCGGCTGGCTCTCAAGAATACCCAACGATGATTAGAACCTTTGTAATCTTAAAATCTTCGAGACGTATTATTCTCAGATAAAGGAGCAAGAAGAAGAAGCAGAGAAAGCCGAGCTTTTTCTCACGAGACGACGACGACGAGATCGTCGTAATGTCGAGCAGGGCACGAGGACGAGGCGCCACGGCCCTGAGGTTACCACCGTGTCGATAAGGAGGAGCGAGAGGAGAAGGAAGAAGAAAGTGGTGGGGGATGACGACGACGATGACGGCGAGAACGGAGTGGGGGAGAGAAGAAAGGAAAGAGAGAGGGGAGCAGTTACAACGGTTCGGTGCCGACTGGGAAAGAGAGTAGGGTGGGTGCGTGTCGCGGTGGCGGGGTGGGGGGCCTCCCGATCAATAACACGCCGCATAGCGGCGCTGTCGTCGTTTTGCTCCAGATTGCGGCTATGTCGCAAGCGGCACTGCGCATGCTCGCGACCCTTCGTGCTGCGCGTTGCGTCCTCGTCGCTGTCTAACCTCCTATCGCCACTGTCGTCGACCTCCTCGTCGGATTGGCATTTATCCAGACGTTGCTCCATGGAGGTCGAACACGCGGTAGAAAAACAAACGAATTTTCGTAAAGGCGGCTGCTATCGAACGATGCTCGCCAGCACAGCCCTCTCACCCCACCCAGCCCTCATCGCACAAAAATATGCGACCGTCGACGTTTCCATGAAAGGAATCGTTCTTTGGTACGTTGACTGTCGCGCCGATCCCTAAGGACTCGTCAGTATTGGCTGGATCGGTCTAATGTAAACGAACGAACAAGTAAGAGGACGAATGCCGTGAATGGGCGATGGACGACTCGTTATCAACGAGATCATTTTCCATGGGAAAAGAGAACTTCGTTCTCCGTTCATTTCCTCGATTGGCTTTTTTTTTACAGTCGAACGACACTTGCTGGAGCAACGTCCATGGATTGAAGCTCGTAACGCGAGAGACGAAAATTTGGTAGTTTTCGTAGAACGATTGTGGTTTACTCTCGACCAAGACCTCGGGGTCAGTAGTTACGCCCTGACAGAGAGAGAATCGATAAGATGTTGGATTCCGCTGGGTTTCAATTTTTTATTATTATTTAATAATTTACACTTCAACGGCGGAGATTTTTTTTAGCGAAACCACTAAGCGCAAACCCCGCTGCTCTCGAGTTTAAGAGATCTTTCAAAGGAATCATTCTAAAAATCCGGACAATTCATTACCCACGAAGAGGCCACGACGTTATATCGATATCAAGCGATCAATTCGCGATAGAAAAGTCCTTTGGAGATGATGGGTAAACCGAATAATAATTATTTTACAATAATCGCAATGCCGTCATTACATAACGGACAGTTAACAAGTTGGTGTCGTAAGCAATGTGGCTCCGAGCTCCATGGGGAACTCGGATATATATATCTTATAACAATTCCCTGTTACGGTATCCCTTGGGAGACTTTGATCAGGGATCAAGCATCTTTCGCTCGTTTTCTTGAACTCTCCATCGGAATGAAATAGAATATAAGGTAGACCAAGGCGAATCTGATCTCTCGATCCGATAGCAAAAGGCCGAACGTTAAACTCTACAAATTAATGTTTTATTACGTATTCGTTTAATTTCGATATTTCAACATGTTGTACTTACCAAAAAATAAGAAAAACTTTAAACATTTACGTTCAACCGAGAGAAAAGGATAAAATGAGAAATATCCGATTCGCCTTCTCTTAATAAATAAGTTTGACTAGAAACTAAGTTGAAACAGTCCCTTAATTATAGCACCTTTTTCTATACTCTCTTCGCATGTCCATTTAATTTAATTTTATTATCACGTGTCGTACTTTCCCGGCAATTAGCCGTAGAGGGAGAAATCAAACAGCGTCGTCCCATCCTTCGACGAAGAGACGACGATTAGGCAAAGGCAAACGTCGATTCTCGCATTTTCGACGCGAGTGCGTTGTACGCGGCGAAGAAGATCCACTTCGACCCAGGCGACGAATAATTCACACGTCATATTTCTCTGCTCGCCGGCGCGATTTAAAGCGAGGATCGATCCGCGCCGTGTGCCGTCGTGGCACAAAAGAAAAGAGAGAAGAGCTGCGTTCGTAAAGGAAACGCTGTTGTGCGCGCATGCGTTTACGTGATCGGTCACGAGCTTTCGAGTGGATGAAAAGACCCCTTTGACGCGGCCAGTTGCGGGAATATTAACCCATTGCCTTTGCTTTTGCCCAGCCACGACCTGGAGAACCCACCAACTTTCGAGTTTAGCGATGATCGTCGCTCCCCTCGTTCAGGATATCCCGTTTATTTTTAACTCGAAAAACGTGGAAAGGGACGGCAAAAGTCCAAGGACGGAAACCCAATCCTCCAAGTTCGATCGACGTTGAGGTTAACCGAGGAAGAAAGCCGATATGTTTACACTTGCGACGGCTGTCCTTCTTCTTGCGTCAAAGCTGTTTATCCTCGAGTGCATCGCGCGATTGGTCAATCGAATTACCAAAGATATACGAAGAGACGGAGGGAGACGGAGGGAGACGAAGCTTCGATGTAGACTCGTAATACGAACGAACAGTTTTCCACGAATTTTTCGACCGTTACGATATTTCAATACGGTCACGGATTTAACCGCGATTCCACGATAATAATTTGATGAACGAGAATCGAGCCGTTGTAAACATGGCTGATCATTATTTCACGTGAACGTGTCTCCCTTTTCGCGAAAATTACGACGCCATAATGCCCCGGCGATTCTGACGAAAATGGTTTTACTTCCGAAATTTTGGTCGAGCATGAAGGAACATCGGAAGATAACGATCGTTGTGACACTCGTGGAATTTCGCATAATCTCATCAATGAAATGAGCGAACGATCGATAATAACGGTAATGTTATCGTTACTAAAGAAAAAAGTAATGTTTTTCAACGTCAATGCAACGGTTTTAACATCCTCCGTAAAGGCAATTTCACACTTTTGACACATATTACACGAAAATTATTCCGCGAACGTGTTAACCTCGCTTTCGTGATCCTTCGAACACTTTTCGATCCCGGTAATACCTAGGATTTTATTGTAACCGACAAAGTTGCAAAGTTTTCTTCTCTCCCCCCCTATTTAAAGTTAAACGCAAAATACTCAATACTCTTAAGTATACTGAACATGCCTTATAGCGTCGATCGAGTTTTCATTGGTCACGGACACGACAGACATTAGAAAGAGGGAATAGAAGGTAATTTCGTTGAAATACAGGTAGCCCCTGTTTATTCGTCGTACCGGGGTCACGTGGAACGTTGAAATTCGACAATCGAACATGAATGGAGGGAGCCTTTGCTGTTTGATTTCGTCGGTTATTTGCCCGACCGCCACTGTCGATATCAAAAGACATCGCCTTTAGGCGACGTTCGAGCGTAAAAATATTAAAACTAGCGATATCTCGTAAATTTGTCAATGACAAAATGGCGGGGAACTCTCCCGGAAGGAAATTCATTTCGGTACTCGAGAAAACATGGAAATGAATATACATTAGCACCGTGACGGGCGCTGTCATCGTTGTCTCGTGTAATATAAATTTTGGAGTGCCTTGTAACGTTGTGCGCGCGTGCACAGCCAGGTAAAGAGAGGGAGAGGGAGGTGGAGGTGAGTGGGTGTAGAAAGGAAACAGAGACAGTCGGATAGAGCGAAGAAGAGCCGAGCGAGAGAGACAGAACGCGGAAAGAGAGCGACAAAAAAGGCGAGTGAAGGAGGAGGAAGAGAAGTGGGGTGTCGAGAGAGACCAACATTATTTCACTTTACGACAATGTACTAGCTCGTTTCACGGCTCTCGAATTAGACTTAATTAAAATACGAGGCAGGAGGTATTAACGTTGCCACGATAAAATCTCTCCTATCGGTGGAGCACGTAGCTCTCTTGCGCGCACGACTAAATATTTCTATCGATCGCGAGGACGACGACGCAACGACGTGCCATTTTCGTCGAGCGTTCTCACGCGCGAAACAACCGATTTACCATCGATGAATAGATAAGCCAGGAACGAGTTAGCTCGAATATTAGACGGCCTCCAATTTTCCTTCCGCTCGAACTAACGATCGTTTCCCCCGCTCGTGCCGGCGAGTTTTAGCGCCGTTTCGAGAAGAATAGCCCACCCACTCCGTTCTCGAGGATCAAACGGCGCGTGTTTTTCAAATTTGCCTACAAACAGTGATAATCGATTCACTGCGTCGATCCGGTGGAATAATGAATTCGGCGCACAAGGGAGAAAGGAAGAACGGAAAATAACGTAAGAAAAATAGGTCGGAATAAATATATTCCGGAAAGTATTTGTTTCTCGCGTTGTAAACGACCAAAATATTTGTTTACGGTGAAACGCTACCTCGCGTTTGCTTTGATAGGGAGTATTTTAACAAGCGGTGTCCTGATCCAGGGAGAAGGGACCGAATTATTTGTAAATCCACTTTGTAACGAAGCGTAACAAAAAGAAACATCGCACGACCCAGTTCGTCCTACGATTTTATCGAAAACGAGATATTATGCGATCATCCGTACGCAGCGCGACGAGGTGGAAGGAGTGGTGGGTTGTTGCGCGGGTAACCTGCCTGTCATTCCGTGGCCGATCGGCGGATCGAAAACCGAAGATCGATTTTGATCGTGATTGAAATGCGATTTTGCGCGTTGCACGTTCAAAGAACGCCGATGCAACGAACGCCATCGCGATAAGCTTCGATGCAAATGAGAACGCAACATTCCGCGTGCACTGCTTGTTATTTACACGATATCCTATTCCCTGACCGTACCACGTAACGGTCTTTGTGCTTTTGAGTCTAGGTAGAACCTCTATTTCTAATCGTAAAGTTTTCTTTGGTTATCGCGAAGACAAATCGATCGATTAACGTGAAAGCACCAAATAATGCAAGTACATAGCCACTCAGAGAGCTTTAAGTAAATTGTACTGGTAGGTTTCAGGTCACAGTATACCAGAATTATACCATTATTTATTAACGAAAGGTTGGGGGGAGAAGAAGCTGGGTGTAGAAGTTTCAAAAGTTATTACAAGTTTTCTCCGCACTAAATTCGTCTTAAATGTCCCGAAGAATAGATAAATTTCGAAATATCATCGCCACAGTCTCGAAAGCCAAGTTTCTAAGAGATAATAACCATTTCCACGCCTTCGACACAAGCGATTATGGAATGATATTCAATGATCACGAACGAACATTACGCCACTAGGTCGTTCAGTTACCGTCATTCAGTCCTTTCGCCAAATTAGGTTAAAACCGAGTTCTTACGCGTAAAAGTACGACGCTTGTAACAAAATCGTTATCTCACTTCGTTGTTCGTACTTTGCTTTGCACGTAGATACGATGTCAAGTCGATCGTCGAACGTATCTCGTGTCCCTTTCCACTACTTCACGTAAGCTCCGAAAAGAGCTCGAACTTCAAAAGGTTGAGAACCGCTGACGTTCGCAAAGACAAGGTGAACGCTGCGAGAGACATGGCTTCAATGGACCCGATAGAAGAAGATAAAGGAACACCGCACTCGTACAAGGTGTTCTTTGTTTGTTGAAATCCATCAAGGAAACGAACGGAGATATCAAGCCAAATTGTGGATTCCTTTTCGTGTAACTGATCGACGAAATTTCCGAGCCGAGACTAATTGTTTTTCTGCTTCGTTTTTTATTCGGAGAAATAAAAATAGGTAAACAGGAAGCTTGTCATACTCTTGAATTTCGGATAAACGATATCGTCCAATTCCTACTGGATGAATTAACAAAGAACACAGACCTAGGTTCCAGGGTGAGGTCCGTGTAAAAGAAAAGCACTCTTACGTAGTTTTGTCTTTTTTCTTGCGCGCAGGGTCAGACGTAAGGAAAAATTTGAAACCATAAAAACTTAAAACGATACGCGAGAGTGTACGTGTAGAGTCGCAGCAACGTGGTCAATTACTCTTTTCTTTCTTTCGCTACCTCGATATTGCTGCAACTGTTACTGGCTCTACGTCGTACGTGCTTATAAAATCGACCGACATCAAAATCAGCTGTTCGACGCGATATTTATTAGAGATGACAGGAACTGGCTAAAATAGAAACTTTCCATCGCGATGATTCGAGACTTTTTAAAAATCTCGAACGTTAATATCGATAAAGTGGACCCGATACTATCTACGTCCAACTTTGTCCATTATTCTTGAGATATTTACGAGTGTCGAGATCGAATATTATGAAACAGTCACGCCATCAACGAGATATTCTTTGGAGAAGATAGGAACTGACTAATATAGAATCTATCAATCGCGACGTTTCGAGAGTTCTTAAAAAGTCTCGAACGTTTTAGGAATCTTCGCCGTCGATATCGGTGAAGTGGACTCCATAATATCTACGTCATCTTTGTCCATTATTCTTGAGACATCTACGAGTGTCGAGATCGAATATTATGAAAGTCACGTCATCTTGGTAAGAAAAATGGTTAACATACAAGAGAGGGTATTCAGTATCGATCTTTCTACACATACTTAAACTAATTTAACTCATTCGCTGTCAACCACGAGTATACTCGTGTCAGACTTATGGACAACTAAATATCAAACAGACAGAAAGAAAAATAAAAAATGATAAACGCGAATTGGCTGTGAAAATGATAAGTAGTGCAACTACGTTCTTTGGAAATAGCGTAGTATCGTCTTCGGTGTGATACGAATTCTAAAAAGAGAATATCATTAATTTCAAATAAAAAATGTAATTACTTATAGACGCAACAACAAAGATATAACGGGGATCATAAGAATATGTTCGTCCGAAATTACTTCTGCGATGTTACTTCGTGAATACAACATCAAGAGATCGATCGAATTTTCTTCGCTTATGGAATTTCGTAACACCCTATCTAAAATTGATTCGACATTTCATAGGAATAACTTCGTTAAAAATTCTCGTACAAGTTTAAAAAAGGAAAAGCAGTTTCATTTTTCGCAACTTCCAGCTTCGAATCCTTCAATATGTATACTCGTGTACGCACACACACACACACACACACACACACACGCCTCTGTGTACAGCCCACGTAAATTATGTAACATTATTCATGACACCACGTCGTTCCGGGTCTTGTCTGTTCGACGTTTCCTCCAGCGTAATGCATTCCAACGATTTACATAAGCACAATAAAATTTGTCAGAACAAGCGCGAAAATGTTCGCGAATCGTACGCGAAATATCACGCTTGGGAATTCGAAGCAAGCGATGAAGAAGAAAAAGAAAAGGACGAGGACGAAGGAATTGGAAATTTTGAATTATTCCCGCGCCTTGCGCCAACGCGTTACGCCCACAAATATGGCGGCTCGGTGAACGACCCACGCGCCATCATTTAATTAACGAGCAGCCACTGCGAATCGAGAACCCACAATCCTCTTTTCTTTCATTATTCGGCGTTGTTAATGCGTCTTTCCTTCCGTTTTGTCGGTGCTTCGATCGTGCTATCCTCGCCATCCACCCGTCGTATCATCACACACAGCACCAGACAGCGAGACACCAACGAAAGAGCGCAAAGCCGGCTCTTCTCTTTATAACGTGGCGTTGCGGCCGCCACTGTCGTTTCTCTCGTTGACCCTAGCTCCCGGCACTGCACTAACCGTATATTTAACTCGTAACTCACGACGCCATTAAAAATGGTTACGCGCCGGTCGGCTATTTCGCATTCTGACAATAATTTTTTCTTTTCACTTCGTCGTACTGCGCAAAAATATTATTTTATCCTTTCAGCGGTGAATTTTATGCCGATCGTGCGACGATTCGAAACATTTTCTAACCTTCGAGAGTCGACGCTTCTGCCGGTAGAAGTGTTCGTAAAATCTTTTCTCTTTTAAAAAGGCGTAGCGCCAATAGTGCGTAGTTGATTTGTGGAATTTGCGTGACGTAATCAAGAACGAACGAGGTAAAAAGAAGATTTAAATACCTTTGAAAGTGCTGGGATTACTACCGAGAAGTACCGAAGATGTCTGCGTATTTAAACTGACATGAAACGAGACGAATCAACTTATGAGCAAAATAGATATCTTGTTAACGTTGCAAAAAGTTATCTTTTAGAGAATTTATGAACTCTGCGCAATATCGGTTCTCTCGATAATATCTTTAATTAGTGTACAACGTGAAATTGATCCAATTCGGCGTTAAATCGCGTATGTTATACCATTTATTTAGCCAAAAGTTTGCACGTACTGAGCTCGTGATCGATGGAAAAATACGCACGACATTACAAGAAATTAGTTATTGTCATTTCATCGGAGAATCGTTATCGGTTCCTGTTAGCTCAATCGTAAATAGCAAACTGTTAATTTTGACGAATGAATTAGTAAGAACAATAATCAACGATAATCATGGATTTTGCACGTAGAGGATAATGTATTCGTATATCATCGAATTACTGATTTGTTGTCCGTTTAACATAAATCTCTTGGCGTTGCACGATGATAGATCCAATCCTAGACCGTATTTTCACTCGAATGACACTTCTAGACATAATTGATAACAATTTTTGCATTTAATTCGATTTACTTTGAAATCGATCAAAGATTTGTGTAAATCATGAAAAGTATACGAACCGTATTCTCGAATCTTCCTATTGCTTATATGGTAAATTATTATCTATTACTGGAAAGAAATAAATAAACAAATTAAAAATTGCTCGGATGAAATTTTTCGATGAAATTTTTCTAACGTTGACTTCGAATCAGACGGTAACGTCAACGATGACGACAAGTTCCAAATGAGAAATTATAAAGTTTAAATTATCTATGGATTCCTACTAGTTTAAGAGTAGCCAAGATTTCGAGTGAGAATGTTATTTGCAAGACGTACGAAACAAGAGAATGCGTAGCTCGCCTTGAACGCTCGAACAACAATTTTACGAAGAAATCATCGCTGTTTTCGCGACTATTTTTCCAAGAGATAAAGCAAGAAGCGTTTCATGCGTTCGATTGTCCGAGAAACGATTACTCCTTAATCGTATAATATACGCGTTTTATTTCTATCGACGATATCCCGACGAAAGGCATACCAGATATTCCGTTGG
>JAITYT010000622.1:554124-564561 GCA_025433975.1 Liostenogaster flavolineata | reverse complement strand
AAAAAAAAAAAAAAAAAAAAAAGTATTATCCGTCGTCGTCGTCGGGATTGTCGTGGTCGCAATCGTCTGTCACGAAACGGAACTCGCAGACATGGTGCTATAGAAATCTGTGGCACGGCATATCGCGAGTGGTGCTCACCGCGGCGAGGTATCATGCGATTCTTAGGATAATTTCACGGGACATGCAAGGCCGCGCCAAGTACTTGCCGCTTGTTTACGCGATTTTGCCCCGCCGCACTGCTACGCTGCTCCTGTCATAAGCGAATGTAAGATCGATCGTACTCTCGTCTCTCGGTGCTCCTTTCACTTCGTCGTTCTTCACGCCACAGGGGCGTCGACGTCACAGGAAAAATAACAACACCATAGCAATGATTACCTATGAATTCGACGTTCGATAATTCTGACAATACATCGGCAGTATACTCGTGATTTATCGATACCGCGTCGTTGAATTGTGTGTATGTGTGTGTGTGTGTGTGTGCATGTGATTCGCCAAATAATTTACCGTTGTTATATTTACATATGATGGCGTATATAGATGTTATATAAACAATATTTCGAAATGATATGGAAGTGAGTACGAGTATCGATGATTTTTCAGTAAATAGAAATTGTTTTCGTTCTTATTATTACTTATTATTAATATTATTGTTCTCTCGGCTAATACAGCGACGATGACGATGATAAGGTAACTAAAAATGGTACATAGCTAATTACGGGTCCGCAGTGCAGTTGCCTCCGGGGTAATAAATGTAATCGATTACAGGATTCGAAGTTGTCTAATTGCGAAGCTGGGATTGCGTATGCGCATAATAACTTGACGTTCGATCGATCGATCGATCACGATTTAACTTTTCGTGAAAATTCGGACGATATTCGCTAAATTTGTTTATCCGCGTGATAAGACGCGATATCGTGAAAATTACTTTTCGTTTCGACGATTCATCAATTTTTCGTCACAACTATCGTCGCATCTATCGAAACTAAGATACAACGAGAACGTCTTTTCGTCGTTGTTTCGATGTTGTTCTCCGAAGGAAGCCATTGTCGCTCCTCCTTCCTTCAAATTTTCATTTCGTCCAATTTTTCTTTCACGAGCAACTCTCTCGGAATTCGACGCGCGACAATCCGCTTCAATTCCCCAGCGACGCGACGCTTGGATCGTCTTCGTCGTCGTAGTCGCGTAAAAGTCACCGTCCATCGAACTTTCCTCGTCGATGTTTGCGTCGATTCGTTTGCGACTGGCAAAATTTCTGTCCAACTTTTCGCCAATTGTGAC
The DNA here is from genome assembly GCA_025433975.1 of Liostenogaster flavolineata. Taxonomy (NCBI): domain Eukaryota; kingdom Metazoa; phylum Arthropoda; class Insecta; order Hymenoptera; family Vespidae; genus Liostenogaster; species Liostenogaster flavolineata. The sequence goes on along the minus strand of JAITYT010000622.1, from coordinate 563,282 downwards.
ATTATTACGCGAACGTCGTCATCTTCCGGATAAATTCGAGGCGATTTTTTACAAAGATCAACTTACACCATTTTTACGATGTCTATTTTGCATTATTACGCGCACCAGTACGAAAGAATCGACATTCTTTATTCTGACATATTAAAGGGAATCATCGAATCGCGAAAAACGTACCTTTTTTCATCTTTTCAATTCTTTCCCCTTCTCGTACATTTATTTTCTTGTAATAATAGAAGCGTACATTATTTTCGTGTTTACTTCGTTAAGCGTGGCGAAGTCAGTCGCGCGAAACATTCCTTGGAATAAAGCAAATAAAGAAAATGAAATAACGAATTTAGCGCAGTATTTCAACAATTTTCTACGGATTCTACGAATTCACAAAGAATTTTTACAAATTTTTATAAATTGCACGCTTCTTCCTTCCAACTCTGTTCATATCTTTCTCTTTCGCATTTCTTCAGTCTTCGTTTGCAGATCATCGCATCGCTTCGTTAAACTCGAAATTAAACCCGAAATTATGGAGGAAAACCTCCATATTTTCGATTCTCCATCGGCACGATATTGCTAAAAGTACAATGCATACGATGCGAAGGAGTAGAAGATTCGGAGGAGACAACGACGAATTCAGAATTCAGCGAGAAACGATCCATCCAAGCGTTCAAACCGATCTCGACTTATTCGTTTTCAATGAGTCGTATTACCTGCCTCACCTCGCTTAGTTCCTCGTGTCGCGCGCGTTTACCAGGTTACAAATCACTTCTGCCGTTCATTCATCTTCTTCGCGTCGATCTCACCGAGCTTAGACTTATTACGATTTATTCGAGTGGTCGTGCACCTGTCTGTTTCTCGTTTCTTTCTTCTTCGATCGTCCAGGGCGATTAAGACAATAAATTCGATGTTTCGGGAAAAAAATAAATTTTCACGCGTTAAAAGCCTTTTGATACTCGGAGAGAATTTTTTTTTTCGAGATCAACTCGAAGGAAAACTGTCCAAAAAATACGACGATTTCCAAGTCGAAACGATGGACGAAACGAAGTAACGTCGATCTGCGTCGTTCTAAAATTCTTGTTTTCGCGATAATATCGTTAGCGCCGAAGCAAATTAGCCCTTTGTTGTGGTTTCCACGCTTACGACGTTTCCGTAGGCGAAGTATGCGCCCGTATTTACGAGGAAGCGAGCTCCTATCCGCCTATTTGAACAGGAGGGAAGCCGATCAAGGAAATGCACGATTTACAACGTATCGACAACGACACGACGTTGAACAAAGCCGTAGTCGAAGCTCGAAAGTTGAATACGCTTTTTCATTGAGAAAATGTTTAATCGTCCTACGTGATAGATTATTGTCCGCCTCGAAAATGAACGTTAAATCGACATCGTTTTACGAATTAACGAATTTTTCGTTCGATTTTTATCGTTCGTTATCTTCGAAAACGTTTACCCTTTTCGATGTTATTTATCGCTCGCTTAAGAAATCTATCTAGGAAATAAATTGTATACCTTTCAATGAAGGAAGGAAGGAAGGAAGGAAGGAAGACTCTTCATTGATAATATAATCGATAGTTCGATAAAAATAAATTTAATAAAAAATATTAAGTTAACCAAAATGAATATTTTTTTTCTACATATATTCAGGGACTGCGTAATTCGAAAAAATCTGTGTCGCGTAAAAAAATGTCAATCCGCTCTGTCTGCATCCACAAGGAACGCGGCTCGAACTTTTTATTAAAAGTTTCGAGCAATCGTAGAATTCAAATGGCGAATTACGTGCGACTACGGGCTCTTTCCATGCCTCTGCAATTTTAGTAACTCATTTTCGTATGTAACACGACACGTTGATGATGAAACGTTGCAGCGACGTACTTTTGCACCGAAGAAGTAACTTCAAAGCATCACTTGGTTCGATGCGCAAACTCAGCAACGACAATATTTATTTATTGTTTGATTTCCTTCTTTAATCGAGACGTTGATAGCAATATCGCTTTATGAACCTATGAGTTCCCAAGCTCTTTACGTATAACCTTAAAAGAGTGTGGAACGACGCACCTTCGAATCTTAAGATTAAATCGAAATTTTCTTATCTACAATTAGCAAAAAGCTTCGAGCCCAAAGAAATAAGACGATTATGACCTATTACACGACATCGGCGGAGACTCAACGGAGAATGGCGCCGCGACGCTTCGCGTGTCAGCCACGATAATTCGCGATACACTGTCTACTTTCCCGAGACTCAGTCGCTCATTGGTCACGCGTCTGCGAAGAATTCGTAAGAATCGTAAATCTCGAGTACGATAAATCGAATGTACCTTGCACAGTCGACTTTGACGATTTTCGTTGAAGAAAACGAAACGAAACCATCGAACGAACGCATCTAGATGCGATGGTACTTTATCCCCGAAGAGAGAAAGAGCGACGAGGACAAAGCGAAGTTCAACGTGAAAGGGTAGCCTCCCTTTGTCGGTGTCTCGATCCACGTTCGCATTTTTATTCGTTGCGCTAAATCAGATGGACGTTACCAGAAAAACGATTAACGAATGACGGACGGACGGATGGAGAGAGAGAGAGAGAGAGAGAGAGAGAGAGAGAGAGAGAGAGAAAATCCTATTCACAACGGGAGGAAAATTAATAATCCATCGCGAAGCGGTTCCGTCTGAATCTGGGCCAACGATTTCAAGGGACAAAGTCGCGAGAGGATTCATCGATCGTCGTGTACCAACGGCAAAGGCATCCCCCCTCCAGGGATCCAGGAGAGGCACGGCGCTCTTGATTATTGTTCTTTGATCGATTCGATGTCGAAGTCGCTTTTGTTTCGGCATTATTCGTAAAATGGAAGAAATAAAGAAAAGAAAAATTAAAAAGGAAAGAAACGAAAAAAGAAAGAAAAGAGAAGGAGAACGAGATGGTCCAGAAGGAGGGGAGAAGAGGAGAAGAGACGTTTGTCGCGGGGACAAGGCTATCGGCGAAAGCCAATTGTCAAGAAGCTTTAATTACGTTTATCCGCGAATTAATCTCAAGCTGATACGCCCATCGACTCCATCTCCCCTTCTTTTTCTCTACTTGGGAATTTTCGATCTCACGGATTCGTTCTCCCCGCGATTTATCGTTCTGTTCGAGCGAAACGACTAAATGTATATTACAACTGGGAACGAACAACTTTCCGCCGGCTATTCGATCTTCCTCTTTTTGAATAACGAATACATTCGCCGCCTCCGTAAATATTCACGAACGGATCTTGCGTACGTACCGGACTACTCCGACCGCGTTCGAACGATAAAATACGGGGGAAAAATGGTAGAAAGGTAACGGAGGAGAAATACGACGAGATAACGCATCTTCGTCGAATTGATCGATTCTCTAGGATAAGATAGACGGATATATCGTCATAGTTACGATTACAATATTTCGACGTCGTCCTACCCGAAATTGGAAAGCTTACGTCGAGCGTGGACCAGGCCAAAATTGACACCCTGCTTCGCGTGGATCAGGGATAGGCACCCTGGTCCCAACAGCCCACAAGTGGACGATTCAAGTTTTCACGTTGGACTATAGAGATTTTTCCTCGATGCCGAAGCTATTTTCCATTGTCATCGCGCATCCATAACGGTGCTATGATGCACTTCTAATCGAGTTCGTTTTACGGTGTAGGCTGGTATCAACAGAGGCGTAGAAATTCATCAAATGAAACTTTTTATATTTTATCAAAAAATTACTTTTCAGTTGCGCTAAATTATGTGCTACGTTATATTATGAATCTGTGAGTCGTAAGGAAATTTTATTACCAACAAGGACACAAAAGTGGGACGATAGGTATAAAAAGGGTCGACTATCATTGGCGGAGATCGTCCGAATTGACGGAAACGCGTAACTCCGCACTGACTATGTGTACAAATTGACGGCAACAACGACGTCGTTCGTTTTAATCTGAAAATCGTAGGGGAAACGTCGTTACGTCTTTCAACAGGCGCCTCTGCGTCCGCATCGCTGGCATTCGATGACCGGCGCCACGCTGTTAACGCGTACGCGACGCACGATTCGCACGCGGCTTAATTGCCGTCGCCGTCGCGGCGCGAACCACGAATAAATCGTTAATATGTCGCGCATACGTGCCGGGCATCGTCGAATCAAAATTACGCGAAACGTTCTACCGGATGCGTCCTGCAACGCGAACGTTTCGTAAGAACGATCTCGTAATCGTAAGTCGAACGTGGGGAAAAAGTCGTAGTGCCCGTTCGTACGTCGTTCGAAGAGCGTATATATACGCCCTCGATACAAATTCATTTTTCCAAATGGGGGAAAAAAACTTGAACGTTCTCTCTGAAATGTTTTCTCTTACGTAAAAGTATTTAAACGTTTATCGTAAATAACCTATCATCAATTTTATAGGTCTCGTGTTTTCTAAACGACGAACGAATAAATCAGAATATGATAATTAAATTTTTGTTATTAACTCGCTAAAGATATTAATTAAAGCTAAAAATCAATCGCAAAGAGAGAACGAAAGGAAGAACCAAAATCAACGAGTTTCGAACCTCGCAAGATAATTTGTTCGCCGAAGTTCGCGATATAATTTCCATCGGTCGCTCGTTTCCCCCTCCAACGAATTTTCTTGTTCTTCGTTATATCGCAAATCGATCGGCAAATTCCGCGAACGGGATAATGGTATCCGTAACGATATAAAAAAAATAGAACCTGCTGCTTCTCATCCAATCGATCTACTCGTAAGAGCGAAAGGGGAAAGATAGAGTCGAGAAAAAGACAGGTGATGCGAAACTCGAGGGGCGCGAGGCTCTCGCGCATTTTAAGCTCGTTGGAAAAGTTCCGTCGTAGCGCGATAATTTCATCGCGAGCGGCGTACAATTTTTACGAAGTGAGGCGTGGAACACGTTACGCTTGGCGGCCATGTTTAAGACGCGTTCCATCTGGCTCTGGCGACGGTGTTCGACCATTTTTCACAAAATCTCTCGTTTTCACTTCCTCTTGTCACCAACCGGTCGCGAATTTTCTCTGCGAGCCGAGTTTGGCCCAACGAGGGAAGCTTCCGAAACGTCGATCATCGATTTTGACGAAATTTAAGCGCGTTATAATTCTAGTGAAAATATTTGACGCGAATTTTCTTTTATCGAATATTTCATTTCATCCGTATTTTACTCATTGATGCATAGCTTTTATAAACGAATGTTTGAAAAAAAATGTATGGACATTTAAGAAAAAAAATTAATAAAAACAATAGCATAGAATTCGTCATTAAAAAGTAATAATTTTAGCGATTTATAGAAATATTCGTCAAAATAAATGTTGCGCCCTAAATTCAAGGGAGTTTTTCACCCTCTAAACACGAACGTTAATAAACAAAAGAGTCGCGTGTAAAAATACTCTCACGAGAACTATATCGTGCTTAAATTTCATCAAAACTAATGCATAACACATCGGTAAGATTTCTCCTTCCAAGTAGTACGAATCAGCGATATATCCGCCGTGGACGCGAACGAACTGTATGGTTGGATATTACGACGTATCGACGGTCATTCGGAAAGTAAAAGAATTATGAATCAGGCCACATACGTATTTACAAGGAAATCTACGTTGGTATATTCTAACATATCGCTCAGAATCGAGAAGCTTCAGAACATAGCATTAGATCCACGAAAACTAGGAAAGATGGAACTGCTGTTCAACACCGTGTCCGCCACCACCGAGTCCGAAATGTTCAAGTAAACTCCGAGAAATGAAGATCGACTCTCGTGGTGCGGTAGAAGAATAAAAATGGCGGAGTAGCAGCGACCAGACGAAAGAAAGAGGCAGAAAGAGAGAAAATATTAGTTCGATCGGAACGACGCGAGAGGATCGTACATCGACGTGCGCGGAGCAAGTAGCGTAAATAGTGATGGCATACGGTCGCGCGAAAGCGTAGGAAAAGTAGCGGGTTACGACGTATGGCGCTACGAGGAGGAGAGAACGAAAAGGAGCGAAAACGGGCTGGAATTTTACTCGAGCGAAATTCGATCGTGCATTTCCACGGTGCGCGATGCAAAAGCGGCGGCCGTCGCCGACAGGCAATCAGGCAGAGGCAGATAGGCAAGCAGAGGCATTAGACAGGCCACCGCTTTTCATTCGGTCGCGAGAGGGATGATCGCGGGGTGGAGGGGGAGGAGGGAGGAGGCCACGACGTGGAAACGGAAAAAGCGAACGGTGAAAAACGATAACGTATGAAACGAGGCTCGAGTGCCTCGAGAAATAAGGGATGCTTGCGGCGGGGTAAAGGAAACGTCGTAGGAAGGCAAGGCAAGGCGAAAGCACGATGCCGTCGAATTCGAGTCGTCGTTGATGTTTTTTCAAGCGTCGTCGTTCACCGTGCATCGAGATCGCATCTTTGGGGAGACCTTAGCGAGACTCCGAGTAATATTTCGAGAATTCTAAAGGAGATGCGACGTGGAGGGTGAGAGTCCTCCAATGGCGTTTCACTGACGGGAATTTGACTTTGATCGCACGACGAATTCAACGGGAGAAGTTCGCGTCTCGACGAAGAATGCGATTGAAATCGTAACGCGGACAAAGAATAAGGAATCAATGGGAAAGATTCGCGTATATTTTAACCCTTTTAGTGCCAGAGGCAAAACTAGTGGCTATCGCAACGATTCTGCATCGTTTGTACGAAAACGCTCGGGTTGGCATACCTTTCGATATCGCAAGATTATTCGCGAACTGTATCGTCAGACAGAGAACTTGATTTTAAACGAAAGTTACTATAATCGATAAATTAACGATAATTAATAAAATAAATTTTTCAAACGACGATATATCGTCGTCCGGCACTAAAAGGATCAAACGCGAAAGACCGATCGATGTCTTGAGTTTTTATCGGTCCTTTTATTAATTGTCGTAAAGTACAGTAGTGGGAAATGGCGGCGCACGCTGAACGGACCCGTCTGACAACGTAGGGTCTATACGCGTCGTTGTCTGACTCATGATGTTCACGTTTAGACGGAAATTGTGACAAGAGACGAGAGATTTGATTTACTGTCGGTTAAGCTAAGCTCGTAAACGCTCGATATTCAACAATCGTTACGTAAAAGCGAACGTTTTACCGTCTACGATACAAGTATTAGCCTCCGTTGAACGTCTAATGCCCGTCACCTGACCTGCTGTCCTGTACACTTAAACTGTCTTTGTCAGGTAATCGTTGGCTGAAGCTAAATTAAACAAAAACGTTTGATTTTTATCTCAAGGATTTAGTCTACGCGCGATCGTTCGATCATCATCGAGTCGTTCGAGGCACGATCGTGATTTTACACGTTCGCGAGCGTAAAATTGCAAGTTCAACGCTCCTGTCACACGTACGAGGCTAAAGAGCGCACGTAAACGCGCGAAACTTTCGAAATTCGATCGTTAATCGCGTAAATCGGACCGACCAGTGCTATCTCTCGAGTCCATCGGCAAAGCAGCATCGACCAGGCTGAAATTCGCGCGATGCAAATCGCGTAATTCGCGTAATCTTGCGTGTTTCGTAATTGCTCCAGGCGAGCCACCTCTCGAGGGCGTAATTCAATCGTCCTAGCTACCCGGTGAACAGACGAACCACTTCAAACACTTTACAATTGTACGATATTCGCGTGGCACCGAACGAAAGCTACTCGTCGATGGACGTTTTCCGCATCTCTCTTTAGTCCTGATCTTTTTACGAGGCAGAGAATTCACCCGTAAGAATCGAGGCGAGTCGCGCGCGAAGGGCGACACGTCGCTTTGCCTCTCGGTTCGCGTTTTTTCGAATTTTTTTCATTCGTATTCGCGTTTCGTCTCGTGGTGTTTTTACGATTAAATCAATAGCCTGAGCACACGCCAGTCATAATTAGATTACACGCAAAGCGATCGCGAGGAAAATGTCTCTCCGCATCGTCAATGTGTTCGCGATCGAACGAATTTATCGGAAAGCGCACGAATTTTAAAACAAAAGGAAATCTCGTTTGCTGACTAATTACTAAAAAGTAATTTCGCTTTCCACAAATAGATCGCTTTATGTTTCTTTACGCTCTATGAACCGCGAAACTGCCAAAAATATGAAGAAAGGTCATCGAACAAAACGGAAGATATACGATTGTTTAAACTTCGTATAGAACATTGAGTTTTATCTCATACTTAAAAAACCGAAATTTCATTCTGGCCGATCCAATCCATCCGATTATCCGTCAAAACTATGCTGTACCAACTATCGATCGATTAGAATCGACATCGCGCGTTTTCCGAACTATTCCATCGCCTCGCTGAAGAGGAAAACAGTCGCCTTTACGTCGCTGTTGTACACAGAGCGGGAAAAGTGCGACAATGATGCTCGACGCGCGCTACGAGACGGTGGGAGGTAAAAACGAAAGGGAAAAAAGGCGGGGAATTACCCCTCGAGTGCAACGAACGCAAAGAAAAGGACGAAACGAAGCGTCGTCCGCTGGTTGGAACCGAGACGATCGGCGCACCAGCCTATTTAGATGGTAATAAGTCCGTGGTAGTTGCGATCATCGAATACGTTAAATATGTATACGCGGTCTCCCGGCTGGCGAGGAGCGACTACCAGGGCCGATGCGACGTGCCAATCAATTAACCAGGACGAGAAGGAGGTGGTATAGGGTGGCAAGGCGGGCCGAACGATCCGCGAACGTTCATCGACGATCGAGGGAGCTGGACACGTACCTTGGCGACGAGGAGTACCGTCGCATGCCGAACAGGCCGCCGCGAAATCGTCGTCCCCCGAGCCGATATATACCCAGGTGGAATTACGCCTCGCGGCTTAGCCGTGATCGCCTTCAGCTCTGTCTCGAATATTCTACGGACGAGTACGAATTTATGCATGAACTCTTGGCCGCCGCAATGCGCCCCGAACTACGTGACTAAAAATGACGTCGTATCGCAACGAAACCTTTACGATTATTTTATTCGTAGCTTCTTCCTAGCGAATCTCCTTCTTTCGAGTGGTTTATCGCTCCCCTTCTTTAGCCCTTTTCCTATTTGGAAATGTTTCGAGAAACGCGAAGGGCGACATACAGGGTGACCAACGGGAATGTGTTGAAAGTTACGCCGTACAACCTCAAAACATCGCAGAGCTGATTCCTACATCTACGTTAGATAATGTACTTCAAAGTTTTTGCAAACGATTGCAGTTCTGTGTTAATTCC
>JAITYT010000622.1:535259-548844 GCA_025433975.1 Liostenogaster flavolineata | reverse complement strand
AGAGAGAGAGAGAGAGAGAGAGAGAGAGAGGGAGAGAGAGTCACACGATCTCTTCGCCGACACGGAGCCCAGTTTCCACGGCGATTACCTCGCAAATAACTCGCGCGATCGTTTCTGTATGCCTTCTCTTGCAATTTCGCGGTATTCTACTTACCCAACCAGAGATCTACTTTATCCATCGAATTAGCTATCTACCGACATTTTCCAACCTCAATCGATGAAAAACTTTGACCTCCTGATCGAGAATCGAGAGAATGAGCACCTTCGACTAAGAACTATTTGACTATTTTGAATGAAAACAGATTTTCTCAGAGAAGGAGACAAATCCCTAACGCGAAAAGACTGTAGCTAGCTATAGAAATGCACGACACGGAGACACGATAATCTTGCGTATTAGATGCACAAATGGCTAGATACGGACAGTTGGCGATAGATAAGTAGGCGGATAGACGGAGAGAGTGGGAGACGCTGGTACGAGGCATCCCTGCCGCAAATCCACGAATGAAATTGGTTTGCGTGCCCTCGAGCGAGAGTTCTCAGGAGTGCATTCGCAAAGGGAAAGCGAAGTCGAACGAGGAGACGTGGAAGAGGAAGCTTGATGGCAATGGTGGTGATGGTGATGGTGGTGGTGGTGGTGGTGATGGCGATAGTGGAAGCTCAACCAGCTACTGGGATTATGGATCGTGTATAGGAGGCGATGGTTGGGTCCGTTCGGCTCTTGCAACTGGAATACCTCGGTAAACCGGGCTCACGATCTGCGAGCGAAGGCATCCATCCGCCAAAACCACGATAGGAAAGCGGAATACCGAACATCGTAGGAGGCCGCTACCGTTGCTCGCTGTAGTTCAATTCTCTCTTCCTCCCTTCCTTTCTCTCTCTCTCCCTCTCTCTCTCTCTCTCCTCGCTGTCCCTATATCCGGTTCCTTTGACGCGGATATAATACACGAAGGAAAGCCTTACTTTGGGCGCGCTATCGTTGTGGAAAAATCTAATCTCGGGCTAAAAGGAAGACCGACGAATTATATTTCAGCACGAAAATACAAGAGGCGCATGCACGCGAACTGGAAAGAAACGCGCCTTGTCGATCCAATGAAAAAAGGACCTCGAGTGTCTTATCGTCCCTGAGCTATGTGTCACGACGATAGGTAGAGAAAGGTTACGATCGATTCGTCGAAGATATCTTGGACGTGGAAGTTTATAAAAATTAGTGACATCTGTCGAATTCGATTGGTTTTATCGCGTATTTCGCGGCGCGTATCTTGGAAAATTTACGACTTTTAGACGATCTACGCGCTACGACTGCGAAGCGTCAAGATCTTGGCTAGGTCGACCTGTATTTGCCCGACGAACTCCCTCGGTACGATCTTCGAAAAAAGTTATTCGACCCGAAGAAATCTAACGAATTTATAGGGTCACGAGAGGTAGAAAATAGCGCGTATCGACGTGATTCGATCCGATTTGAAGAACGTTGATTAAATATTTACGCGTCGTCGTCCTGTTGGTAAGTGTTCTTTTTTGAGCGAAGTTTGGGCTTTTTGAGTTGATCAACATTGACTCTTGTCGAGAAGCGACTTAATACGCGATACCGATATCACGCCAAATAATTTTAACAAGCGTCGTACGGTTTTTAACGACTCGTTGACGAGGATTAAGAATCTGATTAAAAAAGATGCGAAAGTAGCGAGTTGGGCAACTATGACGTCACGACCTATACGACGCTTCGTAAAGTAAGAAAATAAAAGAAGAAGGAATTGGACGATAAAAAGGAGTTACTACGATAAGACGTACTTTCTCTCCTCCTACTTGCCTGTCTACTGGTCTGACTGCCTTCTTACGAGAGGAGAAGCTATCGGATAAAGATCGGACGACGCGAAAATTAGACGATAAAAAAGTTAATAATGGAGATTAATTCCTCGTAAATTTGTCATAAATTTTTCGAACTTTGTAGGACTTCGAGTTACTTTTATCGAAGAAGAAGGGAAGAAAAGGGAACCATTTCTATCGAGAATGTCGCGTCGTATTGTTCAACGACTTTATCATTATTTTCTTTTATTTTTCTATACAACGTCGCTTCTCGGTAGATCCGCGTTCCAAGATCCTCGAAACTAAACTCGAGGAAAGACTATTTATGGTAAAATTTATTATTCCGTAAGTCGTCGACGCGTCATTGAATAACGAACGAATTTCGTAAGACGAAATACGCGAGCTCTTCAAAACGCCATTTAAATGGAAAGAAGAGCAACGATCGAGAAGTCGATGGAAATTCGCTTAGTAAATTAGTCGGGCTGCAAAATCGACTGTCGACTTTTAAACTGCGAGAAGAAGCATCGCGCATAATTCGTTATTTTTCTTGCTTTAAATAAAGTGCTTCGTCATAACGCATTTTTAACAACAGCCTTCTTCGAAATTATCTTCGAGGAATCGCTTTGTTCTCTCGAGCTTACGAATATTCTTGTTGTCTGAAAATTCGCACGAAACGATTGCCTTTACGAAGATTTTTAACACGTCCTTCGTTTTTATCGGATTCAATGAGAAACGATCCCGCAGCCGTACTTAACGCGATTGTGTTGTAAAACCGAGCAATGACTTTCGCGGCGATCTTTTCGCTATGTACGATAAAAAAAAATGGATATGAAAAACTTACTACGCAATTATCGCTCGACGCGCGCGATAATTACACGCTAAAACATCGAAACGATAAAACATTTTCACGATTGCGAAACGCTGACGCAATTACAATTTTAAGGGGTCGTTGCTGGATTATTCGGTATCGGGGCTGCCGTACGCAGCTGCCAAAAAGATAAAGTCGAATGTTCCAAACTGCCACGGATTACGTTTCCTTATCTCGAACAATTTGGTAACACGCGTATCGAAAGCAATTCAGAGTTTACGCGATCAAACGGAGTACGTTCGCCCGGTATTATTAATTTCATTAAAATATCATATACAGTTTAATCAAATCACTTGAAATTGGTACGAATCGCTAAACAGAGGCAACGCGTCAACGCCAAATTATCGTGCCGCGCAACGTAACATCGCGATCTACGTTCTTATAGCACGAAATCGTACGGTGTAACGCGTAAGTTCGATTTCGATGATCCCATAGAAACTACCGCGCATTTTTACCGTAATCGGGTGTTCGACCGTATGACTGCGAAACGCTCAGCGTTTTACATCGAGTTCCTTTAAGCTCCGTTCGCAGCTGAACATTGTCCTCTCATTGGATACCATTAGGCGCTGCTCGCAATCAATATTCATCGAAAATTTTCTATAAGTCAATTCTATAAGTTCTTCGTTGAAAAATATCGAAGATAAACGCGCATAAACGTCACTTTTTTGATGGAGAATTTTTCGACGAACGTACAATCGCTATTGGTCAGAGGGATGGTCAAACGTTGGTATTAACGTAGGAGAAAACGGCGAAGGCGCGCAATTCGTCGTCCTCGCCAACGATCGCCTGGTTCCGCGTGCGCCGAAGAAAAGAAACCAAAAAAAAGTGAAAAAAATATCGGCACACCGCAAAATTCCACCTTGCTGATGCTGCTAATTGTGGACGAGCGGTCGAACGAACCCACCATGCCACAATGAAATCGTTCGAACGTGTAACAAAAGCTCGATCACTTTGAAGATCCGACTACTATCTCGCGCAACGTGAAATTCACGCTTCACGCTTAGTTGCGGAAAAATGATGCGCGAATACGTTAGCGCCCAGGATGAGAGAGAGAGAGAGAGAGAGAGAGAGAGAGAGAGAAATCGACGATAAGAGAGGATGAAAAACGCTTTCATCAATGTATCAAAGAAGAGAATCCAAAATGAAGCGAATGACGTCACGCTTCATACGACGTTCTCTCTCTCTCTCTCCCTATCAGGTGGCTTTTGCCCTCTCTTTTTTCTAACACCGTCAAAGCGGCTCGTTATCGCATCTACGATGTCAAGCTGCTTTTTTAAAAGAGACATGACGCGTGACAGCGGTAATGACGACTTCATCCATCCCCGTTTGTCAGGATCCTTTGAACGGAAAAAGGTAAAGAAAGAAGAGATAAAGAAAGTAAGAAAGAAAGAAAGAAAAAAAAAGGAAGGAGAAGAAGAAGACGGTGACGAGACGCAGCCAGGGAAACAAGGGTGACTGATGCGAGAAACACGACGGCGCTTAATCCGATACATCGACGGAAAACGCTCTGCAAGAGGGGAATGGAGACGAGATACACGAAAATAAGGTTACATATCCTCCCATCTTTCCGTTGTATGGGATTGATGCTTTCGGCAATGATACCTCGTCGTCGTGACTCGACTCGAATATATCATCGTTTCGATTTCTCCGTTTTCTCCTTTGTTTTTAGGTTAAACGCATCCAGCTGCGGTGCGCGCGGATTACGAAGTATCGCAAAAATTGAAAATTGCGCGTCGAAAAATACCGAACACGGTTGCGCGGGATCGAACGTTCCGCGATTGAAAGTTTCCGATCTATTGAATTGGCAAGAAGATAATCACGATTTTTTTTAATGCCCTCGAATGAAACGAAACGAAGAACGAACTTAAATCGTCATATTTTCCGTTTTGCTCGATGAGCTTTCGTTATATTTTGGCAATCTCGTGATCCGTAATTGTAAGATTGACTGAATTCGTTGGAAAAAACTTTTTTGCCAATCCGATATACAAATCCGTTACATCAAAGAATACGTGACACGCGCGATCAAAAAATGAACTGTGTCAACGATCTTGAGAAATCGACGGTACGTCTTGATTAAGGTGACTAATTTTTTCCTAACGAAAAGGAGGGCATAAACAAATTAAAGAAACGAACATTACAAATAAAAAAGAAAAAAAAAGAATTATTCTTTCCAACTATGACTAAACAGAAAGCATTGTAATATAGTAAATAGATCAATTATTTTATTTAAGTATGAATATTTGTCGCTTGAATGAATAACATAAAATTAAATAAACGATTTTCTCATCATTATTAAATATTTAAAGATTTACAAATTAGCTTTTACATATAAAAAAAGGAGGACATTTACCGAAGAACACCATATTCGATAAATTGCGAAACGATCGGGCTAATGTAACGTGGAAATTGATTTTATCGTAAGAAAAGTTCAGTGAGTCGATGTGTGCTCGCGTTGCCGTTAGATCGTGATCACCACTACGGTGTCACCACTACACGCACGTGCGTCGGTGTGAAACGCGCAAACGAAGGATGAACGTTTCAATCCGAGTTTCCCATTCGCAACGGCCGAGTCACGGGTGATCGCGAGCAGTGGCGAAACAATTTAGCGTGCATCGTCGTCGTCGTCGAGTACGAAACGTCAGCTACCGGATTCACGGGATCTCAACTACATAAATTACTCAATAGGAAGTACTTTGCCGAGTCGAAGCTGCGCGATTCTCGCGAGAGGTAGACACTACAAAGCCGCAGGAGCAAAGTTGCAACGCGTAGCGATTCCGGAAAGACGATAATCGGTTAGCCCTAAAAGCGAATCGTTAAATGATACTTCGATTCGATGACCAACTCTACCGCTCTATGGGAATTTGTAGATTAACCATCGACTCTCGCTCCGAAGAACGTATGTGTATGTTATACGTACATACATACTCGAATGTGTAAACTCACCTTCACGAATTACGAAGAACGTGTACGTGTGAGGATTGGGCTGGCTAGAAAGTAATCTCAATTTTTGAGTGCGAAGTAAAACTCTACTTTTTATACGAAGTATAAACTTTAATCAATCCTATATTCTTTCAGTTTGTTCAATGACCATTTTTCTGGTATTTCAAAATTCGTTGTCATAACATTGGTAGAAATCATTAGAAAAAGATCTATTAGTGAAAATCAAATTTACTTTCTTCCCGACCTAAGGTAAAGACTGTACATCGATACCAGTTGGTATTAGACATTGAACACCCCCCAAGATGGCTTCTGCTTTCTGACAAAATGCGTCGCGTTTATTTATCAACGATGTATCGCGCCTCGTTTAATCGGTTCGTGCGTCCGTATCGATTGCCGTGCAACGCGTTCTGTTCATAGAGATCGCGCTTTACTCCAAGCCTGCCGAAGTGGAAGGGTTAACGCGTTAATTGCCACTCAGGGTCCCTGCGGATGATCGGTACCAAGCAGACTCTTCGTTTACGCCGGACCGGTCCGTAGAGACCGACGCTCGACTTTTGGTTACCATTCCAAGATCGTTTCGAAAAGCTGTCCAAATGCACGTGGTGTGCGAGATAAAGTTGGGATTGACTTTTTCAGATATTCCTCATGCCGAGCCAAATTGATCGTTCCGATCACGTACCGCTCGGAAAACGTTTTTAAAATTGAGAATTCGTCGCAGCCTGGGTATCCGCGGTAATTCCATCGACGATTAAAAGTAACGCGCCATTCGAGATGGAAATATTAATATGTACGATATCACACGTATAATACGCGAAATCGAAAATATAAAATTCGTCCGACGGAGGCGAAAGTAGGATGGAGTTTTAAAAACGTAGGAGTGAAATGGACGAATGCTCTCGCTTTTTTTTTTGTTCTTTCAGACAAAACAACGATTAATTTACGCGACGTACAAACAAGTTAATGCGTCTGCGTGCATATACTTTGCGTACAGAGGACGATTACCTTGGTACGGCCAAATAACCAAATCCACCGCGTCAACCAACTAATTCGAATAACGAAGAGTTAATCGTGCCGGTTTAATCCCAATGGAGGCGACGCCGAGAGGAGAGGGGATGAAATTAAAGGGAATAAAATACATGGAAGTATTTTGTGATAATCGTACATATCTCTAGCCGTAAATCAGGATGGTCGGCGTGATAATATTGGTTTATCGATCATACACGCACGTATGGCGCGCACGTGTGACGCGCCCCGTTCCTTCGACGAAGATATTTCAAAGTGAATATCGCTATGTCGCGAAAATCCTCTCGTTCTTCTTTTATCGCTCGGTTCTACCTCCGAAACGTCGAGAAGGTATCGGTCGCGATAGCTACCGAGACGCGCAACGATCGAGTTTATTTGGCGATTCGTCGTTTTGCGAGGATCTCGCGGTCCCGGAAATAACATCTATTCGAAGCTTTTCTTGCGTATAATTAAGCAATACGCTCGAAACTTCTAAATATCGTATATTAGCGCGAAATCGCAATCCCATCGAATAACGGATACATACCGGATCTCGAGGTCGCAAATATTCGTCGGAAGGGTGACGCAGACGAAGCTAAAAACTCAGGAGTTTCGAAAAATTGACCCTATTCCCGATACGACGGGATAAGTTTTCGTTTGCCCGTGCTTTCGCACGATTGATCGAATCCCTTTTTGCGAATTCGAGCGAGACGCCATTGTTTGGTACAAAGTCTTCACTTATCTGTTTAAAACAAAAAAATTCTTCGGACGAGAATTGAAACGGTTTTACAAAAGAGGTAATTAGAAGTTCATGAATCCTTGAAATCGATGAAAGGCGACGAATATCATCGATGACACCTAAACTGCACAGAGACACTTATCACCCACTCGAGAAGCCACTGTCCAGCGCTTTAACCTTTTATCGTCCATATTTCACTCCGATTTGCTTTGTAATTAGAAAGCGTCGATTAAATTGTTCACACGATCGTGCTGATTATAGTATTCGAGATGGACGAAGATTAGATTGGTTAGTAACTAACGTATCGTCTGAGAATAGGCTAACTATCGTGTCCTTCGACACCGGTGAAACGCGAAACGTACGTTGTGCGTGCGATTCCGATTACGTCGGACCTCGATATCGGATTATCATCTTCACCTTCGAATAGATCCAAATAGGAATTCATGACTTCGATGGGGACATAGTATCCGTCACTTCGGTGACACGATCGATTCTGGATTTCCACGGTAGATTAACGAT
This sequence comes from Liostenogaster flavolineata, assembly GCA_025433975.1. Lineage (NCBI taxonomy): Eukaryota > Metazoa > Arthropoda > Insecta > Hymenoptera > Vespidae > Liostenogaster > Liostenogaster flavolineata. The sequence continues at coordinate 540,973 of JAITYT010000622.1, read as the reverse complement.
GCTAATTCCGAGACTCGAATATATCATATACCTTATTCGACGTGATACTTTTACGTTTGGTAATAACAATGTTCACGATAACTTCATTTTTTAGGGTTAATGCGTTACAAATTTAATCGAAAATCGTGTAAATTAACGCGTGAACGATTCTACGAGTATAACGAAAGTATCTATTTGACAGACAGAGTGAAATATATTCGCGCGAAAGGGTTGAAATTTGCTTAGAATTTACGACCGTCGATCCTACAAGACGAAGTCGCACGATCGATCATTCGACTTGGTTTTCCAAAAAAATTCCGAACAAGAATGAAAAAGAAGAGAAACGAAAGGACGAGACTTTTTTTGCTGAGAAAATGCACGGAGAACCACAACGACGACCGCAAATGTCGAGTAAAGAGAGGAACAGATGGAAAAAGTGCAGAAGGAATTTCCTCCGATCTGGTACGGGCAAGAAAGATCGTTAACTCGACTCCGTCGTCGCGTCCTATCGAACGAGGATCATCGAGCGAAAAGATACAAGCGAGATATAAATCGATACTACCGAAAGAAACATCGAGCAAATTTAATGAAGAACGCGACGAGATCGAACGTCGTCTTGCCTCTCTTCGAGAAGAAAATTGAAAGAGAATCCATCGACAGACTCAGACCTCGAAATCGATGCTTATTGGCGTCGGGAATTTTTCTTTTGGTTTACCAAATTTCCTTTCCTCTGGTCTTCAACTTTTCCGTTCCATACTTTCAAGCAGCATCGATCGACGCTTCTTTCCAAACTCCTTCCCTTCTCTCGATTATCCCTTTGTATCCCTCGACGTTGTCATCGTTGATATCCCTTCGTTCGCTCGCTCGCTCGCGAGAGAGAGAGAGAGAGAGAGAGAGAGAGAGAGAGAGAGAGAGAGAAGACACCAGGCGTCGTAGCTGTTGACATCTTCTTAATTCCATGCCGCTGGCGGTGGAGAGCCTGAGCCGCGCAGGAGTCGTGCTGGTGGCAGGCTCGCGGTGGACTGGTTCGCGTAATTACATTCCCGATGATGTTATCAGTTTTATTGCCGGCAGGAGGGGAATGAAGGAGGGTTTGGGAATCAATGGCGGGAGGGAGGCGCGAACGGAGACACGAGAAGGGCAAAAGGCAAGGTCCAAACAGTAGGTCGCTGGCTCGGTGTCGACGACGAAGGGAAAGTCGAAAGAGAGACGGGAGAAGCGACGGCGGCAGCGTAGGAGAAAGGGGGCATGGAGAACGGGACATCTAGCATTACCACGAGGAAATTTGACTTTTAGATTAGGGTTGCGCGAGCCGACGGACAGAAGGGAAGAAGCAACGTAGTTAGCAGAGGTGTTGGTGTTGGTGGAGCTCATTGGTGTACGGACCTGGGCTAGAGATATAGGCGACATACGATGGTGGCGTTTGCACGGGGCCATGGGAGTCTCACCGAGGTTACGCGTACCACCATTCGAATGGAGACGTGTGCGTGAAGGGGCTGCATTGCACGCAGGTACTATATACGTGCGTGTACGCGCGTACGAATGCGAGGCGCCATGTTCCTACGACAGCGGGAGAAGAGAAGGCGAACCAAGAGACGAGAAGGGGATGAAAATACGACGACGGCGACGACCACGAGCATGGAAGGACGAAGAAAGGGGATGAGATTGGTGGTGGTAGTGACGGAGGAGCGAAGAGGGATGATGGCGGTGTTGGAGAGGGGAAGGGAGGTCGTGGAAGAGAAGGAGCAGTAGTAGAGAGGGGAGGGGTGGTGATTCAGCACGATAGGGCCGGGAGCGCTGCACCTGGGTCGTTAGAGCTCCTAATGAGACCTCCACCCTCCTCCCTCCTACCCACAGTTCCGCTTGCCCTATCGTCGTCTTCCCTCCCATCAACCCTACCTTCTCCTTCGTCCTTCTCTTCGACCTCCGCAGCGATGCCTTCTCCATCGCAAACCTCTCGTTCTGGTAACCCCTTCTGCCTCCGATACTCTTGGTCTTTTAGCAAAAGAGAGATATATGTTTGTTAGGTCTACCGAAAAGTTCTGTCAGTTTTGAATTACAAGAAACTAATACATTTTCGATGGGTTAATTAATGTTTACCGGACAATACGATTTTCATCGTCGCTGATCAGCTCGATGCATATGAATATATATATAGATCGAAGGCGTGACTCGTCGATAACAAAATCAAGTCTTTTTGTTGTTACCCCGTCCTGGTCCGTTAGCAATATCAACTACGTCGTTGTCGTTGAATCGTGAGTTTTATTTCAACACGAAAAAACGTACTCTCTCTCTCTCTCTCTCTCTTCCTCGTCACGCAGAGGAAACGATCAACCAAGTGGATTCCCTTCTGTCTCTTAGCGAAATGGTCGATAAGGGTTACCCATGTTTACCAAAACCGAACGCGACAGTTGGGTCGGATTGGCTCTCGTGATCGCGATAACGAAGGGAAAAATACGCGTCTCGGAATCACGATTAGACGCTGCGTTGCGAATTTGGGAGAACGAAAAATGGAGAATTTAATTGCGCGCGCGTTAAAACTTTTCGTAAATGAAGGAAGATCTTTATCGGATGGAAGTCTTTGGACTTGGGTTATACGTTACTCCTCGGTAGAAGGAAACGAAAGTGCCCGGAGCGCGGAAGAACTTTTCGCCGTTCGAAATAGAATCTGAATACGTAGCGCGCGACGATTCTCTTTCTTTGCTTTCGCGAAGGGGAGGAGGAGACGAAAGGAGAGGAAGAGGTGCTGGAAGTCGCAAAATTACGAACGTTCGAAAGGACAAAAAGATGCCGCCTCCTTGCGAGAATATTACCGAGAGATATTAAAGGGTATGACCGTTTCAAGTCGGATGGTTAGTCGATTAACGAGGTAAAAAAAAAAAAAGAAAAAAAACAAAGATCGAAAAGAGAAAAAGAAGGGAATTAAAAACAAAAGAGGAGAGAAACAAAGCGGAAGAGGCGGAAAATGAAAAAAGCCGAGAGCGGATACACCAAGTTCGCGCCGATCTCCAATTACCATTCCGCTATCTATCGAGGGATAGAATCGATTTTGATTCAAGTTTCGCCAGAGGCGCTCGTCAAAGGGAAAAAGAGAACGTTACACGTTGACGTTCGACGCGACCATCCAAAATGCCATTACGTTTTGGGTTATCGTTCGTCGGTGGTGCGCAAACAACGGCAATTACCCTCGTATTTATATTGGGACGAAACGTTTCGCGAGCGTTTCGGAAACGGTAGGAAAACTGGCGGCGCGGTCACCGCGCAAAATAGGGCAGGATTGTGCATCGTAGGCGCGATACGTTCGAGTATTTCCGTCGCGGACTCAAGATGCTTCGTCGGTCATAGTTCGCCTCCTTCACTCGCGAACGACGTCGTGAACGTAAAAGTAACCGAAATAGATGCCACGAAGAGCCCTTTTCCATTTTTTAAAAAAAAACCAGCCAAATTTTCCGCTCCGTTAAATTATCCTTTCGAGAGATCCTCGAAGTGACATCGAGACGAAGCTAACCGAATAAAATTGTATAATTCGAGAATAGACGATTCTAGAAACCGAGACGATTCGAACGATGAACCATCCCCGATAGGGATTTATTTTTATTCGCTTGTTCGTTCCTCCGTTTGCTTTTTTCGATGACGAAATGAGAAATTCGTGGATTTTCCCCCTCGTTCGTTAAACAGTAATATAAATATTGAATAATAATCGACGAGAGGTACGGTACGTTTGGCATTTCGCTTCGATTTCGTTGCTCTCGCCGATTAGTTAATTACCTTTCATTGCACGTCAAGGAAAACAGTCTCCTCGTTTTGACCAGAACGTTAATAGTCGCGTGTTACGCGCATTAAATTGCGACATCGATCTCGCGAATGCGGCACGAATTATCTCGGAAGAAAAATGTTAGTTCGATATTTTCGGATTTGCTTTTCTCTTTTTGGACGATGACATCACGATCGAAGGTAATTAATTCGTAACGACCAAGAAAAGCGATCGATATTTGTGCCCATAATTATGGAAGTGGTCTAAAAGTCATACATTTTTTATTTCGGGATATTTAATGGATTACATTTGAATACATTTTTTTTTTTCGTTCAAAGAATGCGTTACCATCGTTATCATTATCGTCGTCGGCTAATTTATAATAACTGATAAACTCAATTTTTACAAATTTTGGACTTAGACTACTTTCATAATTAACACTAAATGAATTCTATATAACGTTGGAATAACAACCACTATCTAATGGTTCATTTTTGACAATATCGTAAAAATTACATCGAATTAATTTAGTTCCCCGTCGAAACGTTCCCCGATAAACGCATCTGAACCAAGTTCCGCGACAAATAACGAGTCAAGGCGTAGTCGAGCCTTTTAACGCGTTGATCGGTCGAAAAAGAATCGAGTTCAAGCATCACTATCGAATGACGAATTTTAATGACATTAAAGTATGGTATGGTTGTCATGAAAAATGTTCGCGTTAAGACGTGAAAATCGTCCCCGGAGTTGGAGTAAAAATTTTATTTTAGAGATGGAATGTTATGGTATCGCTGAATAACTTTCAAAAGTACCGTATTAAAACTAGTATACTTTGTTAATTTTTCCATTTAAACGTTCAAATATGGATGAATTTATCAACGTTTAAAAACGAGTAGGAGTCGGATAACACATCGATAGATCGTGAAACGGGGACAAACAAACATGGAATCGACGCGTCACGGAGAAACGGAGATGTCGTTGAACGTGCTAAATGTCACGTGACGACACATTGGGTGGAAATATCACACGCGAGGCAGCTTGTCATTTCGCGTCACGAAACAAAAGAAAGAAAGTTCGTTGACTCGAATGGTATCGTGAAAACGTGCCATTATCGTCGGTCGTTCCGGGATCAAAGATACGCGTCTGATAACGGCTCGGTTACAGCAAGACGAACGCAACGGCGCGAACACGTTCGATCGAGGTACTTTCAAACGAACGAAAATAAAGGGTCGGACCTAGCGCGATTCGAAGTAATATTCATTCGATGAAATTCTTTACGGAGGACGAATCTACACCTTCTAATAGTTCTCGTACGCTTCCTCGGGGAAGCAGACTCCCCAGGACGAGTTCACGAAAGCTTCGACTCCGTTTCGAAGCGCCTCCAGACCTTATACACCTCTAGGTTGCTCGAGCGGATCGCGTGATATGTATCGCTTTAACGATCGAACCATGTCTCGAGTTCAAGGTGAAATTAACGATTCGAGTGTTAAAATTCAGGAGGGAGAGAGAGAGAGAGAGAGGAAGAAAGAGAAAGAGAGAGCTTCCCTCGACGCAGAATTCCCTAGAGTTTTCTAGGGAAAAAGGCGTCGTCGTATAATCGTCAGTGGCACCGGCGTCAAGTTTCAACGATATATTAGGTCGTCAAGGATGAAATTTGTAGTTAATAATAATTAATAATAATAGCAATAAAGTAATAAAATAATAAAAGCAATAAAATAGTTAATAGGTAATAATAATTTTTCTACAAATTTTCCCCAATTTCATCCTTGACGACCTGATAATTCATTCGTTCAGGATACTTTAGGAGATCCACGATGACGCAAGGGAGAAGGAACAGAGAAACAGGATCCACTATCTCGCCCATATCGTGCGCGCGACTTTAATATATAAATATGCCAGCCGTGTCATACGAACGATTAATAAAGGTACGTGTCTGGTTGTTAGCGTCGAAGGCCACGCCTGCATAGTTATTAATCGCGTTAGG
>JAITYT010000622.1:496834-509395 GCA_025433975.1 Liostenogaster flavolineata | reverse complement strand
ATTCTCTCTCTCTCTCTCTCTCTCTCTCTCTCTCTCTCTCTCTCTCTCTCTCTCTCTCTAAATCGCACGAGGAGACAACTTGACGTTTCTATCGTCCTCGTTGTTCCAGTTTGTTACGAAGGAGGTCGCATTCGTCTTTTTCAAAGAGATCGCGAACGTCGCTGAAACTATGTCCACCCTTTGTAGACACGTCCGGTTCGCGATCGCTTTCGATATATGGATTTTATCATTCGATATTTATGCCAGCGACACGACGTGTATAGGCGTCCGCGTTACGAGCATTCTTCGATCTGGCAAAGGGAGTCCGTCGACGGAAAGCAATTACGACGACCGAACTTGCTTTTATAAAAATGTAGAGCAAGGGGGCGCTACTCTCGTAGCGGTCTCTAGATCCTAGCGATCGCCGTTAACGACGATAAAAATACAAACGATGAACGAAGATAGCCACTACGCGACCATCCATATTTAAAAAGGAAGATAAGAATGTACGCACGTGGGAAGATGGGTATAGATCGCGATCGGATAGAGACCCCTAAAGTTTTTGCTTCGTTCTTGGTCGGAAGTAAACGATGCCGGTTCTAGCCGGTATTCTAACGCGCCGTTTCGTTAAAACGCGTTATTCATCTTCAAAACTACGATCATTATCGCTAATCGTTGCGGAGGTATGCGAAAAACGGAGTTCCCAAAGGTCGCTGTAGTAGTGCATCGCGCTGTAGAGGCATTGGAGAGGCAAGATTTCACGATGCTTCGCCACCCACATCCGGAGTATTCAAGCCCGTTAGCCCATAGATAAAAAAACGAGTCCCCGACGTACGACTTTCTCCATTCCGAAGTTGCCCCAAGGGATATCTCTTAGCCAGCACAATGTAACGACAACACCGGGGTTTCATCGGCGCGCTGTGCCAAGAGACGACGACGAGCGTCGCACCGGTCGCTTCACCTCGTGTTTCGTCGTGGCGACGCAAATCGTGCGGGAGAAGATCGACAAAGCTGCGGAAGAGAGTGAGGGGGGGGGGTGGCAATCTTTTCTTTACGGATTCAAAGGGATCGCCGACCGCGATGTGCCCCGGACGTAACGATTGGACGACTTTGGATAACCCTGGAACGGAACTTACGTCTATTGGACTCGATGCCTCCAGGGGAGGAGGGGGGAAGGGGGAACGAAAGAGACCAAAGAGAATGGTTTGAGAGTAACGACGACTGGGACAAACGGGAAGCGATGCGAACCTCGGGAGGCCGACGACTGACTTTTTGTCGCGCGACTGGTAGAGCTCGAAAAAGAAGAAGAGGAACCCATTACCGATGCAAATCGATGCCTCGTCGCAGTGGGCATCCTGGAAAATCGAATTTCACCCTGGATCGGGCGATTTCTTTCCAGTTGCTTATCGCCGTGAGTCGAATTTCATTCGATAAGGTTTTTAACACTGGCGCCGGCTTTGTTTCTGTTTAGACTGTCGCGCGGGAGTATCTGTAACTTTTCTTATGCTTGGATAAAAATGCTAGACACAATGTGGGAGGGGGGCTTACAGAGGAACGCAACTAGTTTATCATCGTGACAACCGATTCGTCGCGTCAGCAACAAAAGCCGATTAATAGGCTATCGGTCGGTAGGCGTTGGCAGCAAAAGTCGATCAATCGGCCAACAGTCAAGTCCGATAGGATTTTGAAGAACGACGGCGAAACTCGAAGCGGGCAAAGGCAACGGACGTCTTTCCTTGTTTCGTGTGACCGAATCGATTCGGTCCAGACAATTACGATCTCGAGTTCTCGAGTCTGGAATACCGAAATGTCCCTTGTTCCGCGTCGAGGCAAACTGCTTGTCTTTCTATCGATTCTTGTTAATCATCGAGGGAAAGGTTTCCCCCAAAAATCGACTTAATTACGAATCGCTTCCTTTCCCTTGCCAATCCTTCGCGAGGGTCATTGGTATTCTTTCCCGGGAGAAAACTCCGATGCAACGCGCCTAACTATCTCGTCTCTTTTTCTTTTCCCCGTTTCTAAGGCCACCGTTACAGAGCCAAGTCCGTTGGGCACTTCGTGGAATATAAAAACGATATAAAATGTATGCGCATCTACGATAGGTTTGACCGTGATACGTTTCCACTTCCAAACGGACGGGAAATGAATTGACGCGCAGTTGCAAATGCATTTTTTAACGTTAATCAGGACGCAACGCGCTAGAGTTTGCAAAGTTAATAGAGGTTAAAGCGGAGTAATGGATACTCATTATTTCTAATAATCGCGATGAAACGAAATTAACATGGGCGTTGCTAGCACGCATTACGAATATGGTTATTTAAGCGCGATGTTCGAAGAATAAACGAGAGATCGCATTTGAATTTTTAACAAGGAAAATAATGAAATTCCGAACTAATTCTATTTCACGAGTTTACGAAACTGCTTTTTAATTCCCGGACGCATGGCCGACTCTACGATAGAGATAGATATAACGTGTCTCTTGGCAATGATATTTTAACATTAAGAGATTTAGAAAATGAAAAACGACGCAAAATTCAGCACGTATTGTTACTTGATTAAATCGAAGGACGATCGAACGAGAAAGAATATCCCGCACCGTGCGGCCTCGCGTATGAAACAACGCCCCCGAGGAAAGCTATCCGAAACGAGATTTCATCTCGCTGTGTTTCGTGGATTGGTTAAAGCTCGACCCGCAAAAGAGAATTCTCCTCCATTTTTTCCGATAGAAAGGAACACATCGAATCCGAAGCGGGGTCTTCCATTTTATACGCTATCGTTAACACCGGTAAAGACTAGGAGATATCCGCTGATTTTGCCTGTCCACTGTATTTTTTCCCAACGGGCTAAAATCACCCGCCGACCGAGCGAGCCAATGGCAGGCAAATGATTCGCGCTACGTAAAATTCGTTCGAAATGGAAGCTCGAAAGCTCGAGTAACCTGTATTTTCGTCGTCGCCTCTGTGGCGTTCTTGTTTTACGGGCCTTCCAATGCTTCTCGCGTTTCGTTCGAAAATTCAAAATCGTACGCGACGCGCGGAAACTCGTCGGTGTTTCTCCCTCTCTCTTTTTTTCTACGAGCGTGCTCGCGGTTTTCCTCTCTCCTTCGCCCTTTTTTTTCTTTTTTTTTTCCGTTGTTGTGCACTCGGTGGTAAAATAAAGGGCTGCGAGCGCTCGCGCGCACGTTTTTCACCGTTTCCCCCTTTCCAATGCGACGGTCGCGACCTCGTCGAACGGCAAACGACCTCGGCGCCATACCGCCGTTCAAACGAACCGGCTATTGCTCCGCGCAGTCGAAATGAATGCGCCACGACGTACTGAGAAAGGCTTAGGGCTTCTCGACGTCTTAGGCGCACCTGCCCATGTCAAGAATAGATGGATCTTTTACGCTTCTCGCGTCCTGGTATCGGGTCGGCAACTAAGCGATCGCGGATTTTAAGTAAGAAGGAAAATTCCAAATTTTTGCTTAAAGATATAGCTTTGATCAATTAGGTATCGTCCGTTTAGGTCGATGACCTTTTGCGATCTTTCAGGTCGTGTCGTTCAGTTTTTGCCACTCAAAACTGAAAAATGATTTCCCATGAAATGTGATCTTACATCATCAGTGTTATTACCAATTTTACCATTTAAGGAGTTATGCGGCCAAAGATGTGCGGGGCATTGCATTATCATGCTGGAAAACACGTTGACAAAACAAAAGAATGTACTGAGCCCGATCTATCGACAAAATACGCAGTCACTCAGTTGCCAATCTAATAAATTATTTCGGTATCGAGGCTGGATTATAGCAGCGACTCCCAGCAGAACGAGTACAGTTTTTTCTTTCAATCGCGACTTATACGCGGAATTCTACCGCACGTTGCCCTGCGTGCGCGGAATGACACGTTCCTTCCTCCACGAAGGACCAATTACGAGCGCTATTTCTGGACACGCGCGAAGAAATCGCTACGACTCGACGTACTCGGTGATTCCAAGTGGCGCGGTGTCGACCCATTTTTCTTTCGATTCGGAATAATTATTCTCAAAGATAATATTTACCTTTGTAAGGATCTTATCGTTAAAGATAATAATTCGCCCTCGTGGTCCGATATTCGAAAGCATAACGACGCGTTTGGGAGAAACGTCTTTATTGACCGACGAACCCATGAACCAAGGAACGGGCAACGAACTGTCGCGCCATCGATGTGAAATTTATCGTTGACCTGTACAAACGGGTCGATCGAGAACGATCATCGGGTCGCTAGCGTTCCAACGATCGCGTAAGTAACGCGTAGGGGTGCGTAGTTCGGGCGAACTGGCGTTGCGCACAGCACGATAGAAAATATCCCTCCTCCCCCTCCTCCTGCTCGTCGTCGTTTGCTCAGCAACGGCACAATTTGCATGATGAGATCGTTCAGCCGAATTCGCCTCTGGGAGAGATCTTCCCCACCGTCGGCGTTCGCCAGAGTCGCCTTTTAGTCGCCCTTGAACGAGAAGTGCTGGCCCGTTTGCGGCAAGCGAGATACGTGTTGGTTCGCTAGTTAAATCAACCAACCAGCTGGTTTACGATCAGGTTCGATACGAAAGTAGAGAGTCTTGACATTTTAACACGTTGACTGCCGTGTCACCCATACTTGAGTGACACGTAACTGTTTCAAAAATTAGCATCGAAGAAATCCATACTTTGGCAACGGTCTTACTTTCTTACGTAAGATGTATATCTATTGAAAAATGTAGGGCATTTTTCAATATTTTGGCAGTCAAAGTGTACATTTGTTGTATTAAATGCGTTGTTGCTTTTTTGTTTTATGCGTATGTTAGGACATGTTGAATTATTTCGTGAATTTACATAAAAATGGACGTGCGGCCATTAGAGCGTTAAGCCAGTATATCGGAAACTGTTCGATATTTACGCGGCGCTTAGGATCCACCTTTGGGAAAAGATCAGCGACGCCTACCGTCAAGATCTCTACTTCGTAACGGCTCGGAACCTTTGGGTCTTCGACGATACCCAGAGTCTAGGTACGACTGTGAAGTAAACTTATTATATCTTATCATTGAAAAGTTTCCATAGGAAGACATACCGATGCCATTCTTAGATAAACAATTGCTTTCACCGTTCTTTCCCAATTTACCGGATCGTCTCTTGTTAAAATCTTACACAACTACTAAAATTCTACTAAAAAAGTGTTAATTTCGTAGCGTTCGTTTGGTCCATCGAGCCAAAGCCAGACTCGTAAAAGAGAGTTTTCCTCCATTTTCTCCAGTGCCCCACTGCTAGCCTCGATAGTCGGGGATATCTTTAGGAAAACTCGACGCGGAGGGAGAGACGAGAGAAACGCGACGGAAAGAGACGAAGATAAAAAAACCCACGAATGTAGGGAAAAAATGGTGAGAAAGGAGAGGAGAGAGACGGGTTGCGGTAAAGGGGAAATAAAGAAGGAGCGGAGGAACGGTAGAAGAACGCGGGGAGCGCAAAGCTCGCGGTAGTAGGGTGAACGACGAAATACTATCGACGCCCATTGTATCGACAACGGATATACACGGGTGGATCGGCTACCGGGTGGGGCCAAGGGGGAGGAAGAGGAGAAGATATTGGAAATGGCAATCCAGTGGCGTGGGACGCCACACGACCGTCCTCGTCTTTCCTTCTCTTCCATCCATCGAAGCTGGGATGTTCCGTCTCTCTCGTGGTCCCTGCCGTTGCCTTCGCTCCGTCTCTCTCCTACCCGCGAAGATACGCACACGTCGTCGTTGGCTCTCCCCCGACGGCGGCACCCTCCTCCTAACGTCGCCCCGTCACCTACACGTAGTCACGACGGAACGGACCACGGTGAAATCCATTGCATGGCCCACTCCCTATCTTTCGGCACTCTTCAATGGCACTGCTGAAATGCCGCCGCTACCGTGTTCTCCTGTACCTTGCCCTCCGGCCCTTGGACCGTTCCAACCATCCCACGCACATAACTCTCCGCTTCCAGGCGGCGACCAGAGGGTTGCCGTTGCTGTTGGCCGTGCAAGCAGCACGCTTTTGGTAAATCGTGCACGGGAGAGAAGTTAAATTCGCTGAAAATTCGCCGTACGGCAACGCGAAAGGATTCGCGCATCCGCGATTGAAGTATCAGGCTGACTCGATCGAGGAGAAGATTCTCGTTCGTTTGGAGCTTCCGGCGATTCGAAGAAGAATACCGGAGACGTTGGAAGATAACGTTGCGAGACGACGCCGGCGGGATCGATTCGTTAGAGAAGCGATAAGAAGCGCGGAGGAGACAGGGAAGAAAAACGTGGAGGCTCGAACGAAGGAGCAGATGTCCAGGAAGCGCGTTCGGTTGCTGGAGTGAAAACATCGAGCGCGAAACGCGAAGATTTACGAGGGGAAAGTGGACGAAAATCGTGGAAGGAAGGAAGGAGAATAGCGATTGTTCGAAAACGTACTTCGATCCTCGCTGAATTCGTTGGTGCGTAGGGGGTAAGAGTGAAAAGGGGTGAGAGGAATCGCGTCATCGACGGTGACACCTTCCAACGACTTCGAACGACTTGGAGCGTTTTCCGTCGTCGTCAAGCGGTCGCCCGATATCCCCGTCGTTCTGAACGCGATATCGCACCTACGTACGTACCTCTACTACCTATTTACGTAACTTCGTGCTCTCTTGACTCCGCGAACAGCCGGTTGGTAGAAGCCGGAGATATTGATCGGCTCTGGCCCCGAGGACCACATGGCGACTCGTCGTTCGTGCAACTTCGCGAGTCTCCGTCCTACTTCGCGGCCAATATGGCGGCCACGGACGGTCACGTGGTCGCCACCCTCCTCCGTCGTGGGTCGTCGTCGCCGCCGCCACCGCCACACCACCGCCACACCACCACCAACACCACCATCGCGAAAAGAGCGAGCGAGCGAGCGTACGCCCGTCCACCGCAAGGGATATGCGATGCAGTAACGAATTCATCTCCCTCTCCCCTCCCCAACCCCCTGGCAGCCCATCGTATCGCAGTCTCACCCCGTAGCGTGGCTGCGTACGCGTGTATTTTCTCGGAGAACTGCTTCTTCTTTCTTGCATCTCGATGCCTGCACGTTCGGTTGTTCGTGAGACGATTTAACCTCGAACGAACATCGTTTTCCCTAAGCGAGGCCGCTTAACGGTTTCCATTTTTTTCCGCCATCGAACTTTTCCAATATCTATGGTCGGCCTTGGCCTATCAGAATACGAGTCTTCGTGATGGTTGCCTTTCTACTACGCGAGGAGGCGCTCTGTAAGGCGGATAAACTTAAAGAAACGTCTTCGATTGTCGTTGAGGTAGTTCAACCTTTACTCGACAAAGGGTATTCGTTATGGTTGGATAATTACTGTAACGTAACTTTCCTGATTTGACCGATCAATTTTTACTGAATCGCGCCGCCAATGTTGCTGGAACTTTACGGTTATGTAGAAAGAAAATCTTCCGAAAGAAGTAAAAAATGCGAAGTCGAGAGGAACGGAGACCATATTTCAAAATTTTGCGAGAAAACCGTGGTCGTAAAGTGGAAGGATAAAAAGCCTGTAGCGTTTATCCGGACCTTTCACGGCGGTAACTCTCGATCGAGGGATGGAAAATGTAAAGCGAAGTGCATTATAGAGTATTACGGAGTATTAAATACCGCGAATAGGACGCCGCCATTTAAATTTCTCAAACGGCTCGAAGAGTCCGAAACTCTTGGTCGTATTCCATTTCTCCCGTCGCGACGATCGTTGTTTCGTATTTTCTCGACTTTATTAACCGCGACTTCGCGAGGCATCGGGATAATTTAATCGGTGATCTTCGTCGTTTCCTTCGTTTGCCGCGCGTTAGAGTTGCACGTTGCGTCGTTCAACCGTATCGCGAGTTTACAAATCCTACCTGGGTTTCCTACCGCGTTCCCCCCTAGGCGTTCTCCTGATTAGATTTGGCATAGTTAATTCGCGGAATCGTGCCATTAGCGCGGTACATTGCTTAATAGCTCCATTCCGTAAGGCTTGTTACGAAAGGACAATGAGGAGCAAAGAAAGTTACACAACGACGAGTTACAGGCTTTGTCCTCGTTATCGGATATCGTCTGGTTAATTGTATCCCGTAAATCACGACGAGCTCCAGAGCAAAACTAACTTAAGGAGTAAACCTAAACCGGGTTCCAAATATTAACGAGTTATGCGTGCCGGCGTAAAGACAAACACGACGATCGCGACGATGGACGTCTCGTCGCCATTTTCGAATCGATGACGAAGAGTATAGAGAGTCCCGTCGATGGCCGTGATAAATGTTACCTACTCGAGTTAACGTCGATCTTTGATCTTTCCAACCTCGCTGGTGAAAAACGTTAAGGATGTCGCTTTTTTCGCGTTTCTCGTCGATATTTTTTATCGCGCAATGAAAAATTCCTTCCACAGCTCCGAATTTATCGATTGCCATGGCAATTAACGATTTAACGCTTGGTGTTATATCCTATAATAGAAAGCGTACGATTTTAGCCCAGCATAAGGAAAGTGTATCGTCTAAGCGACGATCTAAGCAATGCCAGGGAATATTTGTGGCCGAATGAGCGGTCAGAAGCGCATAAGATGTTGAACCACTAGCGATCGATAAAGTGTTAACACCTTAACGCACAATTTCGTCTGTTTAGCGCGCTGTTAGCTTGAATTAACTCGAGCGCGTACGTTAAGGGGTTAAGAGGACGTCTTCTCCTCGCGATCTTTCTTCCCGTAGTTGGTACGAGTTGGTGCACCCTGTTAGGTCGCGCTACTGTCTGGCGCAAGGTCCATTTTCACGTCGCGACAATCGTGAGATAAAAGAACAACGATGTCCATGGCTACGGTGACACGACGTAAGGAGGAAAACGAGGAGGTTGAAACGAAGTGCAGAGGCTGAGTAAGGGATAGGGAAAGAAGGCGGAACGAGCGCAAGGTCGTCCACGAGAGCAACGTTGCCCCGAGTCTGAGTACCCTCTGGACACCCTTCGTTTCTTTCTACCATCTCACGGCTGATGCACCGCTTTCCGTTAAGCGGAGGAAAAATGGAATAAGAAGAAAAAGAAGAAGAAGAAGAATATGACGATGATGACATGGAAAGAAGAAATAGAAAGAACGATCGATTTCCTATATTTCTAAATCCGCTGCTACAAAATCGAATGCCATGTTCGTAGACGAATTTAAATAGGAAAATTTGAAGAATATTTTATCGTCTAAAACTGTCGATCGAACTGTAAATTCATCAGCGATATCACGATTTTGAGTTACTGTTTAAACGCGCGCATCGAACTATGTTTCCACAATTTTTCCGAAAATACGACGACTCATGACGCTTCTTCGGAGAATAAAATTTAGCGATCGATCTGCGATTACCTGAATCGAGGAAAGGTCTCTCGCGTGCCAGAAAAACGAACGAAACGCCTTTTTATTTTTACTTCTCGGCTCGATTTCAGACGCGAGCTATAAATTACAAAATTAATCTCATAACGCGATCTCTCTTATATCGCCGAATCGATCGTCGTCCTGAGCTATTTCTGTCCCAAGATTTTATCCGAGGTCGAATATTGCATCGACGTAAATGCAAATCGACGATAGGAAAAATAACCGCAATTTATTCCTTGCGAAAATAAGGAGCACGAACAAATCCACCGCCATCGCGATTTATCGAATGTCAAAAAGTAACATGGTGGACATCTTCTTTACGAAGCACCGCTTGTTCCGGTGATCGCATCGACTCAACCGCGAACGACGCGATCGCGAGGCGAAACGTAGAAACGATCGCTTCGAGAACGAATCTCATAATTAAGATCGATCGTAGCCGATCGAGAGAGTAGGGGTAGCATCGGCGAGAAGGAGAAAGGAGAAATTGGAATTCCGTGAAAGTAGCAGAACAGGGATAATCACGGATGGTCGAGACAGTTCGGACCGAGGGTAAATGCAAGCGACGGGATCGCTCTAAAGGCGGTAGCGGAGCTTCGCCTGAAATCGTGCTAAATCTAATGGAATCTAACGAAAGGAATCCGTCGTCTAGTCGTCTTCGAACGTTACTCAAGCGCTACTTTCCACGTCGAGGAAGAACGAAACGAGTGGAAGAAGATCGTCGTTCGTGGATAAGAGCGAACTACCGACACCACGAGAACCTGAAAGCTCCATCGTAAAAACGGTGGAAAATCTTGCGCCAGTTCGCGTCGGGTCAATTTAAAAATCAGTTTCTTCATTTCCTGACATTCCGACTGATCGTACTGTTGCATCGATATCGTACCAGTGCTGTGCATCTGCTGAAATTCGTTGGTCACTGAATTTATTAATAACCTTAAAAATAGAAAACTAGAAATTACCATACTGCACAATATTTCTAACAAATAATGCTGAAATATGTCTGTTTTTTTAACTTGCATTTGTGCAATTTTATACTTAACTATAAAAAAAAAAATTCGGTAATACGTGCCTTTCTTCATATTTCCATACGATGCAAGTGGGTTAAAAATCAGTTTTTTGATTTTCTGACTCTCCGACCGATCGCAACGGCCTGTTAAAAATTGATCGACGTCTTTGCAGAAGTATTCGTCACTATTTAACGCGATCGTCACTCTGCGTCTTATTTTTACCCTTCGGATTCGCGAAAAGCAACGACGGCCAGCTACCGAATCAAACGCAGCTACGATAACCAAGTTGGTTCTTTTACTTTGGCGGAACACGGGCGCATAGTTCGCCGCGCTGTACGACTTTCTTCGAGAGAAAAAGAAGAAATCGAATGTTCGCCGATTACGGACAATCGAACCGAGTAATAAAATAGTGGAAAGTCGAGGAGAGGCGGCGAGCAGCGGCTGGAGTGACGCTGAAAAAGCGTGCTGACTCGTCCTTCGGAGGAAAGGTCCGCTCTGGAAAACGATGACGCGAACGGAAAAAAGGAAGAACGGATGGAAAAGACCTCGGAGAAGGACCGCGTGGAACCTTACGTGGCATACCGAGCACGTAAGCGCTCGATGCAGGTGGATAAAGGCCAAGTGAGAGAACAAGACGAACAGGAAAAGGGACTCGTTTACTCCGATAACATCGTCGGAGTAATTGATTCGTCCGTTGCTTGACGATTGTTTAACCGAGATGTCGAACGTCGATCGTAGAGACGATGCCGAAAACGCGAGGATGGACGCGAGAGACCGATCTTCGATACGTTGTTCAACGATATCGCGGTAAAATCGGCATCCGGCACGAATGCAAGCCGATGTTCTCGAAGGAGAAACCGCAGCAGGTATGACGAACGATGGGAAACGCTCACAGCGCAGTCACGTACCTGTCCGCTTCTTGTCTACCTCGAGAACGAAGGCAACCTCTCCATTCTCCCTTTTTCGAGTTTTATAATGGAAAGAAATTCGTCGCTGTCGTTTTCATCGATGGTGGTAACAAAGGAGAGAGATTGTACGTTTCGTTATTTCTGGGAAGACAGACGGCTTTTTTTATTTAAAAAGAAAAAAAAAACTTACTATTTTAGTTTGGTTTTTAGTTTTTTAGAGGTTTCGAAGCATTTCAATATGTTTCGCTTTTGTGTTTATTCTTCCTGGAAATTACGATACGGAAGTTTCCTTTTCCGTTTCTTCCTTGCGTCAAATCTTTGAATGGACTTTGAACGATTCGTAATTCGAACGTGAATATAAGCAATGTCCGTCTTAGCGTTAAATAAATTATTGGTTATTAAAGACAGACCAGTTTCTAATTTTGTGTGAAGTTTAATAAAGTTTAACAAAAATGGAGAAACGAATGCGCGAAGGAGTTTAAGGTGCTTTCGTCGCGTCGCGATAACCAAAAGAAACGTATTTACGTAAATCGGTGAAACACGCGCGATATTTTTTCATCGGTTGAATGGCGCTCAACCATCCGCGATATTCCGCAGCATCGAAATTGGACGATTTCAATTTGTCAATATTTTTTAAGCTGCACGATATCAATTTGTTAATATTTTTCTCTTAATGCCGGATTAAAGCGCACACGGTAGTATCGAATTTATTATCGAACCTTCGTACGTTACAGACTAATTCCGTGGAAAAGAACGGACGGACGGACGAATAAACGAGAGGATTCCAATTGCATTAGTCTCGACGACGTAAAACATCCGTGGTCGTTATCTATCGACGATCTAGCAGAGTACCGATTTAAAACGCGCCCGCGAAAATCTGCTTGATTATATCAACGCTGAAAATATTTCGTTATTATCGCGTATCGCATTATCGCCATATTTCGACCCGTGGTATTCGATTTGTGAAAATCGCACCGTTTCCATTCTCCGTCCCCGCCACCCTTCGCTAAATTCGATTCAACCCTTTTGCGTGCCGGGCGTCGATTGTAGGCAACACTCGCACGATGCTCTTCCAAATGAATTCTTTCGTACGCGTAATGTATGTTTTCATTCCATCCATCCATATCGGATTAATCGCGCGTTAAAAATAGAATTTACATTTGGATCTTGGCCATCGGCTCGAAATTCGTGCATATTTTCCCTTCGACGATGAAATCCTAATGCAATAAGGAAGTAACGTAATAAAAGGTCCTGCCTGACTCTCTTGCGTGACCAAAAAAATGCGCGCGATTGATGATCCCTTCTGAGTGGATCGTTTGGGTCGTATCTTGT